>JAHLJT010005437.1:34436532-34451226 GCA_031308135.1 Acheta domesticus | reverse complement strand
AAGTTCCGATATATACAACGTGTATTTCGGCAGATAGAACGATTCATGAATCATAGAAAAGGACCCCAAAAGCTTATGGGACAGCTCAGCTTATGGGACAGATACAAAAGAAAAGAATTTAAAATTCTTACAGTCATCATCTGACGCAAATAGTTCTTGAAGTACATCATCAGTTTCATTCTTGAGAAGTTCATCGTATAGGTCCCATTCTGTACATAGAGAGTAGATTTTCCCTTCATCAGTATCCCATAAATCGTCCTCAGCCTACATCCATATCATTAGAAATCCCCTTATCAGTGCGAGTGTTTGCCAGAAGCCAGTGCTGCCAGTTCCAAGTAATGGTGATTGTTGATCTTATCTAAATTCATAGGCCGTTGATAGTTCGAGGGTAGTCGTACAGGGCACGTATATGCTAAAACTACAAAACCTTAACAACAGTGTATACCTCATCTTATCTTAACGTCGTCTCATCTACAAAAATATACGGTAAGACTTAATCTGGCGGATTAAAGTTGTGAGATGCACACAAGTTAATGTAGTGGTTAAAAGCTCGTAGATATACAGAAATAATTGTGACTGCAATATTGTTACAATATCCATATTTTCATATTTTAAGCACATTTCCGTTTTAATAATCCATTTTCGAACACTATTACAAAACTGTATCCACCTTGTTAAATTGACAAATACGTCGGAAGTAAATTCGCTTCAGACAGATTAAAATTCCAAAGTGTTTAGAAATTAATCCAACAGATTATAATTCCTATATAAGGTGAAATGGGGCAAGTGCGTTTCGGGGCAAAAGCGTTAGTTATTTCTTTGTGTTATTTCGTTACATCCACAGCCATCTGTAGAGTATGGTGCAAACTACATGCCTACCCACGCTAACAAAGCAGAGCGCTCTGGTTCAAGAGATAACATTACTGGGAGGTTTCATAGTCACGCGTGGTGTTTCAACTCTACAGTGAAGTTGACGGTGCCTGAATGAATTCAACATTATCGTCTTCAAAATCTTATTTTTCGACAAACTAGTAGAATAAGTTATATGTTCTGTTGTAGTACATTATGCACATAATTGAAAACTCATTTTATATTTTAGTTGAGTTAGTTACGCTATATGACGCACTTACGTCAGAACAAATTCAACAAGGGATAAATGCATCATAAAAACGAGGGAAAGTGCGTGATTACCAACACTTGCCTCATGTTTCCATTTAAAATAAGAAGAAACTTAAGTGATGATGATATTTCGATTATGTTTTCGTTTATTTAAACAAAATAAAGCTGAAAAGCAGAGTGCAAAAGAAAAGTTGCCACTATGTTGGTCAAAAATTGCAATTCGATAAGGGAGACACTCTAATTAAATTTATAAGAAAGAATTCATCTTCAGGTGGATCTGTTTCATTTAGATTTTCCGAAAGAGAAGACATCAGTTCAGTTGAATATATATATATATATATATATATATATATATATACTATATATATATATATTACGAATTCTTCCTCCCCCTAAAATTGGGCGTCGAGGAGAAGCAATTTTTGATTTTCTTTCAGGCTATTATCTTTGATAAGAAATGTTCTCTATTTAACTTTATTTGATTAAAAGCTACTTTTGGATTAATAAAAGGAGTTAAAATTTTTTGTTTTTGCACTTGACACACCATATGATACAACTGCCCCACTTCACCTTACATAAAACAATCTGGCGGATTGAAGTTGTGAGATGAACACTAGTTAATGTGGTGGTTTAAAGTTCCGAGACATAAAGATACAACATTGATTGCAATATTGATACAAGTTTCATATTTTCATATCTTATATGTACACTTACTACGTTTTAATAACCCATTTTGGAATACTATTTTTCGGATTCGCGTCCACCTTTTAGGATTAACAATTAAGTCCGAAGTATGTTCGCTTCAGAAGAATTAAAATGCATATAATTAATCCAGCAGATTAACGTTCCTATATACAAAAGTGTCATAATAAATGTTACAAATTTCTAGGACAAGTGAAGGGAATGAAAATATTAACTTTTTGCCAATGGAGGAAAATTGTATGTGACCGTTATAATCGCGTCATCTTTGAACCAGTATGGTGGCTACTTAGAGACGCCCGTAGCAGTATAGCGTGGTCATAATCGGCAATGAAAATTTTCTACCACTAGACCACAAAAATAGCTTTGAGTTCGTAATCCACGCGGGCATTAAAAAAATGACACGTTCAATTCAGTAAGGCGTACAGTTCAAGACGCCGCTTCGGTATGGCATACAACTCCCTCACACTTTGGCTATCTAACGAACAGTATACAACTAGAATCAGCTAAAATGGTCTAGTTTTTTCGACATGTTTAAAAAATTGCGCCGCGCAACGCCGACACCTACAGGCTGCCATACTTGCGTTTCCTTGTTCCTCATCACACTGGTTAACTTCTCAAAAAAATTTTAGCTTTGAGCTTATCATACGTCGATTCTGTTGCTGGCTCCCGGTCTAATCCCTCCTTTGATTGATGTTTCCAGGTACGCCAACTGCTATGGTCATTATTTTAGTGTTGTGAATGTTTTATCCCGGGAGATGGCGGTGTTCCTCCCCGGTTGATGGTGAGATCCAGAGTTGACCTAACACGTCGTCTTGCGGGTATTTTCTCCACCAAGTATCTCCCCCAGCGGGTCACCGCCCCATTTGGGGAAATCTGTACGCTTCCGATATATGTAAGGGTGTAGTACACGTAAGTGTGCAAGTATTTCGAATACGAAATAAAGATCGCGCGCACTCCGTGGCCCGTTTGTTAAGGTACCGTTCTGGCATTCGTCTCGAATTGAGGGAGAAACCACGGAATACTGCCGATCAGAGCAGCCATCCCCTATAATAGAATTCTCCTCCAGACATCGGCTTCGAACCAGCTATGTACCTAGCGTTGACAATCCTCCACCGCCGTCGGGGCGCCGTCGAGACTCGAACTCTAGGATCTACCGGCCAGAGTCAGTGCAGAAACAACGGAGAGGCTGATTCTGAGCTACTTCAGCCGGTCCCGTCTGTTTTGTAAAACTCCCTCACAGTAAAAGAAATTAGTTTGACGGGAACGATACTGAACTGGAATTGCCCCCGAACTTCTATACTTCCGTTACCACACTTAATGTATCTTCAACTTTAAATAATTGTAAATAAATATCCCAAACTTTTAGTAAATGTTGTTTGAAAGAAAATGTTCAATACAATATTCAAAAAATAAGTATTACAAAATTTTAGTAGGCATGGACATCAATGATTTGAAGAGCTAAGAGAATTTGTTCAAATGAGCAGCGCAATGTTGCACCCGAAATCTGGGTTTGCATAGGCTTGCATAGTCAAAAACAAGAGGAGGTAACTACATCTCTGAGCTTCCTAGTAAATAAATAAAATATACACACTACAAGGAGACTGAAATTATAATTTTTATTATACAAATAATTTCATGGTGAATATTTTACGGGTTGCAAGATGACTTGGAGAACATCTTCCTTAAATTATCAGGTTAAAAAGGGGCGAAAATCAGAGATTAAACATGTTCCGGGAATAATAATCATTTACAAGCGGTAAAAGTGACATATTTTGCGCGTAGGAAGTGTTGCGGCACGAGGCCGTTACGCCGAGTGGCCCAGTCCTATCAGCAAAATAATAGTAGTTTATGCAATTAGTTTATAATGTTAAGCTTTATTGCATGAGTACATGTTTTGAAAAATAGCGACGTTAGGAGCGAGTTTTCAAATTTGTACGAATGCAACAAAGCAACATTATAAACGAGTTGCATGAGCTATTTTTTTTGTATGACAGCGTTGTAAATTTATAAGAGAATGAAACTTAATTTTGCGAACAACTTTCCTGTGATGTCTCGGGTATTTGACATCTGTGCGAGAAAACTGGTCGGCTGTTCTGTTTACCTCTACCTCCCCCTAATTCTCTCGCTACGATTGGCTGAATGTGTGATGACGCAATCATTCGAGCCGTAAAATATAATACTTCATCATTTGTGCCATAAAACACCTGATTATGAACGATTTCTTGCAACAGAAAAGGTCGTTTATAATGCTGGAATACAAACAAATCTCTTTGACCACGTGTGTCATACACTAATTTTAGACTGCCTTATTGACTTCCATTTTATTTTAATTCAAGTGTATGAATCACTTAATGATTCATTAAGTCCAGTGGCAACTAATGCGGACAGACGAACGTATTTTGTTTCCTTTGCTGCATTCACAAATTTAACTTATCACTTGAGTATCGTTTCCCTTTTAGCACTGCGCTCAAAAACTGAACTTTCAGCACGCTATGCATGCCCCGTAAGATCCTATGTGGGAAAGAAAGTGAACGTCTATGTGGGAAAGAAAGTGATGACGCAATCATTTATACCGTAGAATGCTAATACGGCATTTGTGCCGTAAAATGCCAGATTATGAACGATTTCTTGCAACAGAAAAGGTCGTTTATAATGCTGGAATACAAAAAAAATGTTTTATTATATAAGGCTGTGGGACCCCTTTCTAAATTTTCATGAGAGCACAGCTCCCTTCAGTATGCAAGCCTATGCGTATTAATAATTCGTAGAGTCGCTAGGGACTAGGAATTTTGTTCCGAAACCGTTCCTTTTGCTTTGCCGATCGTTGTCATTCAAAGCTCGTTTCAAGGGCTCCATTTACAATGCCTTTCATACCATGATGCAATTATTTACATCGTAACTTCGGCCGCGGTGTTCTTGTGCAAGCACGTCCGCAACTCGAACAATTCGTTAACTAAGCTGAATAAACACCGCTTCTATGGCCCCTTACGATGAGCAAGCAACTTTCCCGGGCACTCGCGTGAGAGTCAGCTAGAGATGGCAAAAAATCGATGTTTTTAAAACATCCATATTTTTCGAGTAAACATCGATATATCATCGATGTTTTCTCCAGAAACATCAATGTTTTAAAAAAAAAATGTTTTAATATAAATCGAATTTCTAGTATCTAATTTTTTTCTGGATTGCTACCAATCAATAGCCATTCACAAAAGTCCTATTATCGATCCCCAGACGGTATGAAACCGCTTGCCATTCGCAAACTTTCTCCAGTGTTATTATCTTTTTTGATTTCTTTTACGTGGTGATATCGTTAAACTGCACTTTGAACACTGGTTACATGAAAAATTTATTAGTACATTAAGATGACAGTCAAATTTAGAATGTACATTAAACTAATATTGACGTGTCATATTAGGCGTATTGATGTATATTAGAACCACAATTTACTTCGAAATGTTTCATTATCAATATTTTAAACATCGATGCTTTTTGTCCACGTTTTCACCCTCAACGAATACCTTTCGTTGATGTATCGAAGTATCGATGTTTTGCTAAAATTTGCCACAGTGCCAAGCAGAAGGGCGGCAGCTTCGCACTTCCGCACGCTCTTTCCGGAGCAATTCCAAATAATACGATCCCCTTTAGGGGGAGTTCCCACAACTCTGACACGAACAAGAGATTGATTGGTGATTCCGGGCGCGTCACGTCAAGGTCATTAGTCCCGTAAGTGTAGGCATGTTTTTTTTATCGCGGGAGGTGGCGGTGGCCTTCGGATGGCGAGTCCGGCGCCCAACCTACGTAGGATAGCAGGATTTTCTCCGACCAGGTATCTCCCACCATCAGCCCCAGCTGTGACAAGCTCTAAGCTCCCAACCGGTCTCCCGGCATGCGTGGTAGTGTAGTGCATGTGAGTGAGTGTGTAAGTAAAGCGTGAGGATAAGACAAGGACGAGGTAAGAAAGATAGCGCGCGGTCCATGGCCCGTTTGTTAGGGTACTGGGGGAACAAGAGAAGGGGAGCAGCGGTACAGAGGGACTTTCTTGCCTACGGAAGCTATCGTTTTAAGTTGTGGGTCTCCTAACTGTGTTGATCCTTTTCATGAAGCCTCGAAAACATTTTCAATTTTTTTTAAATGGCTCCAAATGTGCTGATTAAACTTGGATACAGTAAAGGCCGCTTAAGAAAATGGTGCTGGTCGCATGTTCGTTGAAAAATATGATTTTTCGAAAATTGCAAACGTGCATTTCCGGGGGGGGGGGGGGTAGGGTCTTCCTACAACTATTATACAATATAATACAACTATAATACAATATTGAAGTAGGAGACTTTTTTATTTTCTCGCCCTTACGAATGTAAGAACATAAATGTGTTGTAAATGCTGATAATTACTATATACGAGCGAAGAAATCGAATATGTGGTGAACATTTGTTGCATCTCGTAAATATTATTTGAAGCAACTACCATTAAAACAATATTAAAATCGATGAAATCACCAAAAAATTCATTTAAGTGACGTAAAAATGTAAAAAAACGACTTATTAGTCGAAATCGACGAGAAATGCACAAAAACTTACATAAAAATGGGTCATTTCGTTTTGCCATAACATAAAATGAATTTCTAAACTAAACGACATAGTTCTAAAGTCACAAGAAAGAAAATTACATTTCATTAAAATCCACCCCACTAATTATGAGATAAATTCTACCAGCGTAGTCGCGAGAGTTAATACAATATTTGCATTCAAAGAAAAAACAAGAAACACAAGTTGCAAGAAAGAGGACTAACCAGACTTGAAATTTGTTCCTGGAATTTAAACTGAAGAGCATCCAGAGAATGTGAAAAGTGTAAGAAAACAGTAGAACGGACATCACATCCATTGTTTGTAAAGATTGTGAAAAACATTATTACTGAACTCTACAGATACATTTTCAAATCAACATTCACCATATTTTACAGTTTATTTTTCATTTTATAAGAGAAAAAATATGCTTTAATGCATTGATGGATTTTATACATTTATGTTAATTATTTTAAATAAAGTACTCGATAAATAAAGTTCAGTTGTAAGTCACATAAATACCAGATTATATTGTTTATAATGTTCGAAGGCATTTAGACAACAAAATTTTCCCTGGGGTCTGTTTTCTCCCAGGCAACCAGTTACGTTCGTTCACAAGAGGCGAGTTAATATTCTCTCCTAGGTTAATAATCGCATTTTGTGAAAATTCATGTCATCTTTAACTGTATTAAGTTTTCAATACCCTGGACTTCAAAAGTGCTTCCCCTAGTAAAATTATCACCACATGCCACTGTCTTGGTTACTCTCATGTGTCTCAGAACCATTTTCCTGTGTACAAAGATTTCAGTAAGATTTCACATTAATTCTGCATGGAACCTTGATTTCATCCACTTGTTTTATCATGACTTTTCATGTCTTGTAGTTTTGTATTCTTGAGTCTTTCTACAACCTTTCATCTTGATATCACCTTCTGCTATCTTTTTTTGGTGAGGGTAACATTTTCAAATGAAACTATACTATTTTGATGCTCAACAGCTCCAAAATATTTGTGTCAAATTTGGGAACAATCACTCAGGTGGTTTAAAAGTTTTCGTGAGACATGCAAACACACCATCATTCATTCATTTCTTTGTTTATCGTTCATGTCACATTAATATAATAGAATGGTGAAAATTGAAATTGAAACAAAATTTTCAGGTTTGAAATTCCATACTCAAAAAATTATCACGCTTCATTCCCGTCTTGTGCTTTCCCCAAGCCCAATGTCACTCAACAGTTATATTCAGAGTTAATGTTGTGCCTGTTACGAGTTTAAAATTTTTCACACCAAAAAACATGAATTGAAAAAGTGTGATTGCTATAATTTAGTGAAGTTACAGAAATGTTACACTTATGGGTTTCTTAAACCGGAGTCTTTTACAGCAATTACATACAAATATCTCAATTTTTTCCTCGCAAAAAACTATCTCTTTACAACATAACACAATGAAAAGCTAAACTATTTAGGCTGTATATTATTATTATTATTATTATTATTATACAATAGATAAAGTAAACGATTCTGTACAATTGCACACAGGCCAGGCCTAAGGGGGAGGTGAAGGTAGGACTCGACCTGTTCTTCTAGTGAGAGGTTGTGAGGCAAGCACAATGCTCCAACCACCTTCCCCCCCTGGAAAAGACCCTGGTTTTCTCTTGGGAAGAGAACCTGAGTCAACCTCAATGTCCAAGAACTGCCCTGAATGAAAACCACTGGATAAAATCCCAACCTATGTCGGGATCCAGAGTGCTTCAGGTGAGGAAGCAAGCATCCTACTGAGCTACAAGCATCACTGAGCCACTGCAGCTCCCATTTATACAATAACATAATTACATTTTAATTTCAATATTTAATTTGAAACATTTATCTTTGCAATAAAAAAATTCATACTCACAGGTATCAAAATTTCTTATTAATTTTGGAATGCCACTGAATTAGTAAAATTCCATGGATTCTCTGGTTTTACTCAGTTGTTTAATTGGAACCATAGTGTGCAGCCAACAAGGGAACAAGAGTTACTCATTACTTGTTAAACAAACTGACTCAGATAGCTCCAATATAAATATACATGTGTTGACAAAAGATAGTCAATACTGAACAAGTGGTGTTGAAAAGTCCACAATGATTAGCACAATGTCTCTTTCTATTGCTTTTAAATGGTGAGTAGCATGCATTCCGTTCCCGATGGAATTATATCATTGTCACTGTCATTGTCATCATCGTCATAATCATCATCATCACCACCACCACCACCACTATCACCAAATCAACACCTTCACCACTACCACCACCACCATCATTGTCAATGACAATAACATCAAGATTAACAACGACATCAAACTTCAACATCAAGTTATCATAACCATAACTTTTATTCCACCACAAACCTTGACTCTTTCCTTCAATTGTCTCAAGTTTCTTTTTCCTTCTTGGTATATTCTTCAACAATACATTTGGAATTCCTTTATTTCCCATTCTTTCTACTTGTTTCTTCCATCTTCTAAAGTGGTTTTCTAAGGTAGGAAACTAAGCAAAGGTTAAATAAAATGTACAGTTCTTTCTTAACATTGCTGTTTTTTCCCTCTCTGTGAACAGCCTGACTCTGATCTCAAAAATCTTTCTTTTCATTGCCTCCACCTTCAGACAAGTTTTTCAAAGTGCCTAATTTTTATGCGATCTGAAAATATTGTTTATTGTGTAAAATTTTCCTGACAGTATACCTCCAAAAGCAATGCTCTTTCCTGTAAATTATATTACATTGATTTTTTGTATGAGTAATAATAAACTTGATTCCAAATTGTTTTCCAAGCATGCTAATAAACTTGGTTTCCAAATTCATAACCCAAGGAGCTGAGATAAATGTTTATCACCTTTTATTCTATAATAATGCTTCCTGGAATAATCTGAGATAATATCTCCAATTAATATATATATATATATATATTATATATATATATATATATATTATATATATATATAATATATATATATATATAAAATAAATAATTTAAAAAAGTTAGAAAATTCATATATATTATAACATTTCAAACCTTAGTAAAGATTTGAAAAAGCCAAAGTGGATAGGGGCATAACTGTCTTTGAACTACTGTATATCCAAAATGTTTTTCATGTGGGTCAGGAAAAAGAAGAAGAAAAATTCTTTGGTACAATGAAAAAATTACATACTTTTCAATACAATTCTTGTGAGAAACCTTAAGATTGTAAACCACCTATCATAGTTCTTATATAAGCATGGAGTCTAAATATTTAACTGCAGAAACTTGGTGTATTGTGCAAATGTGAAACAAATACATAATTAAGTATACAAACCTTAAACCCAAAAAGCAAAAGGAGTTTCACTTATTCTAAAGTAGCATTTTGTATCTCGAGTATACATATTTTTTCTTCCTCTTTTCAGGCTTGTATTGTTGTCCCTAGCAATGTCACTAAAGGAGAATGGTCAGATTGACTTACTGTAGGTACTATCAGGTGTGAGTTTCTTCAGAGTGACTCTGTGTATGAACTGAGAACTGCCATTTGTGCCAGGGCTGATGAATTTTTTGGGGTGTTTACTTCAGCTCGAAGAGCTAAACCATTGATTCCATATTCTACCACTGAGTTCCATGTATTATTCAGAGTGCTCCACATCACAGTAATCTCCCATGGGTTCTCTATGCGACAAATTAATTCATTAACTGAAACCTCAGAATATATTTAATATTTTTTTTAATTATGAATTTTATAAAGTTATGGAATTTGAATTTGCTGCTAATGGCTATGATTTCATTTTAGTTATCATAAAACATTGTTTGAATGTATGTAGAGATAATATTCTATACTGTATAGATAATATATTTCGGAGTAATTTTGGGTGTTTTATCAATATTAATTTGGCAGTGGATACTTGGGGATCAACTTTCTTCCTACCTCCATAAGAAATGTGTATCTGCTCAGGTACATACGAGACGTACGCAAGGGCATACGGGGCGAATAACAAATATAACCACGGCCGCAGCATCATGAATTAAGACTGAGGAAAAAACAAACATTTTATTTCATTATCTCACTTATCAACAAACAAAAACTGAGATAACAATAGGTTGTAATATCACACCTGACGTCACCAGATAATTCAAATGCAGGGTTATATGAAGTACACCAGTACTCAATAGTTGGTAAATCAATTAATTCATCGGGCAACGAAGAAAACTTGCAAATAGGAACCAAAGTCACTGTTGGACACAGATTAATAAACTGCAAAACCTACAGGTACTTAGTGTGCACTTTCCTAATGACATCTACACCTGTTTTGAATAAGGAAACTGCAAGACACTGCTTATTGCTTCTTAGTATTGCGTATTACTAATAGTTACTTCGGGACCAATATTTAATGGACGGAAAAAAATGCAAATAAAATTTATTTTGGCTTCCGTTGTTTCAACGTATTTTTAAGTTTTCGCATTTCAGTTTGCCTCCCTTTTTTTCAACCCTTGGTACTTCAAAGAAACTTATCGTTTGTTTTGCTTTGATAAGGGCTGTCAGCTGACCCACAGCTGACGCAAAGGGAAGGGATATGACACATTCGCGGGAGATACGGTTGCGTCGTACTCGTCTATTTAAATATTGGAATCGTACTCAACATTGTACGAGTCGCTTTGCTTTCAGTTGAAGCGGGAGTCTCGATCAGTGTTCATTGCAAAATATTTTAGGGGACCTCCCGCTTGTGACTACTGGAGTTGATGAGGTAGTGACATAGTTTTAAACTACCTTGATTATGCAGTGCGTACATTTGCTGACTTGCAAATTGCTTTGGATTGCATATTTATAGCATATGCCATTGTCTACACAGCAGTCCTTGCCATCATAGTGAAGCATGGTGACGCGTTTAGTGGTTCTGGCTGCGGCCTTTGGGGTAGCATTTTGCTTCGTGGGATATCAACCGGAGCAAATCCACTTGTCGTATGGAGGTAACTACTTTTTAAAAAGCATCTTATAATATATTGTATAGTTTTATTGACTGGTGTGCCATATATATTTAGGCATGGATCAGTTAAATGACAAAGGATTTATCCTGGGTTTTTACTTAATAGGTTCTTTGAAAAATATTTTATGTTCAGTTGTACAATTTGCAAACAATTTCCCGAATTTAAAATTGTATTTCATATTAAGTGTTCACTTGTGAATATTTAAAATTTCTTTTTCCTATTTACCTTAAAAACTTTGTGCTTCATAATTGTTGTTGATTCATAAGTAGGTCCACTTAATTGAACTTATAGCCTACGTTCCTTCTTTGAAATATTATGACTTACCTGTTGTGCTCATTTTTGTCTAATTTTTTTTATGTGCAGAAATTTTTATTTTTTCACATAAATAAATACTGTTTGTATCTTTATATTGATCCGTTTAGAACTGACAGAATCAGTGGTAATAGTTTCCTACTCTATGTGTTGTTTTTTGGGCTCAATGAAGCTCATTGAATAAAAATATTTAGTGTTTTATGGTAATGAAAAGTACTGTAAAATGCTAATTGCAGTTTTTGAGGTCTTTAAGTGTTGCTGAAAGAGAAAATTTCTAGATATAACTTCAGTACTGTTTTGTTATTCTATTAGGAATGTAATAAGTTATGCATATTGCTCCCCAACGAAAGGTTCCCCTCATAATTCCCGAACACTGCTTGTTCCCTCCACCATGGCTTTCCCCCTTGCTGGAGTGGTGCGAAGGGCTGGTTGGAACAACTTCCTTAGGTTGTACTGTACACTGGACTTCAGCTTTAGTATTTATTAGAAAGACTGTTTTTAAAGACATATTTCTTCACTTAATTTAAAGATGACCAATTTTGAGATGTCACTGTTGTAGGTGGTGCATTATGTAGAACACATTTATGGATCTTGTGGAACATATGGTGGTAAAACAGTACTGCAGTCAATTCGGAAGCAAATAAATTGCACATGTCTAGCAAAAACTTATTAGATTTGTTCAGATCAAATGAATAATGTGAGAATAGTTCTGAATGAATGGAATTATCGTTTCCTTCCCTTACCAAAAAGATTGTTGTTTATAACTTTTATGAAAATAATTTTTGTTAAAATGTTTTTATTTTTAACACTACCCAGACCTTTTTGTTTCCATTGGCTTTGACAAAACATTCCAAGAACAAAACAAATAAGTATGTTTGGTAGAGTCTGTTCTCTTTCTTCATTTTCTGTGTGTAAAATGTTCAAGTGAGAGAATTTTGTGATACGTTCACTATTTTTTTCTTTTAAAATTTTTTTGTTTGTAAGCCCAATTTTAGTTGTTCATAAGACTTGCCATAAACATGTTTTTCAGAAATTTTGAATATATTGAGGTCATTGCAGTTTTAATTGGAGTTAATGAGGATGATTGCATTTTAATGTTCTAAGCTTATTGAAACAAATCTTTTTGACAGATGTTATTGCTTAAGATTTTTTTATTGAAATTTATTATTGTCTGAATATTTCTGATAATTTTCAGTTCATTGTGTTTTTAGGACTATTAATAGAAGTGGTGAAGATGCAGGAAATGATCATGGATATGAAATTGCATAAGTAGCAACTGAAACTTCACCATTTATGATTTTTTTGGGCACTAGCAGGAGCTAGTAGACTACTTATGTATTATTCAGTATACTACAGTATTATAACAAAAGTTTCTTTGATTCCTTGTGAAAGAAATTCTATTTTTTAATTTTTTAAGTATATTAGACAAAATTAAACTTTGCTTTTTAATTTTAGAAGAGTTATGGAATTTATAAATCACACTGTTGATTAATTTGAACATAAATAAACATCAATAAGAAAGTAAAGTGTTTTGGCATTTTTTTTTAAATACCTTTAGATATCTTTTGCACAAACATAAACTTAAACCAGTTAAAATTCAGATAGAAATAATGCAACAGTTTAAAAGCAGTGTTGCAACAGTTTTCTTTATTTTTTTAACATAAAATGAGGGATTGACTTCAAATTACAGGGAATAAAACACCTTGCATGGCTAATAGTTATTTTTATTTTATGGAATGAGTATACAACCATTGTTGTATTTAAAAATTCAATTCCTTAATTGCAAGTTCAAATGTGCTGTAATGTTGATAACACCATTTTTAGAACATAAATTATTGTTACAAGTCCCACAAAAAATAAGAAATTTTCGTTATTTAAACATGAGGTCATTTCAAACCACATCATCATCATCATCCTGTCAGATATTCAGAATTGTGTAATGACAGAAGCTAATTGCAAGTTAATATAGTAAATGAATAAGTAATCATATTTTAATGTTTGTTTTTTATTATTTATTTGGTTAAAGGCTTTTAATTAGCTTTTAATAAGAAGAAACTATTGTGGCAAGTGTTATGTATTTTTTTATTTTAGAAATTTCATAATGCCATCTTATGTTTCATCTAAAATACAAATTAGAAAATGTTGTGCATTCTTAACTGGATAGAAAAGTGAAAATGCAATTTGTTTTATGCAAATTGCAACAACTTAGCCCTTGCATTATTCCCAAGAATGAATGAAATTAAAACAGCAATACAAACTATTTAAGTCAACCATTCTTTACCCACCTGATAGAGACAGTTCAATGTTTTGTAGCATGTGAACTGCACATTGTAATCCAGGTCCTTTGGTTCCCCACATCTCCCCAAGATGATAAAATTCACCACAATAACACATAATTTCACAGAGCTTGTCAGAATCTTATTGAAATACTTTCTCACACATTGATGATGCCTTGCTATTTCATGGTCCATCTTGATATCTTGAATTCATCACAGGTTTCATGTTCTTGGAGTGCATAGAACGTTTTTGTTATATGTAATAATTAAGGTTTTGATTACAGAACAATCTTGATTTTCTCTTGATGTGTTGGCATTTAAGCAATTTCTGTCTTCTTTTGCTTCTTTCTTGACATACTTTTTCCAGAGATTATTTTCTAAGAGAAGATAAGTGTGATAGATGAATTGATAAAGAATTGTGAATGCATAGTAGGTAGATCAAATGATTACATGACTGAGTGATACTGGACATACATCAAAATGAACATTGTGAATATCAAGGAGCTGACTGTGATCTGTTTAATCTTCCTCAAACTACACTTGAAGTGCCTTAGGTTTGATTCTCAAGAAACAGGTATGGAAAGTGAATACTTGAAGCAATGAAATACTGGGTGATCCCTTTCTATGACGTGAAAAATAATTTTCTTGATTAATTGCTTCCAAATATTTGAATACTCTCATGTTGTTTTGACTGCTGGTTGAGCTTCCTGAGAAAATCAATATTTTGTGAAATATGTTGA
>JAHLJT010005437.1:34382594-34435532 GCA_031308135.1 Acheta domesticus | reverse complement strand
GACTACAAATTAAATAGTTAACATTTTTTATTGAATTATACAATATAAAATTGAAACGCATCAACCAGCAACATTCCATATTAAAAATATTATCCAATGATGCACGACACATCACTGTGTTATTTCAATTTTTGCGATAGTTTAATCGTACATAACTTTCCTTGTAGGTTTTTTTGATTTTTTTCTGTGTGAATTTTTTTTTTTTTAACTTTCGGGGGCCCAGGCTCTTTGGGCCTATGCGTTAACATGGCACTGCTGTTCTGACATGGCACACATGAAGCTTCTTTCTTCCTCATCGCATGCCATCAGTGGCATTTTAAGCAGTGACACACAGTGTATAAGATTGTAGTCCTAACATCAAGTGTGAGAAATTGCGAGTTCAAAATTGAAAAATATATGCATTTTTCAATGAGAAATCAAAACTGTTTCATTGTTTTAGTACCTTTTCCTGAGTTGCTAGGCATCTAAATCTTTTGACACCTTCCATGTTGCCAGACTCTGCTAAGTTTTTTTGTTGATTTTTGCCTACATTCGAATTAGTACTATAAGATAGATAAAATAAAGATTAGATAAAATTAAATACGATAGATAAATTGAAAAGATTAGATAAAAAAAATACCAGAATTCTTCATTAATTCTAAAATGAATGAATTGCAATTTAAGGAACTTAAATACAATTTATCTCGTTTGTATTCCACATAAATCTTTAAATTTCCCATGAAAAGATTAGCTTTGAAGTCTCCACATAAAGGTTGATGAGAGTTAAGTTTCAGGTTTTCTTTTGCCCTTTTCCAGAATAAAGCTTTACCTTTTAAAATCTCAGCCATAGGCACGCATAGCCTAAAACTAGAGGGGAGCGACTGCATTTCTGAGCCCCCTTTCCCATTAACCCTTTTCATTCACTTATTACATATTTTACTGGTAAATAAACATACTACAAGAAGAAAATTAAATTATAACTTTAATGCTACAATTAATAAATACTATATGATTTTATGTTGAACATTTCCTGAGTTGCTAGTTGGTTGGGGACTGGCAAGTATCTTCTGGATGACAATGTTCGCCCTCACAGCAAGACCAATGCAGGAGCCGTTACGGACATTTCATTGGGAACGCTTGGAACATCCACCTTACAGCCCTGACTTAGCCCCCAGTAATTTTCGTCTGTTTGGGCCCTTAAAAAATCATGTGGGTGGCCGTCATTTTGATACAGATGATGCCATAATCTATGAGGTTACGTGTTGGTTGCGACAGCAACCAAAGGACTTCTTTACTGCTGGCTTTCAAGGACTTGTAATGGGATGGGATAAGTGCCTGAATGTACAGGGTGATTATGTGGAAAAGTGAAATAAATGTCAGAAAGTTACTTTGATTATTTTTGCCTCAATTCCGTTTTGCGACTTACTGATTGACTTGCCCTCGTATATTCGTACAAGTTTACTTCAAACCTCATTAAAAGCATTATTTCCAAAATTTTTGTGGAGATCCGTACTGAAATCCCCACCCCCGAAATAGTTTCCAGATTTGTCCCTGGCTGCACTGGACATCATTGGCTTTGTGGTCTTTGTGTATTGCCCATTGCGTAATCGTTGTTGATATTAGCTAATTTTCCGTTGTGTAATACATTTAGAATAGACCCGGGAGCAGACAGCGCGGTGTCTCTAAAGCAGCGCAGTTGTGCGCTTTCTAATGGGCCATTGCCACACACGTTCGTTACTCCAATATTTCACTACTCATTGTGCGCGAGACCTTAATGAATCTCAGTAACGTCACCTGCTCTGGTAACAAACCCGCAACGGCCGTATTGGGGACACTTTTCATATTCACTTAGTAATTAATAATTGTTTTGTTGAGATATACTCTTTGGTTGAGTACGTCGGTAAACACGCGCTTAGCTCCTTAGCAACCCTCAACATAACTTAAGAGCATGGCGCGTCCATAACAACGGCTGTTAAATGTTCGAGAGTCCGTTAAAAATATTTTACCAGTGCTTATAAGTCTTTGGATAAATATGTCCCTCTTGTACTTTTTGTCCAATTTCGTCCCTTTTGTCCTCATGCCCCTATTTGTTCCCCTTTTCCGCTCGCCTCATTTTGTCTCCTTGTCTAATTTGCCTCCCTTTCCCCATTTGGTTCCTTTCTTCTTCTTCTTCTTCCCTTTTTCCAATTTTTTCTCCTTGCTTTCTTCGTCCTCCTTTCTCCGCTTTGTCCCACTTGCCCCCCTTTGTCCTTTTGGTCCTTCCGTGCACTCCACTTCCGAACGCATTGTAGCAGCGTCGGCCGGAAGGTAAACTACTCGGCTCCGCTATCGTTCCGCCTCGCAGTCAACCTTCCGGCCTCGTCCTTAAAGACTACTTGAGGGCTTGTTACATAACTATTATTTTAAAACGTTTCATCAATAAAATTCATTGGAGACATTTATGTTTACTCTACAAAATACTGCTGGTGGCATGAGTACAGCAGCGAAATTTTTCAGTTATTTACCAAAAGTTTTAAATTATCTTCACTTACAATTTTTCCTCGTGATTACCGGCGCATGTCATGTATGGAATATAAGCTGCGATAGGCTGGATTTGCCGCATGAACACATTTCCTCGTTCGCCTTCATCCTGTAAACAAAGCAGTCCAGAATGAAGCACCGGACAGACAGAAAAGATTAATAAACAGGAAGCCGCAACTGCGGGTTTCCAACTGGCGGCGAGCGAAAGCCTTTTAAAAGAACGTGTTTTTTTTTCTTTCTTCAAGAAAAGAACGCGAATATATATACACACCTCTCCTCATTCAAAAATGTATTTATTTTAATACGGCAAAAATAGGCTAACAAAGTTGATAACAAATTAATAGTCAAGAGCGAGCCAGAGTAGTTGCCAGGAACAAGAACCACACCAACTTGATGTGTGCAATTTAAAAGGCGACATTCTTACAGACCAAACAACAAAAGTGATTACAGTTTTTAAAACTTCTATCCAGCGAAAAAATCCAAACTTCGGACCACTTGGACTAAAAATGACTTCATTGTTAGAGAGCACGTATTCATGGGAAAGCGTCTTTTTCTATTAATTTATTGCTAATCAGTACAGAAGTCAACTTCTAGATTCTTTCTTGCTGGTTCTTTTGAGATTGGAAACAATAGAATTGGAGGTGGACATTCATCCATAGGTAGATGTAACTGATCGAGCACAGTATCCTCACCAAATTGAAGATATGACTCTCGAGCCCGCACAAGTTGGAAGCCCTTGAGTGAAAGGAGTAGATATGAGCCAAACATACAGTCGCAGTCTCAGATTTGTGTCCACGGGGAAAATTGCAATATTTCATCTATTAAACAACCAATTCGTCAATTTTAAAGTTTAAAAAATCTATTTCTTTTTTGATGAAACTCGTTCTTATCACGAACTTACTTAGAAACGATTCCAAAGCTTGATAGAGGCTTCATGAATACTGTCCTATCGTTTGGTAATGATAGATTAGCGATTCCGGGAGCGCCAACCGCCAATGTCGTTATTCCCGTAAGTGTAGTGCACGTTTCATCGCAGGAGGTGGCGATAATCTTGCCCCGCTGGAAGGCGAGATCTGGCGCCGACGTACGTCAGCTTGCGGGCATTTTCCTCAAACAGGTATCTCTCACCAGCGTGGCACCGCCTCAGCAGGGACAAGCTCTGCGCTCCCGACACGTGTGGTGTATGCGAGAGTGTGAGTAAGGGGTTTCCTATTCTTTGTCCTATAGGATAGGACAAAGGAAAGATCACGTGCGGTCCGTTGCCCATTTGTTAGTGAACTGCTCCGGTATTCTATAGGTGCTGATCGGAGAAACCACGGAAAACTACCGATCAGAGCAGCCGGTCGCTAGAATTCTCCTCCTGACAGCGGTTGAATGCGATCTAGTCGAAAATACTGCCACCGTCGGGAATCGAACCTTGGAGAACCTCCCGGTCAGAGGCACTGCAGTGGCATCTGCGGAGCCACCTTTGCCGGTATTGGCTAATGAGTGCAAAGATTCACGCACGAATGATTCTCGAGACGTGACAGAATACATTTCATCACAAAATCTTTGAGCAGAGGCGTATCTAGGTATTCAAGCGCCCATGGCAAGCATAGAATTTGCGCCCCTGTCAGGATACATGAAATTAGGGCTGTTGTTATTTGTTTTAACGGATATACTCTAAATAGCGCCCCTGCGTGTGGCGCCCATGGCACGTGCCATGTCTGCCATACCGTAGATACGCCACTGTCTTTGAGGCACGCGATGGGTGACAACCATCACGGAGGTTGCGTAATTTCCCTCTCCGACGCTGCGAACCGCGAGTTTACGACTAGTTGCAGGTTTCGCTTCTCTCAACGCCCCCACCCACGACCTTCAGCATCGCCGCTCCGCTGGGTTTTTCCGCCGTCCGCGTCTGGGAGACCTCTCTTAAGCTAGCAGTACCACAATCGGTTACCAAATATGCCACCTTTTTTTAGGATTATTTAATTGCTAATTAATTGTGCAAAAATTTATCTTCAAATTTTGGTATAATTAATGGTGAGATATTGTAAGATATAGCTGGCACACCACAATCGGTTACTGCAAAAACACAAATGCCATCTTGTAAAAAGATTTAATTGCCAATTAATTACGCAAAAATTAATTTAATTGCTTTTCAAACTTTCGAGTAAGTAATGGTAAGCAGCCGGGCGCGTCGGCGGGCGTAATTAATTAGCAATTAAATAGTTCTAAACGGAGTGATATTTGGTTTTGTGGTAACCGATTGTGGTAGTGCCAGCTTTGCGACAGCCCTGATCTGGAAGTGTAAGGTTCGCAACGGACTTCATCGAGGGATGGGTCGCGAGAAACGAGAGATGGGTTTATTCAGTGGCGGCTCCTAAACTTCAGGCCAGGTAGGGCACAAAACAAAAAGCTAGAAAATAACTAATAAAATTTTATTTTGAAGTTTAAGCGCTGTAAACTGAAAAACACTTGAAATTCCTCATTGGTTTCTCACGTATTAACTAGGCTGAATGAGAAGAGAGAACAATTCAATTGAAACAACAAACGCTCACGCTCAAGAAAAGAAAAAAAAAAAACTCGCACAGAATTCACAGCTGCTGATATTATGAAGATTACGCGGGTCCTGAGCTAATCAGCATTTCATTTCTCAGACACTATGAGCGTTGTTTGTACATCTGTAAAGTGGCGCTTGCAGTGGCAGTCACAAAAAACTTGTGACCGTGAAGGGCCTTAAGGGAACATTACCCCCTCCCTTTTTTCCTCGCACTATGAGGAAAAGCTTTGCTGAACGGGAGGAAGCTGGTCACAAGAAGCTTGCGGACTTCGCCCTGTTGCCACAACTAGCTCGTTATCTGTGCTGTGAAATAGTACCAATATTGCCCGTGAAAACCTTAACGTAAATTCTCTAGAATTATTACTCGATAATATGACACGCATTTCAGTCCACTATCAATATTTTCCTTTACAAGTGGGAGGGCACGTGACCATGTGACCTTATGGTAGAGCCGCCACTGGGTTTATTTATTTATTTAATATAAAAACTGTAGGTGACATCAGAGGCGTATCTACGGTATGGCAGACCTGGCACGTGCCATGGGCGCCATTCACAAGGTGCGATATTTAAAGTATACGCGCTAAAACAAATAACATCAACCCTAATTTGAAGTAAACTGTCAGGGGCGCAGATTCTATGCTTGCCATGGGCGCCGGATTACCTACATAAGCCTCTGGGTGACGATCTGGAGTACGATTTGTGCAAGTTTTCTAGAGTTTCAGAATCCTTCTCTTTACTATTTCGTTGAATTATGAATGAATGGTGTATTATGGTGTAATACTAACATTCACAAATAATAAATTCATAAATGTATATAAATAAAATTTGAGTGTCTGTGATTAAAAGCCTTTTTAAAATCTCATTTGCTTAGATCACATAAAAACCAAATCAATTGTTTTATGATTTTCGTTTGTTTTGGGGTAATCTCTGGAAAGGCTGCACCCATCTCTACGCGTGCAGTGTTTGGCGGGCATAACTTTCGTTTTTTTTTTTTTTTTTTCAAACTATAATTTTCTCTTACATAAAGAGGAATGTTGGTTGGTTGTTTTTTCATATATAACTACAATTTTATCTACAATTGTTGAAAGATGTCCGAGAACAGTCACTCCCCGTCCGAACCGAGCGAGAAATTACTTCAGCTCGGAAAAGGAGAGTGAATAAAAACTGCAGCAAGTTGCGGGTGTGGGGAGGGGGGAGCGATACGGGTTAAAATGCAGTTTGTAATCCGATTCCATCACGCGCGCGGACGCGTACGATTCGTTCACGTCGAATACACATGAAGGAAAACTCTTGTGGGGGCAAACAGGAGGCAAGAAAATAGAGTCTTTCATGGAAAAAATTAAGAAAATTTACTTGCCAAATTATTTTTGGGATTTATTCGCATAAAATGCGTTGGACAGACTCGTGGATGTTGTTCACGCGAGACCCTTCGATGAGTCCAGTGGCTCAGGGCATCAGCTCATGTCATCGCAGTGCCTCTGACCGGGAAGAGATCCTAGGGTTCGAATCCCGTCGGTGGTAGGAATTTCGACTACTAGCCTGTCAGTTAGGTGGAATTCAGGCGCTGTCTGGAGGAGCATTCTAGCGGCCGCCTGCTCTGATCGGTAGTTTTCCATGGTTTCTCTGATCATTACCAGGTGAATGCCAGAGCAGCACAAATGGGTCACGGGCAGCGCGTAATCTTTCCTTCCTTAGCCCATTCTCACCTCTTACTTACACACACACACATTCACTATACTATCAAACATGTTGGGAGTTTGAGCTTGTCCAAGGCGGGGCAGTGCCATGTTGTTGGGAGATACCTACGAGGGGGAAATAGCACGCAGTCGTGTACATCGGCGCAGGATCTCACCACCCTGCGGGGGAAGAACACCGCCACCTCCCGTGATAAAAAACGTTCACTATACTTAAGGGATTAATAACCGCGTTGCTGCTGTTGTTGTTGTTGTTGTTGTTGCGCGCGAGTTGACTTGCACATGCACTACACGAAATAATCAATCCGTAGATCCCTCGCACAACCTTTCCGTTCGATGACGCGTCCGGTCCGACAAGCCCCATTCCCTGACTTCACCAATCACGCCCCAGCCAGAGTACAGAAGTACCTCTTTAGTCTTTTTTGTCAAAACAAAGCGCCATCGAAGCTTCCTTCCCCCGCGTTTGCTTGCCCACCGCAACGGCAATTCAACGAATTTTTTTTTATTTATTGCGTCTTAATTGAGGCAACGCGTTTCCAAGCCCCTTTGGGGCGTTGAGCGCTTTTTCGCGCTAGGGAGTAATCCTCCATTAATACTTGTCATGTTACGTCGCAGTCAATTGTCAAGAAGACCGCCAGGTAGCATCTCCGCGTACGCGCCTCACACCGCGCACCCCTGCTTCACTGCCCGACGGCCAGAATTGGGAAGGAATTAGGATATGGGAAGGGCTTAGGACTTCATAGGCGTTGGACTAGCCCTTGTGAAGCAGCCTAACTCGTTTTGTAGGAACAAATTTCACATGAGAATCGACGGGAATCGAACCCGGATCTTCTAGGTGAAAGGCGAGCGACTTCGCTCTGAGCCACGAGAAGACTACTTCCCCAGAATTGCTTCCGGTCGCGTCAACTAGAGGGGTATGTTGTCCCTTAAGTGTAGTGCACGTTATATCTCGGAAGGTGGCAGTGTTCATCACTCACTAGAACGTAATATCCCACGACGACCTTCACGTGGACTTGCGAGAGGGTTTCCCCACTCCAGGAAGTTCCCACACCGAGGCACCGCCCCAAGCTCTAAGTTCTCTGCTGGTCTCCCGGCTCCCTTATGTGGTAGAGTAGTGTACGTAAGTGCACATGTGAAAGGGGAGAGAAGGGGGGCACGGATGAGAAAAGAAAAATCGCACACGGTTCGTGACCAGATTGTTGAAGTAGGGTAGCTCTGGCATTCTCCTGGTATTGGTCAGAGATTGCACGTAAAACTACTGACGAGCAGCTGACCTTTAGAATCAACGGGGTCGGGAGACGATAGTGCTAAACCTCATTTCATTAATGCAAACCAAAGGTCTTAGAAAGTCGCTTAGAATCAAACATTATGATAGAAATGCTGAACAATCGTTTTCACAGAACAATTGTGTGAACAGAGCAGCCAGAAGTGTACAGAGAAAATAATACACGTATCTTTGTACTAAAACTTCGTTTTCCTTCTGGCTGACAGAAACGATAGGCACGTGGGTTAGCACTATTTCCCCCGATTCCTTCAATTATTACTTGGTTATATTCGACCAAGCTATCCAGCTTGTGACGAATATCCGCCAACGTAGGGACCCTAGGACCTCCCGGCCAACGACGTGCAGAGGTAACAGTGTTGCCCGCTGGGTCACCACAGCCAGACAAGATGATTACAAAGTGTTTACCTACCATGTACATGTCGTAGGCAAAGTCTCCAACGTGTAGGATGGCGTCGTATTCGCCGCGTTGAACTTCCTGCTGCAACCTCGGAAGCGATTTCGCGTTCTCGTTCCCCATGTCTCCGTAGATGGCCAACCGCGGGTACCACGTGGTCTGATCTTCAGGCGGAGTTCGGAAGAAAAACTCCTCAGACCAGCCCAGCATGCTGCCCACGTGGTACACTGAAAGAGGGCGAGCCACGCACGTTAAAATTCCACGCACGTTGTGTTTCAAATCAATTCAACAGATTGAAGTTCCGATATATACAACGTGTATTTCGGCAGATAAGACGATTCATGAATCATAGAAAAGGACCCCAAAAATACGGGGTCAGCTTATGGGACAGATACAAAAGAAAAGAATTTAAAATTCTCACAGTCATCATCTGACGCAAATAGTTCTTGAAGTACATCATCAGTTTCATTCTTGACAAGTTCGTCATATGGATCCCATTCTGTACACAGAGAGTAGATTTTCCCTTCATCAGTACCCCATAAATCGTCCTCAGTGCCATCCATATCATTAGAAATCCCCTTATCAGTGCGAGTGTTTGCCAGAAGCCAGTGCTGCCCGTTCCAAGTAATGGTGATTGTTGATCTTATCTAAATTCATAGGCCGTTGATAGTTCGAGAGTAGTCGTGTATATGCTAAAACTACAAAACCTTAACAATAGTGTATACCTCATCTTATCTTAACGTCGTCTCATCTACAGAAATATACGGTAAGACTTAATCTGGCGGATTAAAGTTGTGAGATGCACACAAGTTAATGTAGTGGTTAAAAGCTCGCAGATATACAGAAATAATTTTGACTGCAATATTGTTACAATTTCCATATTTTCCTATTTTAAGCACATTTCTGTTTTAATAATCCATTTTCGAACACTATTTACAGAATTGTATCCACCTTGTTGAACTGACAAATACGTCGGAAGTAAATTCGCTTCAGACGGATTAAAATTCCAAAGTGTTTAGAAAATAATCCAACAGATTACAATTCCTATATAAGATGAAATGGGGCAAGTGCGTTTTCGGGGCAAGAGCGTTAGTTATTTCTTTGTGTTATTTCGTTACATCCACAGCCATCTGTTGAGTATGGTGCATGCCTATCCATGATAACAGAGCAGAGTGCTCTGGTTCAAGAGATAATATCACTGGGAGGTTTCATAGTCACGCGTGGTGTTTCAACTTTAGTCAAGTTGACGGTGTTTGAATGAATCCAATATTATCGTCTTCAAAACCTTATTTTTCGACCAACTAGTAGAATAAGTTATATGTTCTATTGTAGTACATTAAACACATAATTGAAAAATCATTTATATTTTGGTTTGAGTAAGTTAAGCTATATGACGCAATTACCCCAGAAAAAATTCAACAAGGGATAAGTGCATCATAAAAACGAGGGAATGTGCGTGATTATCTACACTTGCCCCATGTTTCTATTTAAAATAAGAAGAAACTTATGTAAATGATATTTCGATTATATTTTTCGTTCATTTAAACAAAATAAAGCTGAAAAGCAGAGTGCAAAAGAAATGTTGCCACTATGTTGGTCAAATATTGCAATTCGATAAGGGAGACCCTCTAATTAAATTTATGAGAAAGAATTCATCCTCAGGCGCATCTGTTTCATTTATATTTCCAAAAAAAGAGAAGACATCAGATGAGTTGAGAAAAAGGACGTTTTACGCATTCTTCCTCCCCCTAAAATTGGTCGTCGAAGAGAAGCAATTTTTGATTTTTTCTTCAGGTTATTATCTTTGTTAAGAAATGTTCTCTATTTAACTTTATTTTATAAAAAGCTGCTTTTGCATTAATAAAAGGAGTTTAAAATTTTAATTTTTCACTTTTATCTTTTGATCCTTTTATCCCAATATGTACTTGATGAGATGCAAAATTATTTAACTCAGCGATTTTTTTTTCAGAATTTGAAAATCAAAATGATCGCTTGCAGCTGCACTTGTTTGCACTTTCCCCGTCGAATAATTAACTCACAGCGAAGGAATTTACAATGCGGTGACGCACTTAGCCCGGTGTGGTGGGGCAAGTGCATAAATTGGACTTGAAACACTTTTCCCATCAAAATGATAATTTTTAGGATATCAGAAAACACAACTGTTACCATTAAAAATAATATAATTTAAGGTACGCAATGCAATACAAAATAATAACCTAGCATTAATAGCTGTTTTATGCCTGATTGATGAATCGATGATATGAACTTTGTACACCATATGATACAGTTGCCCCACTTCATCTTACGTGAAACATTCTGGCGGATTAAAGTTGTAAGATGAACACTAGTTAATGTGGTGATTTAAAGTTCCGAGACATACAGAAATAATTTTGATTGCAATATTGTTACAAGTTTCATATTTTCATATCTTATATGTACACTTACTACGTTTTAATAATCCATTTTCGAATACTATTTTCCGGATTCGCATCCACCTTTTAGGATTGACAATTAAGTCCGAAGTATGTTCGCTTCGGACAAATTAAAATGCAAATTAATCCAGCAGATTAACGTTCCTATTTACAAAAGTGTCAGAATAAATGTTAAAAATTTCTAGGACATGTGAAGGGAATGAAAATAATAACCTTTTTGACAATGAACGGAGGAAAATTGTTTATGACAAAATTATAATAGTTTGCATTTATACACGCATCATTTGCCCCTGAGTTTTAGGCAACCTTGTATGCGCAGGTGTTGTGCAGGAACATGAAATCTAGACTCCATTAGAACATGGCCTTTGGAACGTCTATGTGGAAGAACATAAATACAACAATTTTATTATATACATGCAACTTCTTACTATATTTTCGTTGGAAAATGTGATCTTTTTCTACTCCTCTGCCCTAGAAGTTTGTAACACTTATTTTGAGATACCTGAGCACAAAAAATGACTTAACCTTAAAGGTGTGTGATGCACTATAAATCCATTCCTATTCCTCCATCGTGCGTATCCTATTTTATTAAAAGCATGTGCACACAAATCCTCTAGTCACAACCAAACCATTTTCACACGACAGGCCCCTGCACCCTTGCGTTGACGCCCGTCACCTAACGCTATGACGTCAGCTGCGTTGATGCCTGCGCACACAGTGCTCTTGGAGACGTTCGTTTTGCTAACAGCTCAAGTAACAACGGAAGTCAAAATAACGCGCGTTCTCTAACTTTCAAGATGCGACGCGCGCTGACAACAACGCACGTCGCCAAGAGCGTTCGTGTGCCATTTCGCTTAAGTTACAATGTGAACTTCGCGTCGACGCAGCTAACGCCATCGGCGTTACGTTCGGATTAAAATAAGTTGGTAATTGACAGTTGCGAATGGAAAGGAGCGACGTTGACAGGTTGCGTACCACTGAGCTCGCGTTTTCCGGGACACGAAAATGAACACTTCAAGTAAATGCTTATGAAAGTAACCAAATCATATATTCATTCTGTGTGAAGCATCAGCTTCAGAAACACAACTGTCAATCGCCAACTTATTTTAATCACACCATAGGTGACGAGCGTCAAAGCAATGTTCGTGTTTGTGGCCTTAAAAAACCCTGCAGCCAAGCGTTGCGTTGACGCGCGTCGTAGAATAACGCTATATTTTATGCGAAATAGCACACGAGCGCTTTGGCAGTCCCGCCAAATATACCGTGTTAATCTTCGACGCGCGTTACTTATCGCACGTCAACGCAACGGTCGTGTAACACAGGCCTAACTGGTCCTTCGCGTCCGCTAACACGTCGCGCAAATTTGCACGAATGCAATAAAGCAACATCATAAACGAGTTGCATAAGCTAATTTTTTGTATGACAGCGTTATAAATTTATAAGAGAATGAAACTTAATTTTGTGAACAACTTTCCTGTGATGTCTCGGGTATTTGACATCTGTGCGAGAAAACTGGTCGGCTGTTCTGTTTACCTCTACCTCCCCTTAATTCTCTCGCTGCGATTGGTTGAATGTGTGATGACGCAATCATTCGAGCCGTAAAATCTAATACTTCATCATTTGTGCCATAAAACGCCTGATTACGAACGATTTCTTGCAACAGAAAAGGTCGTTTATAATGCTGGAATACAAAAAAATCTCTTTGACCACGTGTGTCATACACTAATTTTAGACTGCCTTATTGACTTCCATTGTATTTTAATTCAAGTGTATGAATCACTTAATGATTCATTAAGTCCAGTGGCAACTGATGCGGACAGACGAACGTATTTTGTTTCCTTTGCTGCATTCACAAATTTAACGTATCACTTGAGTATCGTCTCCCTTTTAGCACTGCGCTCAGAAACTGAACTTTCAGCACGCTATGCATGCCCCGAAAGATCCTATGTGGGAAAGAAAGTGAACGTCTATCATAGTAGTTTATGCAATTATTTTATAAGCTTTATTGCATAAGTACATATTTTGAAAACGAGCGACGTTAGGAGCGAGTTTTCAAATGTGTACGAATGCAATAAAGCAACATTATAAACAAGTTGGGTACGCTATTTTTTTGGTATAACAGCATTATTAATTTATAAGTGAATCAAACTTAATTTTGCGAAACAACTTTCTAGTGACGTCACGGGCATTGACATCTGAGCAAGAAAACTGTAGCTGGTTGTTCGATTTACCTTAACCCCCCCCCATAATTCTCTCGCTGCGATTGACTGAACGTGTGATGACGCAATCATTCATGCCGTAGAATACTAATACGGCATTTGTGCCGTAAAATGCCAGATTGTGAACGATTTCTTGCAACAGAAAAGGTCGTTTATAATGCTAGAATACAAAAAAAAATGTTTTATTATATAAGGCTGTGGTACTCCTTTCTAAATTTTCATGAGAGCACTGCTCCCTTCAGTATGCAAGCCTATGCATATTAATACTTCGTAGAGTCGCTAGGGACAAGGAATTTTGTTCCGAAAGCGTTCCTTTTGCTTTGCCGATCATTGTCATTGAAAGCTCGTTTCAAGGGCTCCATTTACAATGCCTTTCATACCATGATGCAATTATTTACATCGTAACTTCGGCCGCGGTGTTCTTGTGCAAGCACGTCCGCAACTCGAACAATTCGTTAACTAAGCTGAATAAACACCGCTTCTATGGCCCCTTACGATGAGCAAGCAACTTTCCCGGGCACTAGCGTGAGAGAGTCAGCTAGAGATGGCAAAAAAATCGATGTTTTTAAAACATCCATATTTTTCGAGTAAACATCGATATATCATCGATGTTTTCTCCAGAAACATCAATGTTTTCAAAAAAAAATGTTTTAATATAAATCGAATTTCTAGTATCTAATTTTTTTTTCTGGATTGCTACCAATCAATAGCCATTCACAAAAGTCCTATTATCGATCCCCAGACGGTATGAAACCGCTTGCCATTCGCAAACTTTCTCCAGTGTTATTATCTTTTTTGATTTTCTTTTTACGTGGTGATATCGTTACACTGCACTTTGAACACAGGTTACATGAAAAATTTATTAGTACATTAAGATGACAGTCAAATTTAGAATGTACATTAAACTAATATTGACGTATCATATTAGGCGTATTGATGTATACTAGAACCACAATTTACTTCGAAATGTTTCATCATCAATATTTTAAACATCGATGTTTTTTGTCCATGTTTTCACCCTCAACGAATACCTTTCGTTGATGTATCGAAGTATCGATGTTTTGCTAAAATTTGCCACAGTGCCAAGCAGAAGGGCGGCAGCTTCGCACTTCCGCACGCTCTTTCCGGAGAAATTCCAAATAATACGATCCCCTTTAGGGAGAGTTCCCACAACTCTGACACGAACAAGAGATTGATTGGCGATTCCGGGCGCGTCACGTCAAGGTCATTAGTCCCGGAAGTGTAGGCATGTTTTTTTATCGCGGGAGGTGGCGGTGGTCTTCGGATGGCGAGTCCGGCGCCCAACCTACGTAGGATAGCAGGGTTTTCCTCGACCAGGTATCTCCCACCATCAGCCCCAGCTGTGACAAGCTCTACGCTCCCAACGGGTCTCCCGGCATGCGTGGTAGTGTAGTGCATGTGAGTGTGTGTAAGTAAAGCGTGAGGATAAGACAAGGACGAGGTAAGAAAGATAGCGCGTGGTCCATGGCCCGTTTGTTAGGGTACTGGGGGAACAAGAGAAGGGGAACAGCGGTACAGAGGGACTTTCTTGCCTACGGAAGCTATCGTTTTAAGTTGTGGGTCTCCTAACTGTGTTGATCCTTTTCATGAAGCCTCGAAAACATTTTCAATTTTTTTTAAATGGCTCCAAATGTGCTGATTAAACTCGGATATAGTAAAGGCCGCTTAAGAAAATGGTGCTGGTCGCATGTTCGTTGAAAAATATGATTTTTCGAAAATTGCAAACGTGCATTTTCGGGGGGGGGGGGTTAGGGTCTTCCTACAACTACAATATTGAAGTAGGAGACTTTTTTATTTTCTCGCCCTTACGAATGTAAGAACATAAATGTGTTGTAAATGCTGATAATTACTATATACGAGCGAAGAAATCGAATATGTGGTGAACATTTGTTGCATCTCGTAAATATTATTTGAAGCAACCACCATTAAAACAATATTAAAATCGATGACATCACCAAAAAATTCATTTAAGTGACGTAAAAATGTAAAAAAAACGACTTATTAGTCGAAATCGACGAGAAATGCACAAAAACTTACATAAAAATGGGTCATTTCGTTTTGCCATAACATAAAATGAATTTCTAAACTAAACGACATAGTTCTAAAGTCACAAGAAAGAAAATTACATTTCATTAAAATCCACCCCCCTAATTATGAGATAAATTCTACCAGCGTAGTCGCGAGAGTTAATACAATATTTGCATTCAAAGAAAAAACAAGAAACACAAGTTGCAAGAAAGAGGACTAACCAGACTTGAAATTTGTTCCTGGAATTTAAACTGAAGAGCATCCAGAGAATGTGAAAAGTGTAAGAAAACAGTAGAACGGACATCACATCCATTGTTTGTAAAGATTGTGAAAAACATTATTACTGAACTCTACAGATACATTTTCAAATCAACATTCACCATATTTTACAGTTTATTTTTCATTTTATAAGAGAAAAAATATGCTTTAATGCATTGATGGATTTTATACATTTATGTTAATTATTTTAAATAAAGTACTCGATAAATAAAGTTCAGTTGTAAGTCACATAAATACCAGATTATATTTGTTTATAATGTTCGAAGGCATTTAGACAACAAAATTTTCCCTGGGGTCTGTTTTCTCCCAGGCAACCAGTTACGTTCGTTCACAAGAGGCGAGTTAATATTCTCTCCTAGGTTAATAATCGCATTTTGTGAAAATTCATGTCATCTTTAACTGTATTAAGTTTTCAATACCCTGGACTTCAAAAGTGCTTCCCCTAGTAAAATTATCACCACATGCCACTGTCTTGGTTACTCTCATGTGTCTCAGAACCATTTTCCTGTGTACAAAGATTTCAGTAAGATTTCACATTAATTCTGCATGGAACCTTGATTTCATCCACTTGTTTTATCATGACTTTTCATGTCTTGTAGTTTTGTATTCTTGAGTCTTTCTACAACCTTTCATCTTGATATCACCTTCTGCTATCTTATTTTGGTGAGGGTAACATTTTCAAATGAAACTATACTATTTTGATGCTCAACAGCTCCAAAATATTTGTGTCAAATTTGGGAACAATCACTCAGGTGGTTTAAAAGTTTTCGTGAGACATGCAAACACCCATCATTCATTCATTTCTTTGTTTATCGTTCATGTCACATTAATATAATAGAATGGTGAAAATTGAAATTGAAACAAAATTTTCAGGTTTGAAATTCCATACTCAAAAAATTATCACGCTTCATTCCCGTCTTGTGCTTTCCCCAAGCCCAATGTCACTCAACAGTTATATTCAGAGTTAATGTTGTGCCTGTTAAGAGTTTAAAATTTTTCACACCAAAAAACATGAATTGAAAAAGTGTGATTGCTATAATTTAGTGAAGTTACAGAAATGTTAACACTTATGGGTTTCTTAAACCGGAGTCTTTTACAGCAATTACATACAAATATCTCAATTTTTCCTCGCAAAAAACTATCTCTTTACAACATAACACAATGAAAAAGCTAAAATATTTAGGCTGTATATTATTATTATTATTATTATTATTATTATACAATAGATAAAGTAAAGGATTCTGTACAATTGCACACAGGCCAGGCCTAAGGGGGAGGTGAAGGTAGGACTCGACCTGTTCTTCTAGTGAGAGGTTGTGAGGCAAGCACAATGCTCCAACCACCTTCACCCCCTGGAAAGACCCTGGTTTTCTCTTGGGAAGAGAACCTGAGTCAACCTCAATGTCCAAGAACTGCCCTGAATGAAAACCACTGGATAAAAATCCCAACCTATGTCGGGATCCAGAGTGCTTCAGGTGAGGAAGCAAGCATCCTACTGAGCTACAAGCATCAACTGAGCCCACTGCAGCTCCCATTTATACAATAACATAATTACATTTTAATTTCAATATTTAATTTGAAACATTTATCTTTGCAATAAAAAATTCATACTCACAGGTATCAAAATTTCTTATTAATTTTTGGAATGCCACTGAATTAGTAAAATTCCATGGATTCTCTGGTTTTACTCAGTTGTTTAATTGGAACCATAGTGTGCAGCCAACAAGGGAACAAGAGTTACTCATTACTTGTTAAACAAACTGACTCAGATAGCTCCAATATAAATATACATGTGTTGACAAAAGATAGTCAATACTGAACAAGTGGTGTTGAAAAGTCCACAATGATTAGCACAATGTCTCTTTCTATTGCTTTTAAACGGTGAGTAGCATGCATTCCGTTCCCGATGGAATTATATCATTGTCACTGTCATTGTCATCATCGTCATAATCATCATCATCACCACCACCACCACCACTATCACCAAATCAACACCTTCACCATTACCACCACCACCATCATTGTCAATGACAATAACATCAAGATTAACATCGACATCAAACTTCAACATCAAGTTATCATAACCAATAACTTTTATTCCACCACAAACCTTGACTCTTTCCTCTTTCCTTCAATTGTCTCAAGTTTCTTTTTCCTTCTTGGTATATTCTTCAACAATACATTTGGAATTCCTTTATTTCCCATTCTTTCTACTTGTTTCTTCCATCTTCTAAAGTGGTTTTCTAAGGTAGGAAACTAAGCAAAGGTTAAATAAAATGTACAGTTCTTTCTTAACATTGCTGTTTTTTCCCTCTCTGTGAACAGCCTGACTCTGATCTCAAAAATCTTTCTTTTCATTGCCTCCACCTTCAGACAAGTTTTTCAAAGTGCCTAATTTTTATGCGATCTGAAAATATTGTTTATTGTGTAAAATTTTCCTGACAGTATACCTCCAAAAGCAATGCTCTTTCCTGTAAATTATATTACATTGATTTTTTGTATGAGTAATAATAAACTTGATTCCAAATTGTTTTCCAAGCATGCTAATAAACTTGGTTTCCAAATTCATAACCCAAGGAGCTGAGATAAATGTTTATCACCTTTTATTCTATAATAATGCTTCCTGGAATAATCTGAGATAATATCACCAATTAATATATATATATATATAAAATAAATAATTTAAAAAAGTAGAAAATTCATATATTATTATAACATTTCAAACCTTATAAAGATTTGAAAAAGCAAAGTGGATAGGGGCATAACTGTCTTGAACTACTGTATATCCAAAATGTTTTTCATGTGGGTCAGGAAAAAGAAGAAGAAAAATTCTTTTGGTACAATGAAAAAATTACATAATTTTCAATACAATCTTGTGAGAAACCTTAAGATTGTAAACCACCTATCATAGTTCTTATATAAGCATGGAGTCTAAATATTTAACTGCAGAAACTTGGTGTATTGTGCAAATGTGAAACAAATACATAATGTAGTATACAAACCTTAAACCCAAAAAGCAAAAGGAGTTTCACTTATTCTAAAGTAGCATTTTGTATCTCGAGTATACATATTTTTTTCTTCCTCTTTTCAGGATTGTATTGTTGTCCCTAGCAATGTCACTAAAGAGAATGGTCAGATTTGACTTACTGTAGGTACTATCAGGTGTGAGTTTCTTCAGAGTGACTCTGTGTATGAACTGAGAACTGCCATTTGTGCCAGGGCTGATGAATTTTTTGGGGTGTTTACTTTCAGCTCGAAGAGCTAAACCATTGATTCCATATTCTACCACTGAGTTCCATGTATTATTCAGAGTGCTCCACATCACAGTAATCTCCCATGGGTTCTCTATGGACAAATTAATTCATTAACTGAAAACCTCAGAATATATTTAATATTTTTTTTAATTATGAATTTTATAAAGTTATGGAATTTGAATTTGCTGCTAATGGCTTATGATTTCATTTAGTTATCATAAAACATTGTTTGAATGTATGTAGAGATAAATATATTTATACTGTATAGATAAATATATTTCGGAGTAATTTTGGGTGTTTTATCAATATTAATTTGGCAGTGGATACTTGGGGATCAACTTTCTTCCTACCTCCATAAGAAATGTGTATCTGCTCAGGTACATACGAGACGTACGCAAGGGCATACGGGGCGAATAACAAATATAACCACGGCCGCAGCATCATGAATTAAGACTGAGGAAAAAACAAACATTTTTATTTCATTATCTCACTTATCAACAAACAAAAACTGAGATAACAATAGGTTTGTAATATCACACCTGACGTCACCAGATAATTCAAATTGCAGGTTATATGAAGTACACCAGTACTCAATAGTTGGTAAATCAATTAATTCATCGGGCAACGAAGAAAACTTGCAAATAGGACCAAAGTCACTGTTGGACACAGATTAATAAACTGCAAAACCTACAGTACTTAGTGCGCACTTTCCTAATGACATCTACACCTGTTTTGAATAAGGAAACTGCAAGACACTGCTTATTGCTTCTTAGTATTGCGTATTACTAATAGTTACTTCGGGACCAATATTTAATGGACGGAGAAAATGCAAATAAAAATTTATTTTGGCTTCCGTTTGTTTCAACGTATTTTTAAGTTTTCGCATTTCAGTTTGCCTCCCTTTTTTTCAACCCTTGGTACTTCAAAGAAAACTTATCGTTTGTTTTGCTTTGATAAGGGCTGTCAGCTGACCCACAGCTGACGCAAAGGGAAGGGGATATGACACATTCGCGGGAGATACGGTTGCGTCGTACTCGTCTATTTAAATATTGGATCGTACTCAACATTGTACGAGTCGCTTTGCTTTCAGTTGAAGCGGGAGTCTCGATCAGTGTTCATTGCAAAATATTTTAGGGGACTCCCGCTTGTGACTACTGGAGTTGATGAGGTAGCGACATAGTTTTAAACTACCTTGATTATGCAGTGCGTACATTTGCTGACTTGCAAATTGCTTTGATTGCATATTTATAGCATATGCCATTGTCTACACAGCAGTCCTTGCCATCATAGTGAAGCATGGTGACGCGTTTAGTGGTTCTGGCTGCGGCCTTTGGGGTAGCATTTTGCTTCGTGGGATATCAACCGGAGCAAATCCACTTGTCGTATGGAGGTAACTACTTTTTAAAAAGCATCTTATAATATATTGTATAGTTTTATTGACTGGTGTGCCATATATATTTAGGCATGGATCAGTTAAATGACAAAGGATTTATCCTGGGTTTTTACTTAATAGGTTCTTTGAAAAATATTTTATGTTCAGTTGTACAATTTGCAAACAATTTCCCGAATTTAAAATTGTATTTCATATTAAGTGTTCACTTGTGAATATTTAAAATTTCTTTTTCCTATTTACCTTAAAAACTTTGTGCTTCATAATTGTTGTTGATTCATAAGTAGGCCCACTTAATTGAACTTATAGCCTACGTTCCTTCTTTGAAATATTATGACTTACCTGTTGTGCTCATTTTTGTCTAATTTTTTTTATGTGCAGAAATTTTTATTTTTTCACATAAATAAATACTGTTTGTATCTTTATATTGATCCGTTTAGAACTGACAGAATCAGTGGTAATAGTTTCCTACTCTATGTGTTGTTTTTTGGCTCAATGAAGCTCATTGAATAAAAAATATTTAGTGTTTTATGGTAATGAAAAGTACTGTAAAATGCTAATTGCAGTTTTTGAGGTCTTTAAGTGTTGCTGAAAGAGAAAATTTCTAGATATAACTTCAGTACTGTTTTGTTATTCTATTAGGAATGTAATAAGTTATGCATATTGCTCCCCAACGAAAGGTTCCCCTCATAATTCCCCGAACACTGCTCGTTCCCTCCACCATGGCTTTCCCCCTTGCCTGGAGTGGTGCGAAGGGCCGGTTGGAACAACTTCCTTAGGTTGTACTGTACACTGGACTTCAGCTTTAGTATTTATTAGAAAGACTTTTTTAAAGACATATTTCTTCACTTAATTTAAAGATGACCAATTTTGAGATGTCACTGTTGTAGGTGGTGCATTATGTAGAACACATTTATGGATCTTGTGGAACATATGGTGGTAAAACAGTACTGCAGTCAATTCGGAAGCAAATAAATTGCACATGTCTAGCAAAAACTTATTAGATTTGTTCAGATCAAATGAATAATGTGAGAATAGTTCTGAATGAATGGAATTATCGTTTCCTTCCCTTACCAAAAAGATTGTTGTTTATAACTTTTATGAAAATAATTTTTGTTAAAATGTTTTTATTTTTAACACTACCCAGACCTTTTTGTTTCCATTGGCTTTGACAAAACATTCCAAGAACAAAACAAATAAGTATGTTTGGTAGAGTCTGTTCTCTTTCTTCATTTTCTGTGTGTAAAATGTTCAAGTGAGAGAATTTTGTGATACGTTCACTATTTTTTTCTTTTTAAAATTTTTTTGTTTGTAAGCCCAATTTTAGTTGTTCATAAGACTTGCCATAAACATGTTTTTCAGAAATTTTGAATATATTGAGGTCATTGCAGTTTTAATTGGAGTTAATGAGGATGATTTCATTTTAATGTTCTAAGCTTATTGAAAACAAATCTTTTTGACAGATGTTATTGCTTAAGATTTTTTTATTGAAAATTTATTATTGTCTGAATATTTCTGATAATTTTCAGTTCATTGTGTTTTTAGGACTATTAATAGAAGTGGTGAAGATGCAGGAAATGATCATGGATATGAAATTGCATAAGTAGCAACTGAAACTTCACCATTTATGTGTTTTTTTTTTTTTTTTTTTTTAGATTAATGTGATGTGTCAATTGGGCACTAGCAGGAGCTAGTAGACTACTTATGTATTATTCAGTATACTACAGTATTATAACAAAAGTTTCTTTGATTCCTTGTGAAAGAAATTCTATTTTTTAATTTTTTAAGTATATTAGACAAAATTAAACTTTGCTTTTTAATTTTAGAAGAGTTATGGAATTTATAAATCACACTGTTGATTAATTTGAACATAAATAAACATCAATAAGAAAGTAAAGTGTTTTGGCATTTTTTTTTAAATACCTTTAGATATCTTTTGCACAAACATAAACTTAAACCAGTTAAAATTCAGATAGAAATAATGCAACAGTTTAAAAGCAGTGTTGCAACAGTTTTCTTTATTTTTTTAACAATAAAATGAGGGATTGACTTCAAATTACAGGGAATAAAACACCTTGCATGGCTAATAGTTATTTTTATTTTATGGAATGAGTATACAACCATTGTTGTATTTAAAAATTCAATTCCTTAATTGCAAGTTCAAATGTGCTGTAATGTTGATAACACCATTTTTAGAACATAAAGTTATTGTTACAAGTCCCACAAAAAATAAGAAATTTTCGTTATTTAAACATGAGGTCATTTCAAACCACATCATCATCATCATCCTGTCAGATATTTCAGAATTGTGTAATGACAGAAGCTAATTGCAAGTTAATATAGTAAATGAATAAGTAATCATATTTTAATGTTTGTTTTTTATTATTTATTTGGTTAAAAGGCTTTTAATTAGCTTTTAATAAGAAAGAAACTATTGTGGCAAGTGTTATGTATTTTTTTATTTTAGAAATTTCATAATGCCATCTTATGTTTCATCTAAAATACAAATTAGAAAATGTTGTGCATTCTTAACTGGATAGAAAAGTGAAAATGCAATTTGTTTTATGCAAATTGCAACAACTTAGCCCTTGCATTATTCCCAAGAATGAATGGAAATTAAAACAGCAATACAAACTATTTAAGTCAACCATTCTTTACCCACCTGATAGAGACAGTTCAATGTTTTGTAGCATGTGAACTGCACATTGTAATCCAGGTCCTTTTGGTTCCCCACATCTCCCCAAGATGATAAAATTCACCACAATAACACATAATTTCACAGAGCTTGTCAAGAATCTTATTGAAATACTTTCTCACACATTGATGATGCCTTGCTATTTCATGGTCCATCTTGATATCTTGAATTCATCACAGGTTTCATGTTCTTGGAGTGCATAGAACGTTTTTGTTATATGTAATAATTAAGGTTTTGATTACAGAACAATCTTGATTTTCTCTTGATGTGTTGGCATTTAAGCAATTTCTGTCTTCTTTTGCTTCTTTCTTGACATACTTTTTCCAGAGATTATTTTTCTAAGAGAAGATAAGTGTGATAGATGAATTGATAAAGAATTGTGAATGCATAGTAGGTAGATCAAATGATTACATGACTGAGTGATACTGGACATACATCAAAATGAACATTGTGAATATCAAGGAGCTGACTGTGATCTGTTTAATCTTCCACAAACTACACTTGAAGTGCCTTAGGTTTGATTCTCAAGAAACAGGTATGGAAAGTGAATACTTGAAGCAATGAAATACTGGGTGATCCCTTTCTATGACGTGAAAAAATAATTTTCTTGATTAATTGCTTCCAAATATTTGAATACTCTCATGTTGTTTTGACTGCTGGTTGAGCTTCCTGAGAAAATCAATATTTTGTGAAATATGTTGAGGCATACTACATTTTATTCATCATAGAATGCACTTTCCATTTCTATTTCTTTGTATTCAAAGCATGGACACTTCAAGTGGAATTTGCAGAAGAGCAATCAGGGGCACGTAATGCGATCAGTTTCCTTGTGATTCATTCTGATGTACTTCTCATATCATCTCATATCTCAATCATTCTTGTAAGAAATTGCTCTATAATTTAAATTTTCCTTTGCATTTTCAGACGAGCTATACCCATGGTTGTGTTCATGGTGATAGCATACAGTGAAATGAATCTTAACTTTCAAAGCTCTAAAGTTGCTTGGAAGAGATATTCTAGAAACAGGGAGAGGGAAAAGTTATCTGGATGAACTTTAATATTGACTTAACCTTTGAAATTTGTGGATAGTCATTGATTGTTCTACTCATAAGAGAGGTCTCAAAAAAAGGAAGTAGGTTACCTTTGGATTTGTTGATTCAGAACATTGCGTCATTGAGTTCTTTGTTCTATATTTTTAATGATAGTGGATGATCTTGCACTTTACATTATTTTAATTTCTGGAAAAAATAATTAATTTTTATTTATTTATTGGTGACATTTTTGTTTCATTGTTCTGATATTTAGTTTCAGTGGAAAATTAATGCATCCTTTTTTCCTGCAGTTTTATCATTTTCCTTTAATTTTTTGAAATTTCTATATTTTTGGAAACTTTTTCTTTGCAGACAATCTTTCTGAATTGACAGTGACATGGAGTACTCTCAACAAAACTCGTACCCCTGTGGTGGAATATGCAGTTCAAAAGCTGGGTGCAAATGAGCTTAGTGAAAGAGTTAAGGGAAAGACTGATATATTCACAACACAAGGCTTCAAGAAATTTAAAAATAAATCAAGACACAGTATGTTCATACAGTGAAACTGACTGGTCTGAAGCCAGACACATCTTATTGTGAGTATATGCAAATTGTCCATTGATTTTAATACTGATACTTATTCCTTTAGAACTATCACTTCATTATGCTAGCCTTTGTGAAGTAAAATTAGTGTTTTTAATGAATTTCTCATTATCAGTCAAGGTCTCATAACATTCTTAATCTAATTCATCTTTTTAATTGAAATCTCGAAGTATCCATTATTGAAATCCAAACTTTTCTCTATTAACAGTATTAATAGATAAATTACATAATTAAATAACATTGAATCTAAATTATTGCATGCTCATAATCATGCAAGGCAGCATGATTATGAAACCAATTTTCATTTAATTTACCCCAGGATTTTTCTGTGTGTTCATCAGAGGCATATCTAGGTATTCAGGCACTCATGTCAAGCATAGAATTTGCGCCCCTGTAAGGATACTTCAAATTAGGGTTATTTTTTTTAGAGGATATATTCTAAAAAGTGCCCCTTGCAATTGGCGCCCAGGGCAAGTGCCATGTCTGCCATACTGTAGATATGCCTAAGGTGTTCATGGGTGGGGGGAGTTCTTTAGTTCCAGGGGTAAAGAGTCTTGCCAACTTCATGTTTTCTTATAATTTTTTCATTTATATTCAGTTTTTAATTTATTTTTATTTATTGTTTTGTAAGAAGGGAATTAGTAAAAACTAATTGTGAATACGTGTCAGTGACTGAGAGGGTTGGGGGAGGGGGAGGCCTTCCCACCTTGGTCATGCTTCTGGAGTTTGTAAAAATGAGGAATGGCTCCTGGGAATGTTCAGATCCAAATACACACATACTCTTCACTCCTGGTAGCTCATGTTGTCCCAATTCAATTTGGCTGGCATAAGATTGTGGAGTGATTCTACATTTTCATCCCTGTAAATCTAGGTGAAATTTCTGCTAGTCTAAGTGGGTTTTGAGGGACATTTTCTCAGGTTTCTTCTTTTTATCTTGAATTGCTTTTAACTGTAAATTGACATGGTTACTGATTTACTTATTTATCAATCTTAGTAAAATTTTGCTCAAGTCCCCTAAATTATTTTATAGTATGAAAGTGGTTTCATAGTTGTGCTGAAAGAAAAGAGATAATGAAGCAAGATTTTTTTGTGAATGTAAGATAGTTTTAAACATTTTCAGTCCAGTCCATTATTAATTTTTCTCAGAATTGTGAGAAAAGATTTAATTAGTTTTCCTTTTGAAGTAGGTAAGAGACAAAGAAGAGTAAAGAGTACCAATTCTAATGCCAAGAAATAATCTTCATGGATTATCTGAACATTTTCTGTACATTCGTAGTTATTTTATTTTTATGTTAGGTCTTGGCATTCTTAATATCAAATTCTAATATTTTTACCTATGGTAATTTGCTTTACTATATTTCTAAAAGCAGAAAGACTCTCAATATTTATTATTTAATAGAAGATTTAATGTGTTGTTGCAGTGTACCATGTAGGTAGTGAGCTTGGCTGGTCAGAGATTTTCTTTTTCAAAACACCTCCTGCGGATCAGAGCAGTTGGCGCCCACATGTTGTTGTGTTTGGTGACATGGGAAATGAAAATCCACAATCTCTCCCTCGCCTACAACAAGAAGTACAGAAGGGCATGTATGATGCCATTCTGCATATTGGCGACTTTGCATATGATTTGGATTCGGTGAGTTGTTTTGGTAGATTAATTTTGAGATAAGTGAGGCTGCCTTGGAATTAGTAAACCACAAAATTTTGTTGGTTAAATGAGGTTCTTACATTGAGGAGAGGAGAGCTTTTATTGTACTTTTATCTTGAAATATAAGATATATGTTGGTCCATTTCAAGTATAACTGCAATCTGTCTAGCAAGCAGTAAGGAGGTCAATTAAAGCAAAAATTGCTGGATGAATGGAGACACTTTCAAGATATTTCGGTCTGTGTGTGTGTGCGCGTTTGTGTGGGGGGGGGCTGCAGGTATAGTGTCCAAATAGCTTCATGTTTTCTTATAAAGGGGTTTTTACTTGTGCTGAATATAAAATGTATTTTTTTAAAGTGACTTGAAGTTAATATTTAAAATGTGAACAATTGGTATATTGAATGGTTTCATCAATACAGAAAATTAGTAAATAGCCCTTCTACCTCTTGGGTACACCTGACACGAGCTACCCATCATTCATCAGTTTCAAGCTGCTAATAGTTCTCCATGCAATGGACCAATAGAAGCAAAAATAGATGAACAGCAAAAATGGGTCTTGCCAAGTATTTTACTTTTTCCAGACAGAATGCACAATAACATAATGGCAAGATGTGCTAGGGCATGTGAAATATTTTGTGTTGTACTTTAAGTAGTAGGAAGTAGGATATTTTTTGCTTTTATTGACCATCCATTTCCTTTGTTCCTGGGACATCATGTGTAAATAGAATGTGAAATATTTTTTGTTGTACTTTAAGTAGTAGGAAGTAGGATATTTTTTGCTTTTATTGGCCATCCATTTCCTTTGTTCCTGGGACATCATGTGTAAATAGAATGGAATATCTGCCCTTCATAAGTTATAGGGTTATCTGTAAGGTAAATTATACCCCAAAAATAACAAAAGTTCATTGAAAATTAATTTTGTTTTTTGGTTTTAACTGTATCATAACTTTTGTATGGTGAAACATGTGTTATCTACAATATTTTCTTTTGTTTGTTTCAATATTTATGAAGCTTTACATTGTATTCATGCCCTCCTTTTCAAACTGGAAGTAGTGAAAGAAGTGAAGGGGGAAAAGTTAGAAACAGATAACACCTAAATTTGAGCATAGAGGAAGGTACTTAAGAGAAAAAAGAAAAATAAAGAAAGATATGGAAATAGTGTCATGTATATTTCTCAACAAATGGATTTTTAAAAATTTCTTTCAACTTTGCAAAGCAAAATTGATATTAGTTTCATTGAATAGAGCAGGTAAAGTTGTTCAAATAAGCTTAGCTTAATTTGTTTAGTGATAATGGAGAAGGAAGTATTCAGTCATGAAGTTGTGAAAATCTTATAGTTGATGCTGCATGGAGTCAAATGAATCACTATATCTCAAAAACTAATTCACCTTTGAAGTCACAAATTGACAAAAGTCCCTAAGAGACACATGAGACTTGGCATGTAAAATTTCATCAAAATTGACTCAATGGTTGTGCAGGGTGCTCTACACCATTTGACGTGGACTGATAATCACACTCCAGAGTAAAGAAATAAACAAGCTGAGTTAATTAAATAAAAAATGTTTAGATGAGGATCCTTTGTTCGTAAGGAGTTAAAGTTTTCATTCATTGTTCTGTGTTTTATAGTGAACATTGAGACAAAACCTTCCATCTTCATTTTACATCTAACACACTAATATCGTCATATTTTTGGTTCTAATTCAATAAAATATTTGTTTCAGGATTTGGGTGAAAGAGGTGATCAGTTCATGAGGCAGATTCAGTCTATTGCTGCATATGTTCCGTACATGACTTGCATGGGAAACCACGAAGAAAGACAGTAAGTATGTTATGATTAGCAATAGTTCTTGGAAGTAAAGTGTGAGTAAAAGAGGTTCCTATAAGTTGCATTAAATAGCACTATCATTTCATCACAATTTTTTAATAAAAATTACCTGTAGCATTTACATTGTTAGTATAACCTAATCTTTGGGAACACTTACTCAAGATGTATTGAACTTCATTTGTTTACTTGTTACTTATTTTGTGTGTGGTCATTATTGTTTTGGATTAAAATGTATAAAATAATCTAATCATAGTATCACTCAGTTCTACTTCTTGATAATGTTTTTGTTATTAATGTCGTGAATACAAATCTTGGGTGTATGATTGTAGTGACTTTCCATATTTACCCAAATGTAAGACAAGGTTTTTTCTTAATATCTCATTTCAAAAAATAGGTAGTCTTATATTCAGAGATTAAACCTAGTTTTTATACTCCTTTCCACTTAAGAAACTTGAATACTGAGGTAGCAATAAGTTGCAAAGAATATAAAATATTACACAAATATATAATACTATGTAATTATATTTTGGGTATGTTCTTGGTATCCATATTGAATTTGCTGAAGGTTCCAGACCAAAATTTTTGAATGGGCTGGTAAAGAGAGAATCTCAAACAAATTTCACTATGCAACATGAAAAAGAATCAAAATCTTCGCAGTTTTTGTTATGATTCACTGATCGATGAGACCAAGCAGACACATGGTTTGATGCCTGGTGCGTGCAAATCCGCATTTAGCAAGAGAGGAGAAATGAAAGAATACACATCAATAGAAGAATGCATTCTCTGCTAGAGAATGTGAAAGAACTGTTAGAAAGTGAGAGGTTACGAATAAGAGTGTGATCAGAAAAAATCTAGTGATTCAGAAAGGAACGTTCTTAGGAACGTGGGAGAAGGCATACTGGCGCAAGGCATCCTGGGTGCTGTGTGGAGGTTACAAAAGTTTTTTATATTCCTTGGTCATGTGATAGTTCACCTTGTATGGGCATTCATTGTCTGGTCATCCTCCCTTCCTGACCTTTTTGGTGGATTAAGGTGTCTGTACAAATTCATTGCATATGCGGGATGCATGTGACCTTTTTTTTTTGCATACATGACACCTGTGGGATTCTTCGTTTCTGGACAGTGTAATTATAAGTAATTTCCAATGTAATGAATAAGAATAGAGATGGAGGTATGGGAGGGGTGAGAGTAGAATGAATGTTTTTCTTGGATGGTAGTGGCCTAACATTCTTTTAAAATGTAGCTATTCTACAGTGTTCTCCTCCTTCTTTACTCACCATAGGTGGACTATCACATAGGTGAAAGGCAGAGGAAGAAAATAAAAGACAAACACAAATTCAACACACAAAACTTACAGGGGGATCTAAAAGTCAGAGAACAATGAAGTTTGAGAGGAAAACAAAAAAGAAAGAATCATAATAAATGTGAAGATGATGATAGTGCTAGCAAAAACGTGATTATAATGATTTTAAGGAACAAGAAAATATTGGTAGTTCAGGCAATAAGTTTCAATATTTTCATCAGCAAGACAATTTTCTTAACTATTTGCAATTTTATTTTGGTGGAATAGTAAGAATTAGTTAAGTTTTTTAAAATTCTCAGAAGGCCTCTTTAAAATTAGGGAGTTGACTTATATTCAGGTAAATATTGTTAGTCACTTCTTGCCCGTTTTCACGTAATAGTGTCAAGAGAAAAATAACTCTCATTTGGTGGTAAAGGCTTATGACTGGTAACAATTGCACCTTAGAGATAAGCTTTTAAGTCCAAAAGAGTCTTTGTTTTTCTTGTCAGTATTATGTGAGAAACTACAAGTGGGCAAAAAAAAAACAAACTTGAACTCTTAAGTCCGTGCACCTAAGAAATCATTTCTTCCACTACACTGTAAAAGTTATAATTTGGAGAAACTTTTTAAAAATTGCAAATATTGATTTGTTGAAAGTGTAGCTTGATAAGTGAAGGTCTTCACTCTCTGTAGTAAATTGGGTGAGAGAAATGTTTTAAAAAATGTACTTATGGTAACCTGTATTGTAGGTATCTAAATTTGGAATAGAAACATTCATTTATTGTTTTTTCTAGAATGAAAATAATAAAAAGACATCTCTTGAAATCATGTTTACAGAATTTTTAAAAAAAACTGACCTTTAAATTGTTGCATTACTTACAAATATAATTAATTTGCAAGTAAAATGAACATTATGAAGTGAACGGGTTTTGCATGTACTCATAGCTCATTATTCTGCCATGAAAAAAAAAAAATTATGTATTTATTAAAAATGAAATTCTGTCATGGCTGTCTGTCTGTCATGGCATATTGTCAAATTTTTTCCTGTCTCGACCAAAAGCCCATATACACAGTCTTCCTCTTTATAGTGCTTTCCTCTATAAAGTGTTCAGAATTCATGGTCCCTTAAAAAGCGTTATATAGAGGTTTCACTGTACATATAATCATTAGCGTTTCCATCTTTTGATCTGTGATCACTTTTGAAACATTAGTGAGAGCAATTTGGAGAACCGAGAGTAATATTATTGTCTTTATGACTTTGCAGATATGCGCAATGTCAGAGTTTGAGTTGTTGAGTGTGCCATTGTTTGTGTTGTAGTAACTACAGTGAATACCGCCATCGTTTCCGGATGCCTGGAGGAGAAGAGGGAGAATTCTACTATTCCTTCAACTTGGGTCCAGTGCACTTCATTTCCATTTCAACCGAAGTGTATTACTTTACTGGTTATGGGCTGAAACTGGTTGTTAAGCAGTTCAACTGGCTTGAAAAGGATTTGGAGGTATTGTCTACGAGGTACCTTGTCACTAAAGATAAGACATTTAGTAATTTGAAGAAAGTTGATGAAAATATATTTTTTTGGATAAACATTTGAGGTTGATGTATGAGTGTAATGAAATCAAATATTCAGTAAATCTTCCTGGTAAGGCAATTTCACTAATTAACTTTAAATGCAATGTGTCTTGCCTGGAATGGAAAGGTAAAGCTGGAATTTGTCATTTTTGAGGGTTGATGATGGTTATTGTGACTCTGTGAGTATCCTTTAATGTTATGAATATTGTGTTGACAATGACAAATTTGAATGAATTGTTGTCATGTTTCAGGAAGCAAATCTTGAAAAGAATCGCAAACTCCGTCCTTGGATAGTAGTTGTCGGACATCGACCCATGTATTGCTCTAATAAAAAACATCGAGATTGTTCTGATCATACAGCGAGAACTCGGACAGGCTTGCCAGTTGGAAATTGGTGAGTGGTGAAACATTTTATTGAAATTGAGTTTCTAAATTGTAGTGCAGTAACTTCTGCAGTTGCTAAAAATTAACAAATCTCTCCATAATTTTAGAAGTTACTAATCCTAATCAAAAGAACATGTCAGAATATACTAGTTTAACAAGCTCTCATGCTGTAAACATAACTAATAATACTAATATTTTATATTTTTATGTATTTCAATGTAAAATGCATATCTTTGGTTCATACCATTTTGTTTTGATTTCTTGTGAAATCATTTTTTTCAATGTCAAGTTGGTTCCATTGTAGAAATTTAGAGTTAAAAAAAAATTGTTCATTAAATTTGCATAGAAATTCCTTTCAACTATCAAAATATTTTCTTCAGATCTGAACATTGTGTCCAGAAAATAATGTACAACTTTATTATGAATTTCTGGTTTCCCAATATTTTCTGTCAAATTGTCTTCCAAGTACAATAGAGAGGAATTGTGTTTGAATAAAACTTTTATTCAGTTGGAAGAATATTTTTGTGGAGTAAGCTCTGTGATTCAATATTAACTTCCTTACAGTACCTAAAGATATGCAAAGAATATAACTGAAAACATATGAAACATATTTTCCTATTGCTTGTAAACAGTGGTGTTATTTAATAGTAATTTAATGATTATTATTGGGACTGGAACATATTGTTGAATATCAATACCAATAATATTTGTTTTTAAAGTCCTGTTTGCCTGAATTAGCAAACTTCCAGGCAGAGAAAAACCTTCTGTCCTTTTGTTACATTCCATTTTAATTTTGCAGGTATTTGTAGATGTACCATTTAAATAATTTTTCATTTTCATTCTTTATTTTCTCCTTTAGTTCATTATAAGGTCTTCTGTCTATTATTTCAATTGAATTAACGTAGATGCTTTCCTACACTTTTATTTTTATTCTCTCAGGTTTGGTTTGGAAGACCTTTTGTTCAAGCACAGAGTGGATCTGGCATTCTGGGCCCACCAGCATTCGTACGAACGGTTGTGGCCTATCTACAACTACACTGTTTTAAATGGTTCTACAGATGCTCCCTATACAAATCCTAGAGCACCTGTGCACATTACAACAGGTTCTGCGGTATGTATTATTCATTATCAATTTGCATATCACTTTGAAAAAAATAATTTTTATATTTTTTGTGATTGTATATCTGTAGGAGTGCTACATATTAAAAAAAAAACAACAGAAAATAAATGAAATTTCTCCAAAGTCAAATCTTTTAATTAATCAGTAGACATATTTGCAGCCAAGAACTTGGGATTGTTATTTTTCTGAATTTAAATGGTTCTCAGTTATGATGCTGAATCTCTAATAAAATGGTACATGGATCTGAAAAACTAAAGCGACTTCACTACTTTGGGACCAAAATTATCTTCTCATGATACAATATTTTATAAAAATCTTTATAAAGAGGGAAAAGATTCCCTATAACAATTAAGATGTATTAATACTGAGAAGTGGTCTTAATGAAATGCAAGAAAATTTAAGAAAAATGTTTGTCTGCAGGGTTGCAGAGAAAAAACTTCTCCTTTCCCAGATGAAAAGCCATCCTGGTCAGCATTCCGCAGCACAGACTATGGCTACACACGATTACAGCCTGCAAATCATACCCACTTATATGTATCTCAGGTGTCTGACACAAAAGTAAGCAATAAACTTTCTTCTTTTTGTCTCTCTCTCTCTCTTTCTTTTCTTTTTCTTTTTCTTTTTTCTTCTTCTCATGTTGTTCTTTTGAATATGTTAGGCTCAGAGCAACATGAACAAATCTTATTAATAGTAATGTTTAATTTGTATAAATTGAACAGTTCCATATGTGTCTGGAAGAATAGGTCACTATAATGATTATATTTAAAAGCAATCTCATTTTGCTTTTAAGCTGCATTAGGAGAATGTAAATTCTTCCTGCAAGGGTAGATACATTGCAAATTACTGTAGATAGTATGGATATTAACTTTTATACTATTAGGCATTATGATTTTTACTCCATTTTCCCAACAAATTGTTTTACTCTTCCCAATTCTATTTTCAGGGTGGTGCTATTATTGATAGCATATGGATAATCAAAGAGAAGAATAAGCTACATTTCTCTCCTTGACACCTTTTCTTTGAAATGATAGCTCTCTTGTTGACATTTATGCTGTAATAAACAGCATAAAACCCAATGATATTTACCAAAATGTTTGGTGAGAAAGTGTGCAAGTCTTTTTTATCTTTATACTGTGATGTGCTTGTATATTTATGCGAGTGTAATATATTTGTATATTTTTAATAAAGAATGAACGTATTGTTTTTAAACAGTGTAATTTTTCTGAATAGGATAAGAATTAATTAATTAATTAATTAATTTAAAGTAAAATAAAGTAATTATTTAAGTATTATAAGTTATTATTATAAGTAAAACATGTTTTGTTTTTTGTAGTGTAAAGTAAGGTCCTACATACTGAACGATATTTTTAATTCCCAACTGGTGAAAAAAATCGTAGGAAGGATTGGTCAAACACACTTGAAAGATAAAAGTTCTTTGTGTGTTGGTAATGTGAAATGTGCCATACTCATCATATCACATCACCTCAGAGGTTTATGACTTTAAGTTTTCCCCTTTTCCTGGGTGATTGATCTTATCGGGTTTTACCTTTGTCATCCAGAGGGTGAAAGTTGATGAGCTGATTATGAAAGATTGATAATGATGATTTATTTATGTGTAGCATGTGATGTTTTCTCCACAGACAATTACTTGACTGTCACCGAGAACTTAGAGAAAGGTAATCATAGCGATATTGGAGATTTTGCAGTGTCTGCAGCAGCATAGCAGATGTTTTAAATAGCTCTCCTGTCATTAATATTTCAACTACCTGTGTTTTTTATACATTATTGCATTTGAGAGCTCAAGAAATCATTTGAAGCACTTGCAAAGTTTCTTGGACACTCAAAAGTTTTCTGTGAAACACCTCCAAAATTAACATATTCAGAAATGCTCAAATTACTTTTTCTCAAAAATTGCTCCAAATTTTTGTTGTACGAGTTGCAATCCACCTAAGCAGTCAATGTTTAATTGTTGGATGATAGTGAGTGTGTATAAATGCTGTGTCCAGTAATCATCTAACTAGTCTTTACAAAGAAGTTTCTAAAAATTACCAAAATTACAGAAAAAAAACTAAATATTTTCAGCAAATATCAAATACCAACACAAATTTGACAATTATAACTGCTTTTTATATATCTAAATCATGTTCCAATAATGAGGTGTATTTCACAGAAATTCAGCTGCGGTCTCATGGCGCAGAATGCCGTTGTTGCATACTGATCTGATATTCCCTTACGGCTAGCAATTTTTCTTTTATATTACATTTAAATCGTATTTTTTAAAAAGAAAACCAAATTGGGCTAATTTGAATTAAGGGTTGTGGATTGCTTGAAAGAAAACACATCTGTGCTTTGAAAATGCAAATACATTCCTCGCAACAAGGACAAAAAATATGGATTATCAAATAGGTTTTAAATAATTTCTAAAAGATAATTTGTAAACATACAACAAAAGCTTGAATGAAAGAAATCTGAAAAATATACAAATTCTTCCTTGCCTTGCATCCAACTGCCTGGAATTGCCTCTATATTACGTTCATGAAGTGCAGGATATTTGAAGCAGGCATCCATGTTTGGTGCCAAATTACACAAAAAATACTCATACTTTCGAAAAATTCAACATGATCCTATTTGAAGATACGTTTTCAATGTACACATTTCATGAAGAAAAAATTATATCTTTACAATTGTAGCTGTAAGAAGAGTAATTGTTTTTTTATTTGTGAAAAATCCGGCATTTTAATGAACATAAGACCTGCACCATTCTCTTCAGCATCCTTTACACTATCCAAGTCCAAATTTAATTACAAAATTGCGTGCTGCTTTTAAGAAAAAATGGTTTAAAGAAAATAAAAATTACTTATGTTTGTCACAAAATTTTGCAAAATATACTTGTATTTTCGAAATATTGTACATGGCAATATTTGAAGATCTGTTTTTGATGAAAACCTTTTCTTAAGAAAAAATATTTATCTTCATAATTGTAGTTGTAAGAAGACACTGAAAAAAATTTCAATTTTTGCAATTTTCAAAAATCATAATTTTTAATGAACATGAAACCTGCTCTTAAGCGTTTTATACACCATCCGAGGTCAAAATTTAATTAAAAAATTGTTGGTGCCGTTTTTGAGAAAAAATTGAACAACATTTAAAACTGCCTAAATGTCACGCAAAATTACTCGCGAAGTATTCAAATTTTCGAAAAATTGTACATGACCTTATTTCAAAATGTATATTTAAGGAACAGATTTCATTAAGGAAAAATATCTTAATTTTTAATATTTCAGTTGCAGGAAAACGCCGGGAAATTTTGAACCTTATCAGGCATGTCAAGGTCGCGGGCAAGGTAGCATTGCTTTGTAGAGTTGGCTGGCACTGCTTCCAGAGCAACTGGCGCGAGGTGGCTCCACACATTCGGCATTCGCCGAGCAGCGAGTGTCCAAAAGACTGACCGAATTTCATGTGTCCAAAATTGATTGATGTTTTCGGGCGCGTCAACTACTTAGGTCATTAGTCCCGTAAGTATAGTGCGTGTTTTCTTCTCGGGAGGTGGCGATGATCTTTTCCCCGCTGGATGGCGAGATCTGGCGCCGACCTGCCGTCGACTAGCGGGTTTTCCTCTCAACCAGGTATCTCCCACCAGCGGGGCACCGCCCAAGCCGGGACGACTGGTCTCCCGGCATGTGTGGTAGTGCATGTTAGTGTAAGAGGAAGGAAAGATCGCGCGCGGTCCGTTTGTTAGGGTACTGCTCCGGCATTCGCCTGGTGTTGATCGGAGAAACCACGGAAAACTACCGATCAGAGCAGCCGGCCGCTAGAATTCTCCTCCAGACAGCGAGTGAATTCGACCTAGCTGACTAGCTAGTGTCGAAAATCCTGTCGCCATGGGGACTCGAACCTAAGCCCTCCCGTTCATCAACATCAGGTTGATGCACTGAGGCATCTCTCCCGGTCATGTGCCCAAAAGACCGATACGCAATGGGTAGGGCTGGTGCCGAATGTTCGTCTCTCGTCAATTAGCAAGCGACCCATCCACACGACTCGGGATTCCGCGAGCGGTTGCTGGCTGTAGCGAATATGTGGAGCCGCCGAATAGCGAATGTGTATAAGTAAAGGTTGTGCAAATTGCTCCGGAGGGGCGATACGTTACTGGATGCCTGGCTCATTAGAGGAGAAGTCAGTTGACAGCTTTCCCCCCAAATGTGACTAATAATTATCAATCCCTCAACTAAAGTAAGTAAATAATTCATTAAAATGAAAATACATCAGTGAGATTTTAATTGAAAGTAAAATTACGCGTTTTAAATCAAAAGGATCTTCATTTCGTCATGTGTTTACTTATTGTTAGAAGTGCAATACTTGCATGAACTTCCTACGTTCAAGTTAGGTAGTTAAATATTCTTGTCAGTACAAAGAGCTGTCCGCCCGTAAGAGAGTGTCATTAATTTATAGTAACTTGTTTAATTATTTCACATTATATATATATATATATATATATATATATATATATATATATATATATATATAATAACTGAATCATGTAATGAAACATTACACAAAATAAACACAAGGAAAGAATTCGCCATTCAAAAATTTCTGCCATTTTGGAAAAAAATATTTACACATGGCAGAATTTAAAAAGAAAATAAATCTGAAAATGATAGTAATGTGTAGTAAAGAATATAAACAGAAATACAAATCTCGGTCGTTTGACAAATATATCTGACAAACATATTTTCCTATGAAGCCACAATTCCCTAAGCTTGGGCGTGTACACCCTTTTCAAGATTTGGAGGGGAAGTGAGAGCAGAGTCAGGGGAAGTCCCCCGTGCCCGCATGAGCTCCGTGCTTCCCAGACGGGCAACTAGCACGTGCGGGTGACTAGCCTGCAAATCAAACGTGCAAATCTTCACTAACCTTTTCGTAGTCACATATTTTCATTGATTTTCTCTTTTTTAATGCACACTCCGTAACCCTTGATGCACTCAATTTTTCTATTTCCACTCAGTTCATTTTCCAATCTCCTACTGTGTCACTTTCAACGCCGAAGTCGTCAGCTTCTGCCTGCATTGTTTCTCCCTTGTCCAGTCTCTTTATTGCCTCAAATTTTGGTTCCATCGATACAACTTTCGTTTCCATACTTGCGTTAATTTAGACTTTTAAACAACAAAAACGTTTTTCAACTTAGCCACCCAAGAAACTGCACTGCACTGGGTTACAAATGATAAGAAACCGAACACTCAACGTCTCTGCTTATCGGATATCTTACTTCCTCTTTGCGAAATGGTATAGGCAAGAGCAACAAAAATAGACGATGCGGGAAATTCGTTGGGTAATACAGGATGTCATAAAAGAAAGTTGGATAGCCGAGACTATTGTAGTTAGTTTTCTAATCTCTTTACTCTGGGCTATCTTTCAAAAACCTAGTCCTGGTAAAACCTGGTCCTACATGCAAATTTTTATTAAAAAATATTGTGCTATTTGGAGGAAATGTGTTTAGGATTTCTGAAAATGTGCAATTTTGAGATAATTTTCACAGAAAACTTACGGATTTTCTAGAAACTTTAAAAGAAATCACTGAAAGCCATTGTACTCACCAAATCAATAATGTATAAAAAAATCGCTCGTAATGTAAATATTAACGACATGAGATATTTAAATTAAAAAATTGTGTAATTTTTGAAAAAATCAAAATAATACATCAAAATGAACTTTATGTCATGTTATTGAATGCATTTAGTTCTATATGTACAAAAAAGGGAGAGCAGTTTTCAAGAAAATTTAGTTTTAAAAATCGCCCCTAAATATTCTCTCAAAATTGAGCATTTTCAAAATATGGACATGTCATTTTAGTTAAAAGAACTATTTGTGGAGAAAAAATTCATTGGCAGAAAAATGTATCAATAATAAAATTGTAAGAGGGGGTCCAAAATATTCAAAACATTCCAATTATCAAAAATTCAGAGTTAACAGAGAAAATTGGATATATGTCATCTTATATGAGTACTTCTCTCTATTCTTACAAGGAATTTAAAGAACAAGTTTGGAGTAATTTTTGAGAACATTTTGGAAGTGTCTAGAGGAGTCAAGTATTCCCAGCATTTAAAGATTTTTTTAAAAATCGCAGAGCTTCGAGTCGGGTGAGATCGACTGGGGAATGTTCATTTTGGGGAAAAAACATACGAATACTAGTTGAGGCGCTAGTTCACAGACGAACGTACAGACAGATGGACGGACATTAAAAAAACCTGCAAAAATCGACATTTCTTCAATAATAGGAGTCTCAAAAACGTATTTCCGTTGAAATCTCGAAATCGATTTTCCGATGCATTACACAACTTCCTCTATACTAAGAATATTACTCAATATATATACGCACGTAAACGCGAAAGGAACTAGTGGTACTACAGAATAGCACATACTTTCTCGTGATTCCTATTCTCTTCGTCTGCGCTAGCTTTTTGATTTCGCCCCACCCTCTTCCTAGCTGTCATCTATTGCAGCTTAAAAGACATTTTTTCACGTCTTCTCCATTTTTTAATCCGCTAATAATAGAAATGAAATATGACTCTAAGAATATTATAGGAGTATAAAACTCGGCGATGTTGGCAAATTTTCATTGAAAAATATAGACTCCATTTGGAAAGATGTCGTTTGAGTGTTTCTGAAAATGCGCGATTTTGAGCTCATTTTCACGGAAAACGTTTGGGTTTTCGAGAAACATTAGAAATAACTTGAAGCATTTGCACTAGCAAATACAACTAAAACACCTCTAATGTGAATATTAACGACGTGACAGATATTTTAAATAAAATATTGAGTTGTGTAATTTTAAAAAAAATCAAAAGAATACAGTAAAATGACATCAATTTTCGACGAATTTTCTCTCCCTTTAGAGAAGCATCCAGATTCCAGCGTCGCAGAGCCTGAGTGTGTGAGGGATGGTCACCGACAATCGACTTTTGTTAGTGCTCAGGGTCCGTTTGTGATGGCCATCGGCTTCTTGAATGCCGCGTCGTCGGCACGGCGGCAGTTTTAATTGTGATAGTATGGACAGCAAAGAATTACTCGTGAATTACGAGTAAATCGTTACTTCTCTTAATATGTTTCTTCGTTAGTGACGGTTGCGATCCGCATTTGATAATTTGCGCATCAAAATTTGCGCATAATTTGCATATTTGTGAACATAGTAATGCATCCATTAGTATTTTGATCATATTTTTGAGGAGGGGAGGGGGTCCGAAATGTTCTTGAAATTCATTAATTTTCTTGCCTGAAAGTTGACCAGTGGCATTCCAACTATTAAGGATGTTATGAAATATAATTTTTCGTAGTTTCTTCGATTAATATCATGTGAATGCTGGAGCAGTACCGTACCCCAAGAAACCTGCCACGGACCGTGCGCCATCATTCCTTCCTCATCCTTGTCCCCTACTCTCGCCACACTCTCTCCCTCCCTTTCTCTCCTCCTCCCTCTCCCCTTTTCCCCCTCCCTCTCCCCCTCACCCCTCTCTCTCCCCCTTTCCCCCTCTTTCCTCTCTGGCACCATCTCTCTCCCTTTCCCCTCTCTCCTTTCTCTCTCCCCGTCTCTCCTTTTCTCTCCCCCACTCTTCTTTCTCTCTCCCTCTCCCCCTCTCTCCCTTTCCCTCTCTCCCTTTCCCTCTCTCTCCCTCTCCCCCTCTCTTTCTCCCTCGCTCCTCTCACCCTCTCTTTCTCTATCATTCTCTCTACCTCTCTCACCCTCTCTCTCCCTTTCCCGCTATCTCTCTCCCCACTCCTTCTCTCCCCCTCTCTCAACCCCTCTTTCTCTCACCCTCTCCTCTCGTCCTCTCTCTCCCTCCCTCTCTCTTCCCCCCTCTCCCTCCCTCCCTCCCTCTCTCTCCCTCTCTATCCCTCGATCACCGCTATCACCGTCACCATCTATCGGAGGAAGATCACAGCTATATCCCACGATAAGACCTACACTACACTTACGAAACTTTAGCAGTTGACGCGCCCGGAAACCCTTATCAATCAATCAATTGAATCGATGTTTTGAAAACATCGTCACCGATGTGGCAAGCCTCGTCCAGAGAGTATGCAGCGCCGGCGGGCGGGACGGGACGCGAGCGAGCGGTCCGCGGTCGCCGAAATAGCCGGCTGCGTTGTGCAAGCGAAAGAAGCGGCGGGCAGTGCAGCCGCGGTCTGCGGCGGGCAGCGGTGGCGGCGGGGGGCGGGGGGCGGAGGGGGGCGTGGTTATTCCTGGCGCCCTGCCCCACATGCGCCCGCCACGGCCGCACCGGCCGTCCGGTCGGGATCCCTTCCCGCGGCAGGGATCGCCCCGCGGGCGGGAGAGATATGATAGAGGAGACACGTTTAGCCACTGATGGTTTGGACGCCACTGACCTACTTTCGGGAGGCTGGAGTCTTCGCGTGGTCTTGTTCTTGGGCTGGAACCTGAGGCGATTTCAGTTCCCGTAAGTTTGTTCAAATGTTGGAATCACTTTTGCAGGTTCGAGAAGTATTATACTATTGCGTAGCCTTTGTATTCAGAGCTAGCGGAAATAGATTCTCCATTAATAATTCATTAATTCAATATCCTTCAAATCGCCTCTATAAAAAAAGCTAGAGGTGTTACATTACATACTTTCTCGCATTATTTTTAACGTCTGCACAATATCATACTTTTTGAACCTGCAAAGTGTTTCCAGTCAGCAAAAGGTGTTTTTCCCCTGAGATTCGAACGTCAGTTTTTAGGTTTGGACCGCCTTTCGCGCCACACTTTCTCCACCAGACTCTCAGGTAACTCAGAAATCCCCACCTTAAAAACAATGTCGAACATTTGCATTTGCAGTATTCAATAATCTAGAGATTTAATTGACGTAATTTGAAGATTTAGATTTAATGAACATTTCACTAAGAAAGACAATTCTGCAATAATGTAGTTGATGGAAGACACCGAAAAAAATTAAACTTTTGCACATTCAGAGAGATCAACGAAAATTATATCTGAACAATTTCTAAGATATCCGAGAAGATATCCAATATCCGAGAAGCAAACCCAAGAATTTGGAGCCTTTAAAAAAACGTTCAGGCTTCGTAAGTACTTCCAAAAATCAAACAGTCAATTCCAACTTCGTAGGGTTCGAGTTAAGACAGATCGGTAAGGATATGTTTCATTTTGGAGAAAACCCCTACAGATCTATTTAGACATTCGTGTAGATCACAAACTGACAAGCAAACCGGACGATCTTTTACCGACAAATATTTCTTCGGAATCAACGACCTACAAAAACGGATTGTGTCTACTTAAAGTATTAGAATAAGCAAGATTTATACATTTTTTGGATGTTAGAGACTCACAATACGTTTTTCTGTCGAAATATCGCCTCTTTCCGCTGCTGCTTTACAATACTACCTCTCTCTCTCTCTTTTCTATGTAAGTATGTAGTATGGGGATGAGGTGAAAATATCATTAATGAAGAACGTGAATTTCTTCTTGAAATGTCGTGGACTCTGAGTTAAGGGAATACATAACCGGACGCTAGAATTCTCTCTCAGTGTTCGAATTCGACGCAGCTACGCAGCTTGTGCCTTAGGCATAAATCGCACCCCTAATGCAACAGGGCCACGACTCCAAAATCACTCATTTCGCAGGAGAACCTACAGAAGTTCTCTCGAACGCATTTAAAAACAAATGAATTGCTTAAATTCAATTGCCATTACTTGGCAATTTATGAAAATAAAAAATGGCATTGTTGCATACCACGAAATGGAAAACGAGGAATCTAACAATGGGTGTATCTCAATTTTCAATTTTTCGGTGATGTGACCCTTTTGCATTAGAGGTGCGAAATGAACTGCAATCTGATCGTAATGTCTGATCGTAAATCATGCGTAAACCCGGACAGGTAAAACGTGTCGCATATATAATGCTGTCCTAAAACAGTTGGGAAGGCTCGTAATAGCAAAAACGTAGAAGAACCTGTAAACGTTCGAGCTGTATTTCGTTTTACCCGTTCGGATTTGCTCGTCTCGTGTTTAACTGTACCCAGTACTTGCGCGTCTGTGTTCCGGGTGCGATGGCTCAGTGGTAGCATAAACGATAGCTCTACAGCGTCACTGATTGGGAGGTCCTCCAGTTCGAACCCGATGGTGGTGTGTTTTTGATACTAGTTCTATAGTTACATCAAATTCAACAGCTGTCTGGAGGAGAATTCAAACGAGTGGCTGTTGTGATCGGTAGTTTTTCGTGGTTTCTCCGATCAGTAACAGGCGAATGCCAGAGCGTTACCCGTACAATTGGGTCACGAACTGCGGGCGATTTTTCCTTCCTCTTCCTTGTTCTATCCTCACCCCTGATTTACACACACTCACACACACACATACACATACACTGTATAAGTCGCGAAACCGGCATAGAGCATGTCTCAGCTGAGGTGGTGCCCCGATGATGGAAGATACCGAGATGGGGAAAACCAGCCCTGAAGGTCGACACCGGATCTCATTCCCGCGTGGCCGCAGACGGTTGGCGCCCGCGTAAGCACAATGACGTAGCTCCGCCGCGGAAAGAGCGTCTCAGCAGAAAAGGCCTATATAACGGCTTAACCTCCGCTTAGCGGGGGACGAATGCTACTTGTGAGCTCGTCGCCCGTGCGCACGGACCTTCCACTCCTCCGTCGATTCAAATCGGCCCAAACTGGCCCTGCCGAGCTCCCTTCACCCCTAATCGGTTCACATCGACCCGAACTGGCTCTGCCGACCTCCCTTCAACCCTAGTCGGTCCAGATCGGCCCAAACTCGCTCTGCCGAATTCCCTTTACTCCTCCGTCGGTTCAGATCGGCCCTAACTCACCCTGCGGGCCTCCACCCCGCTAGTCCAGACCGACCGTCCGGGGTCCTGCTAGCAGCTTCCCGCCCTCGCTCCTGACCGCCGCGCCCTGCACTTTGAGTGTCTCCCACCTGTCCGACGGCCTCTGCAAGGTCGCTCTTCCGGACAACCGTCCTCGCCGAGGCTGGGGTACGTCAGGTGCCTATGTACCTCCCCAATAAAGTGCTGTTTGCCATGACTGCGGCCATCCCTGTTCTTATTGCTCCCTGTCATCCGCATTAGGCCTTTGAGGGAACGGCCCGGAGGGCACCTTCTGCCCTTACCGTCCTTCCACTCCCCTGCACGTGTCCCCCACGACATCATCAAGATGGGGAGGAACACCACCACTTCCCATGATAAAATCATACACTACACTTAAGGGTCTACCGTTCACAGCCATTGATATTCCCGGAATCACGAAGTAATCTATCAATCACCGGCAGAGATGGCTCAGTGCATCAACTGATGTAACTGCAGTTCTTCTGACCGGGAGTCCCTAGGTTCGAGTCCCGGCGGCGGCGGCGGCAGGATTTTCGACACAAGCTTGTCAGGTAGGTCGAATTCAGTCGCTGTCTGGAGGAGAATTCTAGCGGCCGGCTGCTCTGATCGGTAGTTTTCCGTGGTTTCTCCGTTCAACACCAGGCGAATGTCGGAGCAGTACCCTAACAAACGGGCCACGGACCGCGCGCGATCTTTCCTTCCTCTTCCTTGTCCTATCCTCACCCCTTACACACACACTTACACTAACATACACTACACTACTACTCATGCCGGGAGACCAGTCGGGAGCTTGGAACTTGTCCCGGCTGGGGCGGTGCCCCAATGGTTGAGGGGAAAACCCCGCTAGTCGACGGTAGGTCGGCGTCGGATCTCGCCATTCAGCATAGAAAATCACCGCCACGTTCCGATGCAAAAACACGCACTACAGTTACGGAACTAATGACCTCTGTAGTTGAGGCGGCCGGAATCACAATCAATCAATCAATCATAAGCATCAAATGTTTTCTCCCTGGCCCATATAATAAAGCATCTGTAACACTAGCATTGACGAAGTATGACTTCTGATCCAGACAGACTTCGGTTGGCGTCGGGCCAAACCTGCTTGGGGAGAGGAGACACCGGTTCGCAGAGCGAGTGATTACTGTGGAGAGGAAAAAGCGAGCCGGCGAGGCGTCTGGGGCTCCAGGCACTGCGCTCTCCCGCCTCAGGCGTCGGACTGACCTCGACGCCTCACCAGGCGGCGAAGTCTGCAGTCGAGCTACACATCTTTCAACCTATTGATTGTTTGATTAATTATTCGTGATTGCGGGCGCGTCAACGGCAGAAGTCATTACTCCCGTAAGTGTAGTGAGTGTTTTTCTTTCAACCGATTGATTGATTGTTCGTGATTCCGGGCGCGTCAACGGCAGAAGTCATTAGTCCCGTAAATGCAGTGCGTGTTTTTCTTTCAACCGATTGATTGATTGTTCGTGATTCCGGGCGCGTCAACTGCAGAAGTCATTAGTCCCGTAAATGTAGTGCGTGTTTTTCTTCGAGAGGGGCGTGATCTCCCCGTGGATGGCAAGATCCGGCGCCAACCTACCGTCGACTAGCGAGGTTTTCCCCCAACCAGGTATCTCCCACCAGCGGGGCACCGTCCCAGCCGGGACATGCTCTATGATCCCGACCGGTCTCCCGGCATGTGTGGTACTGTAGTGCATGTTACTGTAAGGGGAGAGGATAGGGCAAGGGAGAGGAAGGAAAGATCGCGGTACGTGGCCCGTTCGTTAGGGTAGTTCGGGACTCGAACATAGGAACTCCCGGTCAAAGGGACTGCAGTGACATCTGTTGATGCTCTGAACCATTTTTACCAGTTGATGTTGGACCGAGTGCTGCAGCAAAGGGCTTCTTGGTTTCATTAAGAACAGTGCCATTTTTATTGAAATGGAGGCTGCAGGGAAATATTCAGCATCGGAATATACAAGACATGGAGATGTAATAAGAATATGTATGGTTTTGGCCAATACAACATATTGTTTATTGTTCTCTTAAATTGAATGACAGGAAAAAACTGTTATTGAAGACACGTACCGACATTGTCGCCATCTTCACAAGTCCAGAAATCATTGTAACGTTCGACCTCTCTCAATTCACTACAATCCTTCGGCCGTACACGTGATTGTAGATGCCATGACATGCTGAGATTGCCCTGTTAGTCTAATTGTTCATGTGTACGGCTGGTTGTGTATGTTTGAACCTAGTCAGGTGAAGAGTGAGCTCAATAATGAGTCTCATCACAAAATAAATTATTTATTTATCTATTGAAATTGTGGCACTGATCTGATCGTAAGTATTCTTCCTGGTATTAAATAATAGTACTATTGTACATTAAACAATAAATATCAAACAATAGATTAGTTCTTCGGTTTTTCTCCTGAGTCGTACGCCGAGCTGTTGTTTCAGCTGAAAATGCCACCTCTTCCCTCATAAATATCCGATCGATAGAACAAGTGTCGGACGAATCCCGGATTTTCACACGTTCGCTTCTACATTTAGATTACGACCGCATGTTCGTGACAGGCCTTTCTCCATATGCAGTCAGGAGAGGTTGTACAATAACACAGAGCTATAGAAGTCCAGGAGGGGCAGTTGCCTCGCCCCCATGACTTTGAGTTTTACTGAATTTTCACAATTACGTAAAATATTAAAATATGCATTAATATAAAATGTTAAAAGCTTGTCCAAACTTTCTGTATCAAATAACTATAAATATGAAGAAATACTAAAAATAGAAATGTATAATAAAGAACATTTTCAACGAGACAACTAGAAGTGTGTCACATGGTCAAAAGGGAAAGGCACGTTTATCTATTTGACCTAATTAGTCAGTAATGGCTCTTTATTTATTCTGGAGTTATACAGTGAATTATTAAAAAGCAAACGTATTAGTTCTCTGGCATACATATGAGTGAAACGTCTACACACACACACACCAAAACAACAACAACGAAAAAGCAAAACAACTAATGCTTCCTTGTCTTCAGCAACAATAGAACAACTTGTAAGGCAACAACAGCACTTTTTTCTCGCATTATTTATAACTGTTGTATTTTTTGATAATTCAGAGAACGCATCGAAAATGAGGACTGCGTCTTTTTAAACCGTCCTTTGCTCTATCCGTGGAAAAAAATTAAAGAAAAAAATGGATGCTGTTTTTGAGAAGGTGTTTCTCTTTACAAATTACATAATTTTCAAGCAAAAATTTCGCAAAAAAACGACTCATTTTTCAAAAAATTGTACTTTTTTAAAGCACTAGTTTTTAAAACACGTATTAAGACAAAAATCTTTATCTTCAATTTTGTACTTATGCGATGCAAAATTTTAGCAATTTTCAAAAATACAGAGATTTCAGCGGAAATGGGACCACCACTGTGTTTTAGTCTTTTAATACATACGATGAGAAAATGTAAAAAAAAATCGTATCTACTTTTGAGAAAATAATTGGGTAAAAATTGTTTATATTTCTCGAAAAATTACGCGAAAACAACTCATATTTTTAAAAAAATCGAACATTCAAGATCTCTTTTTAAGCAATAAATTTTATTAAGAAAAAGCTCTTTCTTCAATTTTGTAGTTGTACGAAAACACCGAAGACTGTTTGCAATTGTTTTTTGCAATTTCCGAAAAATTAGAGATTTCAAAAAATGTGAGATCTGCGTAATTTTTGCATTAAAAGTTCTTATTGATATCCGAGAACAAAGTTTAATAAAAAAAATTAGAGCCATTTTTTGCGAAAATTTTTTAAAAAGTTGTTGAAGAATTATGTAAAGTACCCCCAATATCAAAATATCCGTACCGAAATCGCATTGCCTTGATTTCGTTCAGATTGACTAAGGAACATCAATTTTGGAGAAAATCGTCTGAACGATTTGGGTGCTAGCATTGACTATCCACGGACGGTCAGACGGACGTTTTGCCGTCAATTGATTTTCACTATCAAGAACGGACAAAACGTGTTAGAGGATTTTTTCTAGATTTAGCAACTGGGTTTATCCACTTTTTTGTTACTCAGGCCTGTCAATAAGAGTTTATCTGTAGAAAAATCGCTCTTTTTACGACAAACGAATACACTACTTTTTCTTCCTACGAAAAGCTAGAAAGTAAAAAAGGAGAACAAATAAAGAAATTCAAGAAGACAATGAAGTAAATGATTTACCTTCTCCGAAGATTCATGATTCAGATGGATAATAATGCTTTTTCTTTCTATTTCTTTAATTTATATCCATTAAAAATATATATTTATATTTTCTACATTAACAGTCGCATGGCTATGCAATTACGGTACCTGGACAACACCTGCAGGAGGGGGGATCAATGCCGGACCCCATGCGCAAATTGTAATATAACACAAATATGTTTTTAACTTTTAAGTGCTAATAATACATGTATTTAGCAAAATACTGCAATACGTTTCTGCGGGTTTGTTTTAAATACATTCAAATCTTGAGATAAGGCAAGGGCCTTGTATATAACATGCGCCAGTGTTTTACCCTGGGCAGCTGATTCTGCCCAGCGGGCCAGATTGCAGGCGGATGAGCGAATGGATACTGGTAGCTCAGAAATAGATTGAAGTCTTTTCACTCGTTTAATGGATTGAAATGCAAAACAATACAATAATAAATATTATAGGTAACTTACAATTATAGGAGGATGAATGAAGGGCAGCAGTTAATAATATACAATGAATCAATAACAAATAAAGATAGCTGAGATTTGGTTATTTTATTTGCACCAATGAAGTTATTTGTTGATAGAGTCTTGTTTGGTTACGGCGCGACAATATTAGGTATTTGAAATTTGCAATCCAAATTATACTGCTGTGAGAAATTCAGTTAATGAATGTTCACCAGATGATCAGTTAAAGAAAATTATTTTTTGTTATGTCTATCTCGTCTATGTAGTCTGGATGGCATAAGTCGTTCTTTACTAGCAGGTCGCGAGCGTGAATACCTGGAGTGGCATTCAGCAACAAATATTGGAGGCGTAAACCGTTCTACGTCGACACTAGACGAGCTGGCAGCACTACGCAGACACTAGAAGTCTAGAAGCTCTTCGAAGATACTCGAAGTCCTAGTAGTTGTCAATAGTTATGTAGCACTCCAAAGTTCAGATTGTTATGCATTTTAATGTTGTTGATCGCTATTTACGCACGTTCACGATTAGATTATAGAATATTGCACGTGTAAGAACGTCCCAATTAGTTTATAAGAGATTGCCCATATAAGAAAGTCGCAGTTAGTTCAATATTCACAATAGTTCACGAGAAGTGCGTCCGCTAACAATAGCGATCTGGCGCCTACGATAGTTCTGGAGCGAGTGACGTGGTCGCTCATTGTATGAAGACGTTGCAGCTGAAGCCGACGAAAACAGTCGTAGTATTTGTGTGCGTGGGTGGTCTGTGTGAGTGGAGATGGGAACAGTTGAACAGGAGAGGCTTTCATTAGATAGTGTGCCTATGCGCGTCGGGCAACTTAGGGGACGGGGGTGGGGTCGGCGGAGGCGTCTGTGGGAAACTAGAAATATACCGTTGTTTAAGACTGACCAGCCAGAAAAGCCTCCGTACCCAGTCGAGGTCAGGGACTTCAATTATAAATTGCATTATGTTGGTAGCAACCAGATCACTTGGAAACAAGTGAAGGGGACTACTCTTCTAGCTTTTGCTATGATTGTGGCCATGGAGCTAAGAATACAATTGTAGCGAGTACGCAATTTACGTTTCTTTTGTTACAAGTTGCATAGCTCATGTTACCAACATCATTTCTGTTGCTAGCACTCTCATCAGCAAGGTGTCACTTCGGACAGACATCCCTGGCGCACTATATTTTGGACATTTTCTGTACTTGCGTATTTTTCAGCGGGGACACAAATGGGGACGACCTTTCTTTTGAAATATCTAGTTCAACATTCACTTTGTTGCTCCCAATCACTTCTCATCATTTCAATGTACTGAAATAAGATATTATAGTGATTTCTGGCTGGCAAGGATTTTAAAGCAGTTTCATTTCCAAGTTTCAGCTCAAAAGCTTATAATCTGACCGAGTTAAGTATGACACATATTTCCATCCCTCCACTCATACAGTTACCGATTTTGGGGTACAAAATAGATGTATTTCTTCGCTACTTACAGCGGTCTTAATAATAATGACTTTATTTATGTGGCGAGACTCGGCCCATTGGTATCGCTCTTCCACCTAATCACGTAATACATGAATGTGTAAATAACTAGTGGTGCTACAAATTGGCACAGACTTTCCCGTATTAGTTTTCTATTTCCTTGGGTTTTCGCTAGCTATATTGAATTGCCACATACTCTTTCTTGCCAGCTGTCATCTATCACCGCCAAAAGTACATTTTTTTATATACCAGTGTTATAAACAACCCTTTTACATTAACAAAATCGTTCGTAGTATGGCTATATTATTGCACGAATCATTACGTCATTCCTATTTCTGCACGAAATATGAGCCATCACTGACGTAATAGTCACGGCCCTTATATATTTTCAGTTATGGAGTTTAAAGAAGGCAGTGGTACCATATAAATAGATTGCAGTAGTTCGCAGTAAAATCAAATACGTTATGAAAAAACTTATTTTTAAAAAATTGTATTACAGCTGCATTTCCCATGATTGTAAAACAAAAAGGTTTTTTGTGTTTAACATGTAAGGGTCTTAAGGAAATGTATTTTTTACAGATCTCAACATAATTAAATTCTTCACTGGATACGATAGTAAATATTCCGGGCTTGTCATTTTTTGTTCACTATCAAAACAGAACCCTCTTCTTTCACATCGTTGATGCACAAATTGTACAATTCGACACGTCTACAAACACCAAATATGCCAAAAATAGCAACAACCTGAAAATCATACCAGTTATTAATACAATACACCAGTTAATAAATAAAACTTACATATTATTGCCACTGTCATTATTATACCTTCATTAAAAGAAAAGTTTCATCATCAGCTTTTAACTTAACCAAGAAGTGTGTTCACATCTTGTTGGGAAAATACCATTGCCTTTATAGGTTGATATCCCTCATTTACGTGTTTCATAAGTAAACTTACTTTGTGAAAAGTTCCAATATCAATATTCTCTTTGATCTTTAGCATTTCCTTTAATTTGGAATAAGTGCACCATAGTGTCGACGCTTTACATGCTGTCGACTTAATGTTTAAAGAAGCATGCATTAAATTAACAAACGTTTTTATTCTAGCATGTGCATTATACTTACTTAACCAAACTGCTCCGATAGATACGAAAGAAAAGGCAGCTTTGCATAATAAATTTGCATATTTTTATCCACAAATTTCCTTAACTCTGCGTTTGTAGCTTCTTCCACAATTTATCTTGACAATCCCATTATGTTTGAATCACGACTTTCAAACTAATTGCCATTTGTAAACACATTTGCCGCTTAGGTAGCAGTCATGAAAAAACATGAATTGGAGATCTACTACAACTACGAATTACAACTTAACACAATTAATTTCGCTCCCTTAAATCATTATAATAGATAGATAGATAGATAGATTTATTAGTTCGCTTTGAGCTAATGCTCGGTGGCAAACATGACAACAATTAGAATTAGAACAATAAAAACCATTAACAATTATAGTTACCATTAGAATTAGAGGATATCCTAGTTCTAATTAATTTCTAGTTATCTCTAAATTGACTACTAGTTTCACTAACACTTCACTTCACTACACTACACTGCACTCCCCTTCACTACACTACACTTCCTTCCCTTTCACTACACTACACTTCACTTCACTGTATAACGCTAATATGTAATAATAATAAAAATAACAAAAACTATATATAATAATAGATAAAATTAAGAATTACACCAAAGCTAAAAGCAGTGTTAATAATGGTGATATTTATATCCAGTAATAATAATAATAATAATAATAATAATAATAATAATAATAAAGGTAATTGTCTCAGTATTGATAGTGATCTAAATAGAATTTAGTATGATTTTAAATTTGCCTACATTAGAAGGAAGAGCCTCCAGTGCTTTTACAGGTAGTTTGTTCCAATCTACTATAGTGCGATTCACAAAGGAGAACTTACCTACGTCAGTTCTTTGCTTTCTACATCGTGTTTTCCACGGATGGTCTCCTCTGCTTTTATAATCTGGTTTATGCAATCTCTTACCGATATCTGCCCATGCTGTGTCTCCTCTGTAAGTCTTGTACATTACGCATAAACGCGCCCGTTCTCTTCTCTTAGATAAGGACTCCCATTTTTCTCGTTCATCAACAATGCGCCCATGATTTGAAAACTTACCGGCCCGTTTTTGAATTTTATCTAACGCCTCAATTTGTCCTTTCCTGTACGGGTCCCAGCATGCTGATCCGTATTCTAATATAGGACGAACAAGTGTAGTATGTGCTAGGGATCGGGCATTTGGACTACTATTTTTTAGGATACGCATTACAAAATGAAGTGCTCTCCAGGACTTTTCTACCGTATTGTTAATATGATCCGACCAATCCAAGTCGCTTCTCAGGACCAAACCCAAATACTTACAGCTTTTTACACGTGGTATAACGTTGGTTCCTAATTCGTAATTGGAGTGTACATTTGAACGACACTTGGTAAAACAAATTAATTTACTCTTTTCCGGATTTAACTCCATCTTATTTTGCACACCCAGTTCCATAAACAGTTTAGATCGTTCTGTAAAACATTTTCATCCGAAGATGAGCCAATGCTCCTATATATTATACAATCATCGGCGAAAAGTCTAACTTCCGATTTTATTCCAGTTGCAATGTCATTAATGAACGCTAAAAATAGTAGTGGCCCTAGCACACTCCCCTGGGGACCCCAGAAGTTACATCGACTTTTGATGAATATTTATCTCCTATCCTGACTGTTTGAGTGCGCCCCGAAAGAAATCCTTTTATCCACAAGATTATTCGATGATCTAGTCCCGTTTCTGACAATTTGGCAATTAAAAGACCGTGTGGAACAAGATCGAATGCCTTAGAAAAATCTAATATTATTGCATCGACCCTACTCCCTTTGTCTAGTGAATCTGCTATGTCCTGACATAAAGCAATAGTCTGGCTGTCGCACGAATACCCAGGACGAAAACCGATAATACTGTTATACAAAAAATGGTGTATGCAACTCGTTTATTTATTAATTATTTGCACTCGTAAGAAGATATTACAGAACTCACTTCTAACGTCGTTCGTTCGGTAATATCTTCTTATTCGTGTAAAAAAAGGACAACGTTATAAACTAATTGCATAATATGCTATTGTCATTTTCTTAAAATTTCGGTTTCCTATTGGTAGAACGGAAATATTAATTTTAGAATATTAAAGAACACAAAACCTAGTCATGAATGGCAATTTTCTTTTAAAAAAGATGTGCCATTCAAGAGAAAATGGCGTTTTAGCGCTACTAAAAGTGCGAAATTTGAAGCTCATTTTCTCAGAAAAATGATTGAGTTTTCAAACTACTTATTTGAAGTTATTTGAAGCACATACACTCACAAATATATAATGTTCACAAATTGCTGGTAATGTGCATATTAAAGATGTGAGAGATCTTTCAAAAAAATTACAATTATGTCATTTTTGAAAAAAACAAAAAAATAAGTCAAAATAAACTTTACGCTATACTAAAGAGTGTAATTATCACTATCCGTTAAAAAAAGTTTCGAGAAAAAAATTGCAGCCATATACGAGAAAATGGCGTTTGAGCATTTCTGAAAAATGCCGAAATTTGAGCTACTTTTCACAAAAAAACGGTAGTGTTTTCGAGAAACTTTACTTGACATTATTTAAAGCATATATACTCTTAAAATATAATAAATGTGAAAAAATCGCCGATAA
>JAHLJT010005437.1:34348390-34381594 GCA_031308135.1 Acheta domesticus | reverse complement strand
ACAGACTATGGCTAACACGATTACAGCCTGCAAATCATACCCACTTATATGTATCTCAGGTGTCTGACACAAAAGTAAGGAATAAACTTTCTTCTTTTTGTCTCTCTCTCTCTCTTTTTTTTTTTTCTTTTCGTTCTTTTGAATATGTTAGGCTAGAAGCAACAGGAACAAATCTTATTAACAGTAATGTTTAATTTGTGGTAAATTGAACAGTTCCATATGTGTCTGGAAGAATAGGTCACAATAATAATTATATTTAAAAGCAATCTCATTTTGCTTTTAAGCTGCATTAGGAGAATGTAAATTCTTCCTGCAAGGGTAGATACATTGCAAATTACTGTAGATAGTATGGATATTAACTTTTATACTATTAGGCATGATGATTTTTCTCCATTTTCACAACAAATTGTTTTACTCTTCCCAATTCTATTTTCAGGGTGGTGCTATTATTGATAGCATATGGATAATCAAAGAGAAGAATAAGCTTCATTTCTCTACTTGACATCTTTTCTTTGAAATGATAGCTCTCTTGTTGACATTTATGCTGTGGTAAACAGCATAAAACCCAATGATATTTACCAAAATGTTTGGTGAGAAAGTGTGCAAGTCTTTTTTATCTTTATACTGTGATGTGCTTGTATATTTATGCGAGTGTAATATATTTGTATATTTTTAATAAAGAATGAACTTATTGTTTTTAACAGTGTAATTTTTCTGAATAGGATAATAATTAATTAATTAATTAATTAAAGTAAAATAAAGTAATTATTTAAGTTAAGATTTAAGTTATTATAAGTAAGTAAAACATGTTTTGTTTTTTGTAGTGTAAAGTAAGGTCCTACATACTGAACGATATTTTTAATTCCCAACTGGTGAAAAAATCTTAGAAAAGATGGTCAAACACACTTGAAAGATAAAAGTTCTTTGTGTGTTGGTATGTGATATGTGCATTCTCATCATAACATATCACATCACATCACCTCAGAGGTTTATGACTTTGAGTTTTCCCCTTTTCCTGGGTGATTGATCTTATTGTGTTTTACCTTTGTCATCCAGAGGGTGAAAGTTGATGAGCTGATTATGAAAGATTGATAATGATTTATGTGTAGCATGTGATGTTTCTCCACAGACAATTACTTGACTGTCACCGATAACTTAGAGAAAGGTAATCATAGCAATATTGGAGATTTTGCAGTGTCTGTAGCAGCATAGCAGATGCTTTAAATATCTCTCCTGTCATTAATATTTCAACTACCTGTGTTTTTTACATTATTGCATTTGAGAGCTCAAGAAATCATTTGAAGCACTTGCGAAGTTTCTTGGACACTCAAAAGTTTCTCGTGGAAAACCTCCAAAATTAACATATTCAGAAATGTTCAAATTACTTTCTCTCAAAAATTGCTCCAAATTTTTGTTGTAGAGTTGCAATCCACCTAAGCAGTCAATGTTTTAATTGTTGGGATGATAGGAGTGTATATAAATGCAGTGTCCAGTGATCATCTAACTAGTCTTTACAAAGAAGTTTCTAAAAATTACCAAAATTACAAAAAAAAACAACTAAATATTTTCAGCAAATATCAAATACCAACACAAATTGACAATTATAACTGCTTTTTATATATCTAAATCATGTTCCAATAATGAGGTGTATTTCACAGAAATTCAGCTGCTGTCTCATGGGCAGAATGCTGTTGTTGCATACTGATCTGATATTCCCTTACGGCTAGCAATATTTTCTTTTATATTACATTAAAACGTATATTAAAAAAGAAAACCAAATTGGGCTAATTTGAATTAAGGGTTGTGGATTGCTTGAAAGAAAAACATTAGTGCTTTGAAATGCAAATACATTCCTCGCAACAAGGACAAAAATATGGATTATCAAATAGGTTTTAAATAATTTCTAAAAGATAATTTGTAAACAACAAAAGCTTGAATGAAAGAAATCTGAAAAATATACAAATTCTTACTTGCCTAGCATCCAACTGCCTGGAATTGCCTCTATATTACATTCATGAAGTGCAGGATATTTGAAGCAGGCATCCATGTTTGGTGCCAAATTACACAAAAAATACTCATACTTTCTAAAAATTCAACATGATCTTATTTGAAGATAAGTTTTCAATGTACACATTTCATTAAGGAAAAATTGTATCTATAATTGGAGCTGTAAGAAGAGTAATTGTTTTTTTTATTTGTGAAAAATCAGCATTTTAATGAACATGAGACCTGCACCATTCTCTTCAGCATCCTTTACACTATCCAAGTCCAAATTTAATCACAAAATTGCGTGCTGCTTTTAAGAAAAATGGTTAAAGAAAATAAAATTACTTATGTTTGTCACAAAATTTTGCAAGATGTACTCGTATTTTTGAAATATTGTACATGGCAATATTTGAAGATCTGTCCTTGAAAACTTTTTGTTAAGAAAAAATATTTATCTTCATAATTGTAGTAGTAAGAAGACACCGACAAAAAAATTAAATTTTTGCAATTTTCAAAAATCAGAATTTTTAATGAACATGAAACCTGCACCATTCTCTTAAGCGTTCTATACACCATTAGAGGTCAAAATTTAATTAAAAAATTGTCGTGCCAGTTTTGAGAAAAAATTGAACATTTAAAATTGCCTAAATGTCACGCAAAATTACGCGCAAAGTATTCGAATTTTCGAAAAATTGTACAACCTTATTTCAAAATGTATATTTAAGGAACAGATTTCATTAAGGAAAAATATCTTAATTTTTAACATTTCAGTTGCAGGAAGACGCCGGAAATTTTGAACTTCATCTGGCATGTCAAGGTCGCGGGCAAGGTAGCATTGCTTTGTAAAGTTGGCGGGCACTGCTTCCAGAGCAACTGGCGCGAGATTGAAGGGGGCTCCACACATTCGCATTCGCCGAGCAGCGAGTGTCCGAATTCCGAGCAAGACCGACCGAATTTCATGTGTCCAAAATTGATTGATTGATGTTTCGGGCACGTCAACTACTAAGGTCATTAGTCCGTAAGTCTAGTGCGTGTTTTCATCTCGAGAGGTGGCGATGATCTTTTCCCCGCTGGATGGCGAGATCTGCCGCCGACCTACCGTCGACCTTCAACCAGGTATCTCCCTCCAGCGAGGCACCGCCCCAGCCGGGACAAGCTGTAAGCTCCCGACTGGTCTCCCGGCATGTGTGGTAGTGTAGTGCATTTTAGTGTAAAGGAAGGGAAAGGAAGAGGAAGGAAAGATCGCGCGAGAGAACCACGGAAAACTACCGATCAGAGCAGCCGGCCGCTAGAATTCTCCTCCAGACAGCGAGTGAATTCGACCTAGCTGACTAGCTAGTGTCGAAAATCCTGTCGCCGTGGGGACTCGAACCTAGGACGTCCCGGTCAGAGGGACTGCAGTGACCTCAGGTTGATGCACTGAGCCATCTCTCCCGGTCATGTGTCCAAAAGACCGATACGCAATGGGTAGGGCGGGTGCCGAATGTTCGTCTCTCGTCAAATAGCAAGCGACCCATCCACACGACTCGGGATTCGGCGAGCGGTTGTTCGCTGTAGCGAATGTGTGGAGCCGCCGAATAGCGAATGTGTATAAGTAAAGGTTGTACAAATTGCTCCGGAGGGGCGATTCGTTACTGGATACCTGGCTCATTAGAGGAGAAGTCAGTTGACAGTTATCTCCCCAAATGTAACTGTAATAATTATCAATCCCTCAACTAAAGTAAGTAAATAATTCATTAAAATGAAATACATCAGTGAGATTTTAATTGAGAGTAAAATTATGCGTTTTAAATCAAAAGGATCTTCATTTCGTAATGTGTTTACTTATTGCAATAGTTGCATTTACTTAAGTGCAATAGTTGCATGAACTTCCAACGTTCAAGTTAGGCAGTTTAACAAATATTCTTGTCAGTACAAAGAGCTGTCCGCCCGTAAGCGAGAGTCATTAATTTATAGTAACTTGTTTAATTATTTCACATTATTGATATATATATATATATATATATATATATATATATATATATATATAAAATAACTGAATCATGTAATGAAACATAACACAAAATAAACACAAGGAAAGAATTCGCCATTCAAAAATTTCTGCCATTTTGGAAAAAAATATTTACACATGGCAGAATTTAAAAAGAAAATAAATCTGAAAATGATAGTAATGTGTAGTAAAGAATATAAACAGAAATACAAATCTCGGTCGTTTGACAAATATATCTGACAAACATATTTTCCTATGAAGCCACAATTCCCTAAGCTTGGGCTTGTACACTCTTTTCAAGATTTGGAGGGGAAGTGAGAGCAGAGTCAGGGGAAGTCCCACGTGCCCGCATGAGCTCCGTGCTTCCCAGACGAGCAAATAGCACGTGCGGGTGACTAGCCTGCAAATCAAACGTGCAAATCTTCACTAACCTTTTCGTAGTCACATATTTTCATTGATTTTCTCTTTTTTAATGCACACTCCGTAACCCTTGATGCACTCAATTTTTCTATTTCCACTCAGTTCATTTTCCAATCTCCTACTGTGTCACGTTCAACGCCGAAGTCGTCAGCTTCTGCCTGCATTGTTTCGTCCTTGTCCAGTCTCTTTATTGCCTCAAATTTTGGTTCCATCGATACAACTTGCGTTAATTTAGACTTTTAAACAACAAAAACGCTTTTCAACTTAGCCACCCAAGAAACTGCACTGCACTGGGTTACAAATGATAAGAAACCGAACACTCAACGTCTCTGCTTATCGGATATCTTACTTCCTCTTTGCGAAATGGTACAGGCAAGAGCAACAAAAATAGACGATGCGGGAAATTCGTTGGGTAATACAGGATGTCATAAAAGATAGTTGGATAGCCGAGACTATTGTAGTTAGTTTTCTAATCTCTTTACTCTGGGCTATCTTTCAAAAACCTAGTCCTGGTAAAACCTGGTCCTACATGCAAATTTTTATTAAAAAATATGGTGCTATTTTGGAGGAAATGTGTTTAGGATTTCTGAAAATGTGCAATTTTGAGATAATTTTCACAGAAAACTTACGGATTTTCTAGAAACTTTAAAAGAAATCACTGAAAGCCATTGTACTCACCAAATCAATAATGTATAAAAAAATCGCTCGTAATGTAAATATTAACGACATGAGATATTTAAATTAAAAAATTGTGTAATTTTTGAAAAATCAAAATAATACATCAAAATGAACTTTATGTCATGTTATTGAATGCATTTAGTTCTATATGTACAAAAAAGTGAGAGCAGTTTTCAAGAAAATTTAGTTTTAAAAATCGCCCCTAAATATTCTCTCAAAATTGAGCATTTTCAATATATGGACATGTCATTTTAGTTAAAAAAACTATTTGTGGAGAAAAAATTCATTGGCAGAAAAATGTATCAATAATAAAATTGTAAGAGGGGGTCCAAAATATTCAAAACATTCCAATTATCAAAAATTCAGAGTTAACAGAGAAAATTGGATATATGTCATCTTATATGAGTACTTCTCTCTATTCTTACAAGGAATTTAAAGAACAAGTTTGGAGTAATTTTTGAGAACATTTTGGAAGTGTCTAGAGGAGTCAAGTATTCCCAGCATTTAAAGATTTGTTTAAAAATCGCAGAGCTTCGAGTCGGGTGAGATCGATTGGGGAATGTTCATTTTGGGGAAAAAACATACGAATACTAGTTGAGGCCCTAGTTCACAGACGAACGTACAGACAGATGGACGGACATTAAAAAAACCTGCAAAAATCGACATTTCTTCAATAATAGGAGACTCAAAAACGTATTTCCGTTGAAATCTCGAAATCGATTTTCCGATGCATTACACAACTTCCTCTATACTAAGAATATTACTCAATATATATACGCACGTAAACGCGAAAGGAACTAGTGGTACTACAGAATAGCACATACTTTCTCGTGATTCCTATTCTCTTCGTCTGCGCTAGCTTTTTGATTTCGCCCCACTCTCTTCCTAGCTGCCATCTATTGCAGCTTAAAAGACATTTTTTCACGTCTCCGTTTTTTAATCCGCTAATAATAGAAATGAAATATGACCCTAAGAATATTATAGGAGTATAAAACTTGGCGATGAAAGCAAATTTTCATTGAAAAATATAGACTCCATTTGGAAAGATGTCGTTTGAGTGTTTCTGAAAATGCGCGATTTTGAGCTCATTTTCACGGAAAACGTTTGGGTTTTCGAGAAATATTAGAAATAACTTGAAGCATTTGCACTGGCAAATGCAACTAAAACACCTCTAATGTGAATATTAACGACGCGACATACACTACTGTTTGTGGAAATTGCAACACCAAGAACGAATGGATCTAGGGAAATGATATTCAATGTACTGTGCACCCATGCCACAGGCACTACTTTATTTCATTTGCAGTACCATCAAATACATGGATACATGCCAAGTCAGTAAGTTGTGAAGCCACCACGCGCATCCACAAGAGCCTGTACACGGCGCGGCATTGAGCTAGTAAGAGTCTGTATCGCTTCTTGTGGCAGGTCCTGCCATGCTCCTTCAAGCCGCGTCCATAGTTCGGCGATGGAAGCTGGCGGAGGTGCCTGGCGGACCAGCCTCTGGGAAAGCATGCTCCACACATGTTCAATTGGCGACATGTCAGGTGAACGAGCCGGCCACGGAAGGAGCTGTATCTGGTGTTCATTGAACACACGTTGCACGATGCGAGCGATATGGGGTCGCGCATTGTCTTGCTGGAATATCGCTCCAGGCGAGCGTTGTACGAAGGGCACGACCTCCGCCCTCACGACTTCCTCGATGTACCGGTGGGCGTTGAGATTTCCCTGAATGCGGAGTAGGAGGGTCCGTGAGTGGTAGCCAATGGCACCCCATACCATTACACCGGGTGTTGGGCCGGTATGACGCTGGCGAATGCATCCCTCCAGATTGCGTTCACCGCGATGTCGTCGAACACGTATACGACCGTCATTATTGGACAAATTGAAGCGGGACCCGTCGGAAAAGATGACTTGCTGCCACTCAGCCCGCCAATGTCGATGTTCGACGCCCCACAGATGTCGGAGGCGTCTGTTGTCGAGAGTCAGTGGAAGGCGCAACAAGGGGCGGCGAGCAATCAAGCCCCTTTGCACAAGACGGCGCCGAACACTGCTGGCGGGCATGCTGTGACTTGTCACTGTATTCCACTGCTGCGCTAACGTGGTGGATGTCGCTGTGCGATCGGTGATGGCCATACGGTAGAGATGTCGATCTTCCCCCGCCGTAGTGTGATAGCGAGGCCCTGTCCCACGCTGGCGGTGGGTACGACCTTCCGCAGACCACTGATGCCATGTTCGCATGATGGTACTGGCGGCTCGTCCCAGACGTGTGGCAATCTGGCGGTAGGACAACCCAGCTTCTCGCATCCCAACGACCCTGCCCCGGTCGAAGTCCGTCAAGTGTTCGTACTGCACTAGCTGTCGACGACGTGGCATGGTGTGACTTACAGACAACTTGTGCGAGCCAAGGGTCGACCTGTCACTGTTTGTAGCCTCTCCAAGGCGCCACTATTTATACCCGAACATGGTGCGATAAGCCGTCCCTACGTCGCAACCACGTGACTGGCGGCGTTGTAAATGTAATCACCTGGCGATCTCAATGTCACAAACTTATCCACGAAATGCGATGCGTTCAATGCCGCTCCTTCGCGGTGTTGCAATTTCCACAAACAGTAGTGTATATTTTAAATAAAACATTGAGTTGTGTAATTTTAAAAAAATCAAAGGATACAACAAAATGACGTCAATTTTCGACGAATTTTCTCTCCCTTTAGAGAAGCAATCCAGATTCCAGCGTCGCAGAGCCTGAGTGTGTGAGGGATGGTCACCGACAATCGACTTTTTGTTAGTGCTCAGCAGTAGCGTAGCGTGGCCGCGCGTTTGGGGATGCTCATCAATAACGCCAAATAACAATAACAACAAACATTATGATGTTTAATGTTCTCTAGAATCTATGTTATCAAAACAAATGTTACAATACTTAAACAGATTTATGTCAGGAGACTTCCTGAAAGCAAATTATGCAATGGCTCAGCTTTAATTCTCATGCGCGATTGGAAATGAGATCACTTGTGAATTTATACAGTTCAGATCAAAATAATATTTAATATAATTCATGAAGATTTTATCTTCTTAGATATTAATTAAGAATTAGTAGGCAAACACTATTTCTCCTATTAAGTGCCTATGACCAAGCAGAGAATCTCAAATGAGGAAGAAAAATATTTCACTGGCAGCGTCAAGTGTGCTACGTTCTCGTGCACAAACGAGCAACTTGCTTATACACATCTTGCTCATACACCTCACCCTGCTCAGTCGTACGCTAGCGTCAGAAACTCGTGAATCTTTGGAGAGGGGTGATGTGGGGAGGGGTGAAGCTCACCGTCTGCGCATGCGTCATTGCCCTTCGCAATCTCTTGGCAGATGCTAGAACCATTTTAGCATCCACGCAATCAGAAGCCAGCTTGTGTCAAAGCGCCGAATTCAATCACAGGAAACCACTTTAATATTAATATAAAATGTGTTTCGCTCAATTAACTACTTGTAAATTTATCGATACAATATTTAGGATTCTTTGATTAATATTTGATGTGGAGATGCTCAGCATCTTAGCGTCCCCTGACGCTACGCCGCTGGTGCTCCGGGTCTGTTTGTGGTGACAATCTTACTTCTTGAATGCCGCGTCGTCGGCACGGCGGCAGTGATAGTATGGACAGCAACGAATTACTCGTGAATCACGACTAAATCGTTACTTCTCTTAATATGTTTCTTCGTTAGTGACGGTTGCGATCCGCATTGGTATGATAATTCAAATCCCTTTTGCATATTTGTGAACATAGTAATGCATCCATTAGTATTTTGATCATATTTTTGAGGAGGGGAGGGGGTCCGAAATGTCCTTGAAATACATTACTTTTCCTGCCTGAAAGTAGACCAGTGGCATTCTAACTAATAAGGATGTTATGAAAGATAATTTTTCGTAGTTTCTTCGATTAATATCATGCGAATGCTGGGGCAGTACCCCAAGAAACGTGCCACGGACCGTGCGCCATCATTCCTTCCTCATCCTTGTCCCCTACTCTCGCCACACTCCCTCCCTCCCTCTCTCTCTTCCTCTCTCTTTCCCTCTCCCTCTCTCCCCGACCCTCTCCCTTCTTCTCTCCCCCTCTCCCTCCCCTTTCCCCCTCTCTCCCCATTTCCCCCTCTTTCTCCATCTCTTCCTCTCTGGCACAATCTCTCTCCCTTTCCCCCTCTCTCCTTTCTCTCTCCCCGTCTCTCCTTTCTCTCTCCCTCTCCCCCCTCTCTCCCTCTCTTTCTCTATCATTGTCTCTACCTCTCTCACCCCCTCTCTCCCTTTCCCGCTATCTCTCTCCCCACTCCTCTCACCCTCTCTCAACCCCTCTTTCTCTCACCCTCTCCCCCACTCCCTTTCTCATTCTCTCTCCCTCTCTCCCCCTCTCTCTCCCTCCCTCACTCTCCCTTCCCTCACTCTCCCCTCCCTCCCTCTCTCCCTTCCTGCCTCTCTCCCTCGATCACCGCCATCACCGTCACCATCTATCGGAGGAAAATCACAGCCATATCCCACGAAAAGACCTGCACTACACTTACGAAACTTTAACAGTTGACGCGCCCGGAAACCCTAATCAATCAATTGAATCTGTTTTGAAAACATCGTCACCGATGTGGCGAGCCAGAGAGCGTGCAGCGTTGGCGGGCGGGACGGGATGCGAGCGAGCGGTCCGCGGTCGCCGAAATAGCCGGCTGCGTTGTGCAAGCGAAAGAAGCGGCGGGCAGTGCAGCCGCGGTCTGCGGCGGGCAGCGGTGGCGGCAGTGGGGGGTGGAGGGGGGCGTGGTTATTCCTGGCGCCCTGCCCCACATGCGCCCGCCACGGCCGCACCGGCCGTCCGGTCGGGATCCCTTCCCGCGGCAGGGATCGCCCCGCGGGCGGGAGAGATATGATAGAGGAGACACGTTTAGCCTCTGATGGTTTGGACGCCACTGACCTACTTTCGGGAGGCTGGAGTCTTCGCGTGGTCTTGTTCTTGGGCTGGAGCCTGAGGCGATTTCAGTTTGGACTCCCCTCTTCCCGTACGTTTGTTCAAATGTTGGAATTACTTTTGCAGGTTCAAGAAGTATTATACTATTGCGTAGCCGTTATATTCAAAGCTAGCGGAAATAGATTCTCCATTAATAATTCATTAATTCAATATCCTTCAAATCGCCTCTATAAAAAAAAATGAGCTAGAGGTGTTACATTACATACTTTCTCGCATTATTTTTAACGGCTGCATAATATCATACTTTTTGAACCTGCAAAGTGTTTCCAGTCAGCAAAAGGTGTTTTTCCCCCTGAGATTCGAACGTCAATTTTTAGGTTTGGACCGCCTTTCGCGCCACACTTCCTCCACCAGACTCTCAGGTAACTCAGAAATCCCCACCTTAAAAACAAAGTCGAACATTTGCATTTGCAGTATTCAATAATCTAGAGATTTAATTGACGTAATTTGAAGATTTAGATTTAATGAACATTTCGCTAAGAAAGTCAATTCTGCAATAATGTAGTTGATGGAAGACACCGAAAAAAATTAAACTTTTGCAAATTCAGAGAGATCAACGAAAATTATATCTGAACAATTTCTAAGATATCCGAAAAGATATCCGATATCCGAGAAGCAAACCCAAAAATTTGGAGCCTTTAAAAAAACGTTCAGGCTTCGTAAGTACTTCCAAAAATCAAACAGTCAGTTCCAACTTCGTAGGGTTCGAGTTAAGACAGATCGGTAAGGGTATGTTTCATTTGGGAGAAAATCCCATTTTGGAGCAAACCCCTACAGATCTATTTAGACATTCGTGTTGATCACAAACTGACAAGCAAACTGGACGATCTTTTACCGACACACATTTCTTCGGAATCCACGATCTACAAAAATATGAATCGTAAAATACTTAAAATATTAGAATAAGTAATTTACTACATATAGAAGCAAGATTTATACATTTTTTTCGATATTAGAGACTCACAATACGTTTTCCTGTCGAAATCTCACCTCTTTCTGCTGCTGCTTTATAATACTAACTCTTTCTCTTTACTATGTAAGTGTGTAGTATGGGGATAAAGTAAAAATATCATTAATGAAGAACGCGAATTTCTTCTTGAAATGCCGTGGACTCGGAGTTAAGGGAATACATAACCGGCCACTAGAAGTCTCTCTGAATTCGACGCAGCTACGCAGCTAGTGCCTTAAGGTATAAATCGCACACCTAATGCAACAGGGCCACGACTCCAAAATCACTCATTTCGCAGGAGAACCTACAGAAGTTTTTTCGAACGCATTTAAAAACAAATGAATTGCTTCAATTCAATTGCCATTACTTGGCAATTTATGAAAATAAAAAATGGCATTTTTGTATACCACGAAATGAAAATCGAGGAATCCAACAATGGGTGTATCTCAATTTTCAATTTTTCGGAGATGTGGCCCTTTTGCGAAGGGTGTGAAATCAACCGCAATCTGATCGTAATCTCTGATCATAAATAATGCGTAAACCCGGACAGGTAAAACGTGTCGCATATATAATGCTGTCCTAAAACAGTTGGGAAGGCTCGTAATAGCAAATACGTAGAGGAACCTGCTTACGTTCGAGGTATGTTTCGTTTTACCCATTCGGATTTGCTCGTCTCGTGTTTAACTGTACCCAGTACTTGGGTGACGTCCGTTAAGCTGGCAAAGCCATTTTCAAAAAACACATTTTCTCTATACCCAGAATTTTGTGCTATTTTTGTGCTTTCCAAATATCCAAAAATTAATTTTTTTGCTCCAACGGTTTTTTCCAAAAATGGGTGGCTTTGCTGGCTTAATGTTAAGCTGGCAAAGCCAATTAGCCAAAACAAATTTTCATTATACACAAAATATTGTGCTATTTTTGTGCTTTTCAAATATATAAACATTAATTTTTTTGCTCTTACCGTTTTTCAAAAATTTAGAAAAAACGAATTTTCAAAATGCCCGGCAGGCGCAACAACTACGCGTAAGAAAAGTACTCGTAGAAAAACAACTATCCATCAAAATTAGATTTTCTTGACACAAAAATAACCACAAAACAATTCTCTATCCAACAATGTTGTTTCGAAATATTCAACATTCAATATTCCCTATAAATAATAATAATTCTTTACACTACTGTCAAGAAACAACACAATTCAAGTCATACAATTCCTCATAAAAACTAAACTACTCAATATTTCGCAATGTCCTTTCCCAACAAACAGAACCAAACATTGTTCTAAAAAAGTACACACACGCTGATTTTTTTGCTCTCAACGTTTTTTGCAAAATTCAACAAAACCACTCACGAGTCACCCGGAACAACGCAATCTCGCAGGATAAGAAAATCACTCATCAAGGCAAAACTCTAATTCAAAATCAATTTACCCTCACATAACATCAACCACAATACAATACAATATACAACAATATTGTTTTTAACTTTTTATTTTCGATACTATCCAAGAAAAAATTGTACATCCTTTAACTTGGTACCCAAAAACACACCAATGGAGGCACATCAATCCTACTAAATACTAAAATACTCAACATATCGCATTGGCCTTCCCCAACAAACAAAATCAAACTTCATTCTAATAAACTACACTTACAATGATTTTTTTTGCTCTAACAGTTTTTTGAAAAACTGAACAAAATGACACGTATGTGGCGTAAGATAGGGCACCTCCGCCAAGAACAAAAACAATCTTCGAAGGAAATATATCATTCAAAATTAAAATGTCTTATCACAGATTGAACAACAATACAATGCACTATGCAAAAGTATTGATTTCAAATCTTTGACTTTCGATACTATCTATAAAAAAATCTAAATTATTACACTGAAAATTAAAAAAAAAGACGCATGGAGGCAAACAAATCCTAATAAATACTAAACTACTCAACCAATTGCATTGTCCACTTCCAAGAATAACAATTAAATGTCGTTCTAATAAACTACACCAACAATGATTTTTTTGCTCTCATGGATTTTTTTAAAATTAAACTCAACTTCGTATGAGTGCACCGGAGTGGCGGGATCTCGGGATAACAAAATCGACGGAAGGAGGAACACATGTCCTAATAAATACTAAACTACTCGACGAATTGCATTGTCCTTTTCCAAGAATAACAATGAAATGTTGTTCTAATAAATTACACCAACAATGATTTTCTTGCTCTCATCGTTCTTTTCAAAATTAAACTCAACATCGTATAAGTGCACGGGAGTGGCGGGACCTCCGGATAACAAAAGCGACGGAGGGAGGCACACATGTCCTAATAAATACTAAACTACCCGACCAATTGCATTGTCCTTTTCCACGAATAACAAAGAAATGTTGTTCTAATAAACTACACCAACAATGATTTTTTTGCTCTCATTGTTCTTTTGAAAATTAAACTCAACCTCGTATGTGTGCACGGGAATGGCGGGATCTCCGGATAACAAAAGCGACGGAGGGAGGAACACATGTCCTAATAAATACTAAACTACTCGACCAATTGCATTGTACTTTTCCATGAATAACAACGAAATGTTGTTCTAATAAAATAGACCAACAATGATTTTTTTGCTCTCATCGTTCTTTTGAAAACTAAACTCAACTTCGTATGTGTGCACCGGAGTGGCGGGATCTCGGGATAACAAAAACGACGAAAGGAGGAACACATGTCCTAATAAATAATAAACTACTCGACCAATTGCATTGTCCTTTTCCAAGAATAACAATGAGATGTTGCTCTAATATACTACACCAACAATGATTTTTTGCTCTCATTGTTCTTTTGAAAATTAAACTCAACCTCGTATGTGTGCACGGGAGTGGCCGGACCTCGAGATAACAAAAGCGACGGAAGGAGGAACACATGTCCTAATAAATACTAAACTACACGACCAATTGCATTGTCCTTTTCCAAGAATAACAATGAAATTTTGTTCTAATAAACTACACCAACAATGATTTTTTTGCTCTCATCGTTCTTTTCACAATTAAACTCAACCTCGTATGTGTGCACGGGAGTGGCGGGACCTCCGGATAACAAAAGCGACGAACACATGTCCTAATAAATACTAAACTACTCGACCAATTGCATTGTACTTTTCCACGAATAACAATGAAATGTTGTTCTAATAAACTACACCACCAATGATTTTTTTGCTCTCATCGTTCTTTTCACAATTAAACTCAACCTCGTATGTGTGCACCGGAGTGTCGGGATCTCGGGATAACAAAAACGACGAAAGGAAGAACACATGTCCTAATAAATACTAAACTACTCGACCAATTGCATTGTACTTTTCCATGAATAACAACGAAATGTTGTTCTAATAAACTACACCAACAATGATTTTTTTGCTCTCATCGTTCTTTTCACAATTAAACTCAACCTCGTATGTGTGCACGGGAGTGGCGGGACCTCCGGATAACAAAAGCGACGAACACATGTCCTAATAAATACTAAACTACTCGACCAATTGCATTGTACTTTTCGATGAATAACAATGAAATGTTGTTCTAATAAAATACACCAACAATGATTTTTTTGCTCTCATTGTTCTTTTGAAAATTAAACTCAACCTCGTATGTGTGCACGGGAGTGGCCGGACCTCCGGATAACAAAAGCGACGGAAGGAGGAACACATGTCCTAATAAATACTAAACTACTCGACCAATTGCATTGTCCTTTTCCACGAATAACAATGAAATGTTGTTCTAATAAACTACACCAACAATGATTTTTTTGCTCTCATCGTTCTTTTCAAAATTAAACTCAACATCGTATAAGTGCACGGGAGTGGCGGGACCTCCGGATAACAAAAGCGACGGAGGGAGGCACACATGTCCTAATAAATACTAAACTACTCGACCAATTGCATTGTACTTTTCCATGAATAACAACGAAATGTTGTTCTAATAAACTACACCAACAATGATTTTTTTGCTCTCATCGTTCTTTTCACAATTAAACTCAACCTCGTATGTGTGCACGGGAGTGGCGGGACCTCCGGATAACAAAAGCGACGAACACATGTCCTAATAAATACTAAACTACTCGACCAATTGCATTGTACTTTTCGATGAATAACAATGAAATGTTGTTCTAATAAAATACACCAACAATGATTTTTTTGCTCTCATTGTTCTTTTGAAAATTAAACTCAACCTCGTATGTGTGCACGGGAGTGGCCGGACCTCCGGATAACAAAAGCGACGGAAGGAGGAACACATGTCCTAATAAATACTAAACTACTCGACCAATTGCATTGTCCTTTTCCATGAATAACAACGAAATGTTGTTCTAATAAAATAGACCAACAATGTTTTTTTTGCTCTCATCGTTCTTTTGAAAACTAAACTCAACTTCGTATGTGTGCACCGGAGTGGCGGGATCTCGGGATAACAAAAACGACGAAAGGAGGAACACATGTCCTAATAAATAATAAACTACTCGACCAATTGCATTGTCCTTTTCCAAGAATAACAATGAGATGTTGCTCTAATATACTACACCAACAATGATTTTTTTGCTCTCATTGTTCTTTTGAAAATTAAACTCAACCTCGTATGTGTGCACGGGAGTGGCCGGACCTCGAGATAACAAAAGCGACGGAAGGAGGAACACATGTCCTAATAAATACTAAACTACACGACCAATTGCATTGTCCTTTTCCAAGAATAACAATGAAATTTTGTTCTAATAAACTACACCAACAATGATTTTTTTGCTCTCATCGTTCTTTTCACAATTAAACTCAACCTCGTATGTGTGCACGGGAGTGGCGGGACCTCCGGATAACAAAAGCGACGAACACATGTCCTAATAAATACTAAACTACTCGACCAATTGCATTGTCCTTTTCCACGAATAACAATGAAATGTTGTTCTAATAAACTACACAACCAATGATTTTTTTGCTCTCATCGTCTTTTCAAAATTAAACTCAACCTCGTATGTGTGCACGGGAGTGGCGGGACCTCCGGATAACAAAAGCGAAGAACACATGTCCTAATAAATACTAAACTACTCGACCAATTGCATTGTACTTTCCCACGAATAACAACGAAATGTTGTTCTAATAAACTACACCAACAATGACTTTTTTGCTCTCATCGTTCTTTTCAAAATTAAACTCAACTTCGTATGTGTGCACCGGAGTGGCGGGATCTCGGGATAACAAAAACGACGAAAGGAGGAACACATGTCCTAATAAATAATAAACTACTCGACCAATTGCATTGTCCTTTTCCAAGAATAACAATGAGATGTTGCTCTAATAAACTACACCAACAATGATTTTTTTGCTCTCATCGTTCTTTTCAAAATTAAACTCAACCTCGTATGTGTGCACGGGAGTGGCGGGACCTCCGGATAACAAAAGCGAAGAACACATGTCCTAATAAATACTAAACTACTCGACCAATTGCATTGTACTTTTCCACGAATAACAACGAAATGTTGTTCTAATAAACTACACCAACAATGACTTTTTTGCTCTCATCGTTCTTTTCAAAATTAAACTCAACTTCGTATGTGTGCACCGGAGTGTCGGGATCTCGGGATAACAAAAACGACGAAAGGAAGAACACATGTCCTAATAAATACTAAACTACTCGACCAATTGCATTGTACTTTTCCATGAATAACAACGAAATGTTGTTCTAATAAACTACACCAACAATGATTTTTTTGCTCTCATCGTTCTTTTCACAATTAAACTCAACCTCGTATGTGTGCACGGGAGTGGCGGGACCTCCGGATAACAAAAGCGACGAACACATGTCCTAATAAATACTAAACTACTCGACCAATTGCATTGTACTTTCCGATGAATAACAATGAAATGTTGTTCTAATAAAATACACCAACAATGATTTTTTTGCTCTCATTGTTCTTTTGAAAATTAAACTCAACCTCGTATGTGTGCACGGGAGTGGCCGGACCTCCGGATAACAAAAGCGACGGAAGGAGGAACACACGTCCTAATAAATACTAAACTACTCGACCAATTGCATTGTCCTTTTCAAGAATAACAATGAAATGTTGTTCTAATAAACTACATCAACAATGATTTTTTTGCTCTCATTGTTCTTTTGAAAATTAAACTCAACCTCGTATGTGTGCACGGGAGTGGTCGGACCTCCGGATAAGAAAAGCGACGGAGGGAGGCACACATGTCCTAATAAATACTAAACTACTCCACCAATTGCATTGTCCTTTTCCATGAATAACAATGAAATGTTGTTCTAATAAACTACACCAACAATGATTTTTTTGCTCTCATCGTTCTTTTCAAAATTAAACTCAACATCGTATAAGTGCACGGGAGTGGCAGGACCTCCGGATAACAAAAGCGACGGAGGGAGGCACACATGTCCTAATAAATACTAAACTACTCGACCAATTGCATTGTCCTTTTCCATGAATAACAATGATATGTTGTTCTAATAAACTACACCAACAATGATTTTTTTGCTCTCATCGTTCTTTTCAAAATTGAACTCAACATCGTGTGTGTGCACGGGAGTGGCGGGACCTCCGAATAACAAAAGTGACGAACACATGTCCTAATAAATACTAAGCTACTCGACCAATTGCATTGTACTTTTCCATGAATAACAACGAAATGTTGTTTTAATAAACTACACCAACAATGACTTTTTTGCTCTCATCGTTCTTTTCAAAATTAAACTCAACCTCGTATGTGTGCACGGGAGTGGCGGGACCTCTGGATAACAAAAGCGACGAACACATGTCCTAATAAATATTAAACTACTCGACCAATTGCATTGTACTTTTCGATGAATAACAATGAAATGTTATTCTAATAAAATACACCAACAATGATTTTTTTGCTCTCATCGTTCTTTTGAAAATTAAACTCAACTTCGTATAAGTGCACCGGAGTGGCGGGATCTCGGGATAACAAAAACGACGGAAGGAGGAACACACGTCCTAATAACTACTAAACTACTCGACCAATTGCATTGTCCTTTTCCAAGAATAACAATGAAATGTTGTTCTAATAAACTACATCAACAATGATTTTTTTGCTCTCATTGTTCTTTTGAAAATTAAACTCAACCTCGTATGTGTGCACGGGAGTGGTCGGACCTCGGGATAACAAAAGCGACGGAAGGAGGAACACATGTCCTAATAAATACTAAACTACTCGACCAATTGCATTGTCCTTTTCCAAAAATAACAATGAAATGTTGTTTTAATAAACCACACCAACAATGATTTTTTTGCTCTTATCGTTCTTTTGAAAATTGAACTCAACCTACTATGTGTGCAACCGAGTGGGGGGACCTCGGGATAGCAAAAACGACGGAAGGAGGCACACATGTCCTAATAAATACTAAACTACTCGAAATATCGCATTGTTCTTTTCCACGGATAACAATGAAGTGTTTTTCTAATAAACTACACCAATAATGATTTTTTTTGCTCTCATCGTTCTTTTCACAATTAAACTCAATCTCGTATGTGTGTACGGGAGTTGCGGGACCTCGGGATATCAAAAGCGACGGAAGAAGGAACACATGTTTTAATAAATACTAAACTACACGACCAATTGCATTGTCCTTTTCCAAGAATAACAACTAAATGTTGTTCTAATAAACTACACCAACAATGATTTTTTTGCTCTCAACCTTCTTTGAAAATTAAACTGAACTTCGTATGTGTGCACCGTAATGGCGCGCACCTCGGTATAACAAAGAAGACGGAAGAAGGCACACATGTCCTAATAAATACTAAACTGCTCGTCAAATTGCATTGTCGGTTTCCAAGTATAATAATGGTATATTGTTTTAATAAATACACCAACAATGATTTATTTGCTTTTACCATTTTTTTGAAAATTAAACATAACCATGACACTATTCGAAGCAAAAGTATCCTTCAAAATTTAAATATCTTTACATAGCATAACAACAAAGATTCTCTTCATTTTTTCCTACTAATTTTCATTCTTTACTCCACTCCCTTTGCGTGCAAAACGAATTTTCCCGCATTTGATTTTTAAAATGCCTATATACTTAGAATGTTTCAAAATTAAAAAAAAAATATTTCCCACTTGTAAAAAGATTTGCACAATAATTTATGAAAAAAAATTCCAAAGTTGTGTTTCGAAAAAATATTTTTAATATTTTTAAAGTAGGTTTTGAGGATATTGGATTTATATAAAACTTTGAAAAGTATAATTTTTTAAGATTTTTTTAAAGTGGTTTGCGAAAGTAAAAATATAAAAATCAATTCCAAAAATGAAAAACATATTTTATTTTCTTTAATTTTATTTTAAATTCGTAAGAAGTCTTTTTCGTACACCGTGGGGAAACCTAAATCGTAGAGGTTTAGGGTCTTGAACGGAATCAATGTACAAAAATGGACAGTTCGATCGCAGCTGAAAATAATGTGTAAGTAAATTAGCTTGGATCATCTTCGAGACTGGACATAGACGTATAGTCACTGACACTTAAAAAATTTACTCAATTTCGCGAGTTGTTAGCGATATTTTTCGACGAGCCATTTTTACTTCAAAAAGCACACGACTTAAGCACAATCAGAAACTCTTAGCAGAATACGATTGCAATCTCCCGTGAGAAACGTGGGCCGCGGCGACTTTGTTATGACCGTGGTGTGTGACGCGAGATAGTATACAGTGAAGTGCTACTTATAAGTACAAGACCCTAAGAGATGCTTTGATAGGCTGGAGATTTATTTATATGGAACCACGTCATTGGTTTATGCCAATACAATAAAATATTAGGACATTGCAAATAATACAATACAATACATAACAAAATATAAAAGCAATATATTTATTGCACTGATATATACTTGATTTTACCCTATTGTTATCTGCTACTGTAGAAAAATATCTTTCTGGCACAAATTTTTATTACATACGAAGTTAAAATAAAATATTACGGAAGAAATTTTGAGGAAGTTATATGTATATGCCATACTTAACACAAATTCCGTTATAAACTACATACAGAAATCATCTCTTCTGTTGTTACTGTGATCTTATTTAGTTGTCGTTAGAGCGGCGTCTCCCGACGAAGATTTTCTGGGGTTCAATGGTCTCCTATGTTTCTGGAACTGCGGCGCACTGTAAAAGCATGAAATGTCACAGTGGACCACGTTCCGTCTTCGCGCGTGAAGACAGTCCTCCATCATCACATCCCTGCCGGATGACGTAGGCCGGAGCTCCAAACGTGAGAATCGCCGCGCAGCTGCTTTTCACCCGTCAGCAAGCTAGATAAGAGCTGATAAGAGCTGTCGCGCGCCTCTGGAGGTCAAGCGAAAAAGACCCCATTGGTACGGCAGGGTTGAAATGCTCTGGGAAAACTTTTCCCCGTTAGTATTTAAAAGGTTAATGAAACCATTATTTCAACCAGCATGAACTGCAATTAGTCTGATAAACTTATATTTGCCAATTATATCATTACGGTGCCAGCACTTTTCGAATACAAAGTTGTTGTCAATCCACCTCTCGTCAATACACTATTTGACGGCCTTCTTTCCCTAACATCCTCATTTCGATGAGATCTCTTGTTCTCCAATCTACAATATCTGCTCTCTCGACCAAAAATTTTCGTTTTGAATTACACCTCCATCTGTATTCCATATGTTCCATTCACATCCAAAGTGACTTTTCTCCCCAAGGAAAATTTATCTTTTCTTTAATTATAGACTGCATTTTCGTTAACGTGCGCACTTGCTTTTCACGGACGTAAAAATTACAGAGCATTTCTGTTTACGCATAAAATCGTGACAGCACTTATTTCATTCGGTGTAACATTTTATTTACGAATTGTTTTAATGCTAGTTACTCCAACACCAATGTATGCCGCTGCTCTTTCTATGCCTTTTGTCGTAGTAACCAGTAGATGAATCACCTGCCTCAATTACACTCGCTATGAACTCCTGACCTTCACTGTGAATTGTCGAATTTCATTTCGAATTTCATTTCGAAAAGGACAATGATATTGGTTGAGTAGTTTAGTATTTATTAGGACATGTGTTCTTCGCTTTTGTTATCCGGAGGTCCCGCCACTCTGTTGCACACATAGGAGGTTGAGTTCAATTTTCAAAAGAACGATAAGAGCAAAAAAATCATTGTTGGTGTGGTTTATTAGAACAACATTTCATTGTTATTTTTGGAAAAGGACAATGCAATTGGTCGAGTAGTTTAGTATTTATTAGGACATGTGTTCCTCCTTCCGTCGCTTTTGTTATCCCGAGGTCCGGCCACTCCCGTGCACACATACGAGGTTGAGTTTAATTTTCAAAAGAACAATGAGAGCAAAAAAATCATTGTTGGTGTAGTTTATTAGAACAATATTTCATTGTTATTTTTGGAAAAGGACAATGCAATTGGTCGAGTAGTTTAGTATTTATTAGGACATGTGTTCCTCCTTTCGTCGTTTTTGTTATCCCGAGATCCCGCCACTCCGGTGCACACATACGAAGTTGAGTTTAATTTTGAAAAGAACGATGAGAGCAAAAAAATCATTGTTGGTGTAGTTTATTAGAACAACATTTCATTGTTATTCGTGGAAAAGGACAATGCAATTGGTCGAGTAGTTTAGTATTTATTAGGATATGTGTTCCTCCTTCCGTCGCTTTTGTTATCCGGAGGTCCTGCCACTCCCGTGCACTTATTCGATGTTGAGTTTAATTTTGAAAAGAACGATGAGAGCAAAAAAATCATTGTTTGTGTAGTTTATTAAAACAACATTTCATTGTTATTCTTGGAAAAGGACAATGCAATTGGTCGAGTAGTTTAGTATTTATTAGGACATGTGTTCGTCGCTTTTGTTAGCCGGAGGTCCCGCCACTCCCGTGCACACATACGAGGTTGAGTTTAATTGTGAAAAGAACGATGAGAGCAAAAAAATCATTGTTGGTGTAATTTATTAGAACAACATTTCATTGTTATTCGTGGAAAAGGACAATGCAATTGGTCGAGTAGTTTAGTATTTATTAGGACATGTGTTCCTCCCTCCGTCGCTTTTGTTATCCCGAGGTCCGGCCACTCCCGTGCACACATACGAGGTTAAGTTTAATTTTCAAAAGAACAATGAGAGCAAAAAAATCATTGTTGGTGTAGTTTATTAGAACAACATTTCATTGTTATTCTTGGAAAAGGACAATGCAATTGGTCGAGTAGTTTAGTATTTATTAGGACATGTGTTCCTCCTTTCGTCGTTTTTGTTATCCCGAGATCCCGCCACTCCGGTGCACACATACGAAGTTGAGTTTAATTGTGAAAAGAACGATGAGAGCAAAAAAATCATTGTTGGTGTAGTTTATTAGAACAACATTTCATTGTTATTCTTGGAAAAGGACAATGCAATTGGTCGAGTAGTTTAGTATTTATTAGGACATGTGTTTCTCCTTTCGTCGTTTTTGTTATCCCGAGATCCCGCCACTCCGGTGCACACATACGAAGTTGGGTTTTATTTTGAAAAGAACGATGAGAGCAAAAAAGTCATTGTTGGTGTAGTTTATTAGAACAACATTTCGTTGTTATTCATGGAAAAGTACAATGCAATTGGTCGAGTAGTTTAGTATTTATTAGGACATGTGTTCGTCGCTTTTGTTATCCGAAGGTCCCGCCACTCCCGTGCACTTATACGAGGTTGAGTTTAATTTTGAAAAGAACGATGAGAGCAAAAAAATCATTGTTGGTGTAGTTTATTAGAACAACATTTCATTGTTATTCGTGGAAAAGGACAATGCAATTGGTCGAGTAGTTTAGTATTTATTAGGACATGTGTTCCTCCCTCCGTCGCTTTTGTTATCCGGAGGTCCTGCCACTCCCGTGCACTTATACGATGTTGAGTTTAATTTTGAAAAGAACGATGAGAGCAAAAAAATCATTGTTGGGGTAGTTTATTAGAACAACATTTCATTGTTATTCTTGGAAAAGGACAATGCAATTGGTCGAGTAGTTTAGTATTTATTAGGACATGTGGTCCTCCTTTCGTCGTTTTTGTTATCCCGAGATCCCGCCACTCCGGTGCACACATACGAAGTTGGGTTTTATTTTGAAAAGAACGATGAGAGCAAAAAAGTCATTGTTGGTGTAGTTTATTAGAACAACATTTCGTTGTTATTCATGGAAAAGTACAATGCAATTGGTCGTGTAGTTTAGTATTTATTAGGACATGTGTTCGTCGCTTTTGTTATCCGAAGGTCCCGCCACTCCCGTGCACTTATACGAGGTTGAGTTTAATTTTGAAAAGAACGATGAGAGCAAAAAAATTATTGTTGGTGTAGTTTATTAGAACAACATTTCATTGTTATTCGTGGAAAAGGACAATGCAATTGGTCGAGTAGTTTAGTATTTATTAGGACATGTGTTCCTCCCTCCGTCGCTTTTGTTATCCGGAGGTCCCGCCACTCCCGTGCACACATACGAGGTTGAGTTTAATTGTGAAAAGAACGATGAGAGCAAAAAAATCATTGTTGGTGTAATTTATTAGAACAACATTTCATTGTTATTCGTGGAAAAGGACAATGCAATTGGTCGAGTAGTTTAGTATTTATTAGGACATGTGTTCCTCCTTCCGTCGCTTTTGTTATCCCGAGGTCCGGCCACTCCCGTGCACACATACGAGGTTAAGTTTAATTTTCAAAAGAACAATGAGAGCAAAAAAATCATTGTTGGTGTAGTTTATTAGAACAACATTTCATTGTTATTCTTGGAATTGGACAATGCAATTGGTCGAGTAGTTTAGTATTTATTAGGACATGTGTTCCTCCTTTCGTCGTTTATGTTATCCCGAGATCCCGCCACTCCGGTGCACACATACGAAGTTGAGTTTAATTGTGAAAAGAACGATGAGAGCAAAAAAATCATTGTTGGTGTAGTTTATTAGAACAACATTTCATTGTTATTCTTGGAAAAGGACAATGCAATTGGTCGAGTAGTTTAGTATTTATTAGGACATGTGTTTCTCCTTTCGTCGTTTTTGTTATCCCGAGATCCCGCCACTCCGGTGCACACATACGAAGTTGGGTTTTATTTTGAAAAGAACGATGAGAGCAAAAAAGTCATTGTTGGTGTAGTTTATTAGAACAACATTTCGTTGTTATTCATGGAAAAGTACAATGCAATTGGTCGAGTAGTTTAGTATTTATTAGGACATGTGTTCGTCGCTTTTGTTATCCGAAGGTCCCGCCACTCCCGTGCACTTATACGAGGTTGAGTTTAATTTTGAAAAGAACGATGAGAGCAAAAAAATCATTGTTGGTGTAGTTTATTAGAACAACATTTCATTGTTATTCGTGGAAAAGGACAATGCAATTGGTCGAGTAGTTTAGTATTTATTAGGACATGTGTTCCTCCCTCCGTCGCTTTTGTTATCCGGAGGTCCCGCCACTCCCGTGCACTTATACGATGTTGAGTTTAATTTTGAAAAGAACGATGAGAGCAAAAAAATCATTGTTGGGGTAGTTTATTAGAACGACATTTCATTGTTATTCTTGGAAAAGGACAATGCAATTGGTCGAGTAGTTTAGTATTTATTAGGACATGTGTTCCTCCTTTCGTCGTTTTTGTTATCCCGAGATCCCGCCACTCCGGTGCACACATACGAAGTTGGGTTTTATTTTGAAAAGAACGATGAGAGCAAAAAAGTCATTGTTGGTGTAGTTTATTAGAACAACATTTCGTTGTTATTCATGGAAAAGTACAATGCAATTGGTCGTGTAGTTTAGTATTTATTAGGACATGTGTTCGTCGCTTTTGTTATCCGAAGGTCCCGCCACTCCCGTGCACTTATACGAGGTTGAGTTTAATTTTGAAAAGAACGATGAGAGCAAAAAAATCATTGTTGGTGTAGTTTATTAGAACAAAATTTCATTGTTATTCTTGGAAAAGGACAATGCAATTGGTCGTGTAGTTTAGTATTTATTAGGACATGTGTTCCTCCTTCCGTCGCTTTTGTTATCTCGAGGTCCGGCCACTCCCGTGCACACATACGAGGTTGAGTTTAATTTTCAAAAGAACAATGAGAGCAAAAAAATCATTGTTGGTGTAGTATATTAGAGCAACATCTCATTGTTATTCTTGGAAGTGGACAATGCAATTGGTCGAGTAGTTTAGTATTTATTAGGACATGTGTTCCTCCTTTCGTCGTTTTTGTTATCCCGAGATCCCGCCACTCCGGTGCACACATACGAAGTTGAGTTTAGTTTTCAAAAGAACGATGAGAGCAAAAAAATCATTGTTGGTCTATTTTATTAGAACAACATTTCGTTGTTATTCATGGAAAAGTACAATGCAATTGGTCGAGTAGTTTAGTATTTATTAGGACATGTGTTCCTCCCTCCGTCGCTTTTGTTATCCGGAGGTCCCGCCACTCCCGTGCACACATACGAGGTTGAGTTTAATTGTGAAAAGAACGATGAGAGCAAAAAAATCATTGTTGGTGTAATTTATTAGAACAACATTTCATTGTTATTCGTGGAAAAGGACAATGCAATTGGTCGAGTAGTTTAGTATTTATTAGGACATGTGTTCCTCCTTCCGTCGCTTTTGTTATCCCGAGGTCCGGCCACTCCCGTGCACACATACGAGGTTAAGTTTAATTTTCAAAAGAACAATGAGAGCAAAAAAATCATTGTTGGTGTAGTTTATTAGAACAACATTTCATTGTTATTCTTGGAATTGGACAATGCAATTGGTCGAGTAGTTTAGTATTTATTAGGACATGTGTTCCTCCTTTCGTCGTTTATGTTATCCCGAGATCCCGCCACTCCGGTGCACACATACGAAGTTGAGTTTAATTGTGAAAAGAACGATGAGAGCAAAAAAATCATTGTTGGTGTAGTTTATTAGAACAACATTTCATTGTTATTCGTGGAAAAGGACAATGCAATTGGTCGAGTAGTTTAGTATTTATTAGGACATGTGTTCCTCCTTTCGTCGTTTTTGTTATCCCGAGGTCCGGCCACTCCCGTGCACACATACGAGGTTGAGTTTAATTGTGAAAAGAACGATGAGAGCAAAAAAATCATTGTTCGTGTATTTTATTAGAACAACATTTCATTGTTATTCGTGGAAAAGGACAATGCAATTGGTCGAGTAGTTTAGTATTTATTAGGACATGTGTGCCTCCCTCCGTCGCTTTTGTTATCCGGAGGTCCCGCCACTCCCGTGCACTTATACGATGTTGAGTTTAATTTTGAAAAGAACGATGAGAGCAAAAAAATCATTGTTGGTGTAATTTATTAGAACAACATTTCATTGTTATTCTTGGAAAAGGACAATGCAATAGGTCGAGTAGTTTAGTATTTATTAGGACATGTGTTCCTCCTTCCGTCGTTTTTGTTATCCCGAGATCCCGCCACTCCGGTGCACTCATACGAAGTTGAGTTTAATTTTAAAAAAATCCATGAGAGCAAAAAAATCATTGTTGGTGTAGTTTATTAGAACGACATTTCATTGTTATTCTTGGAAAAGGACAATGCAATTGGTCGAGTAGTTTAGTATTTATTAGGACATGTGTTCCTCATTCCGTCGTTTTTGTTATCCCGAGATCCCGCCACTCCGGTGCACTTATACGAAGTTGAGTTTAATTTTAAAAAAATCCATGAGAGCAAAAAAATCATTGTTGGTGTAGTTTATTAGAACGACATTTAATTGTTATTCTTGGAAGTGGACAATGCAATTGGTTGAGTAGTTTATTATATATTAGGATTTGGTTGCCTCCATGCGTCTTTTTTTTTAATTTTCAGTGTAATGATTTAGATTTTTTTATGGATAGTATCGAAAGTCAAAGATTTGAAATCAATACTTTTGCATAGTGCATTGTATTGTTGTTCAATCTGTGATAAGACATTTTATTTTTGAATGATATATTTCCTTCGAAGATTGTTTTTGTTCTTGGCGGAGGTGCCCTATCTTGCGCCACATACGTGTCATTTTGTTCAGTTTTTCAAAAAACTGTTAGAGCAAAAAATCATTGTAAGTGTAGTTTATTAGAATGAAGTTTGATTTTGTTTGTTGGGGAAGGCCAATGCGATATGTTGAGTATTTTAGTATTTAGTAGGATTGATGTGCCTCCATTGGTGTGTTTTTGGGTACCAAGTTAAAGGATGTACAATTTTTTCTTGGATAGTATCGAAAATAAAAAAGTTAAAAACAATATTGTTGTATATTGTATTGTATTGTGGTTGATGTTATGTGAGGGTAAATTGATTTTGAATTAGAGTTTTGCCTTGATGAGTGATTTTCTTATCCTGCGAGATTGCGTTGTTCCGGGTGACTCGTGAGTGGTTTTGTTGAATTTTGCAAAAAACGTTGAGAGCAAAAAAATCAGCGTGTGTGTACTTTGTTAGAACAATGTTTGGTTCTGTTTGTTGGGAAAGGACATTGCGAAATATTGAGTAGTTGAGTTTTTATGAGGAATTGTATGACTTGAATTGTGTTGTTTCTTGACAGTAGTGTAAAGAATTATTATTATTTATAGGGAATATTGAATGTTGAATATTTCGAAACAACATTGTTGGATAGAGAATTGTTTTGTGGTTATTTTTGTGTCAAGTAAATCTAATTTTGATGGATAGTTTTTTTTTCTACGAGTACTTTTCTTACGCGTAGTTGTTGCGCCTGCCGGGCATTTCGAAAATTCGTTTTTTCTAAATTTTCGAAAAACGGTAAGAGCAAAAAAATTAATGTTTATATATTTGAAAAGCACAAAAATAGCACAATATTTTGTGTATAATGAAAATTTGTTTTGGCTAATTGGCTTTGCCAGCTTAACATTAAGCCAGCAAAGCCACCCATTTTTGGAAAAACCGTTGGAGCAAAAAAATTAATTTTTGGATATTTGGAAAGCACAAAAATAGCACAAAATTCTGGGTATAGAGAAAATGTGTTTTTTGAAAATGGCTTTGCCAGCTTAACGGACGTACTTGGGTATCTGCATTTCGGGTGCGATGGCTCAGTGGTAACATTAATGATAGCTCTACTGCGTCACTTATTGGGAGGTCCTCCAGTTCGAATCCCGGTGGTGGTGTGTTTTTTTGATACTAGTTCTATTGTAACACCAAATTCAACAGCTGTCTGGAGGAGAATTCAAACGAGTGGCTGTTGTGATCGGTAGTTTTTCGTGGTTTCTCCGATCAGTAACAGGCGAATGCCGGAGCAGTACCCGTACAATCGGGCCACGAACTGCGGGCGATTTTTCCTTCCTCTTCCTTGTTCTATCCTCACCCCTTATTTACACACACTCACACACACATACACATAAACTGTATAAGTTGCGAAACCAGCTTAGAGCATGTCTCAGCTGAGGTGGTGCCTCGCTGATGGAAGATACCGAGATGGGGAAAACCAGCCCTGAAGGTCGACATCGGATCTCATTCCCGCGTGGCCGCAGACGGCTGGCGCCCGCGTAAGCACAACGACGTAGCTCCGCCGCGGAAAGAGCGTCTCAGCAGTAAAGTTCTATATAACAGCTTGACCTCCGCTTAGCGGGGCAACGAATGCTACTCGTGTGCTCGTCGCCCGTATGCACGGACCTTCCACTCCTCCGTCGGTACGGATCGGCCCAAACTGGCTCTACCGACCTCTCTTCACTCTTAATCGGTTCACATCGACGCGAACTGGCCCTGCCGACCTCCCTTCACCCCTAGTCTGTTCAGATCTGCCCGAACTGGCCCTGCCGAGCTCCTTTCACCCCTAATCGGTTCACATCGACCCGAACTGGCTCTGCCGACCTCCCTTCACCCCTAGTCGGTTCAGATCGGCCCAAACTGGCTCTGCCGAATTCCCTTTACTCCTCCGTCGGTTCAGATTGTCCCTAACTGACCCTGCGGGCACTCCTCCACCCCGCTAGTCCAGACCGACCCTCCGGGGTCCTGCTAGCAGCTTCCCGCCCTCGCTCCTGACCGCCGCGCCGTGCACTTCGAGTGTCTCCCACCTGTCCGACGGCCTCTGCAAGGTCTCTCTTCCGGAGAACCGTCCTCGCCGAGGCTGGGCTACGTCAGGTGCCTATGTAAGTAACACCTCCCAATAAACTGCTGTTTGCCATGACTGCGGCCATCCCTGTTCTTAGTGTTCCCTCTCATCCGCCTTAGGTCTTTAAGGGAATGGCCCAGAGGGCACCTTCTGCCCTTACCGTCCTTCCACTCCCCTGCACGTGTCCCCTACGACATCATCAAGATGGGGAGGAACACCGCCACTACCCGTGATAAAATCATACACTACACTTAAGGGACTACCGTTCACAGCCATTTATATTCCCGGAATCACGAAGTAATCTCTCAATCACCGGGAGAGATGGCTCAGTGCATCAACTGATGTAACTGCAGTTCTTCTGACCGGGAATCCCTAGGTTCGAGTCCCGGCGGCGGCAGGATTTTCGACACCAGCTTGTCAGCTAGGTCGAATTCAGTCGCTGTATGGAGGAGAATTCTAGTGGCCGGCTGCTCTGATCGGTATTTTTCCGTGGTTTCTCCGTTCAACACCAGGTGAATGCCGGAGCGGTACCCTAACAAACGGACCGACAGCGAACATTCCTTCCTCTTCCTTTTCCTATCCTCACCCCTTACACACACATTTACACTAACATGTACTACACTACCGCACATGCCGGGAGACCAGTCGGGAGCTTGGAACTTGTCCCGGCTGGGGCAGTGCCCCGATTGTTGAGGGGAAAACCCCGCTAGCCGACGGTAGGTCGGCGTCGGATCTCGCCATCCAGCATAGAAAGATCACCGCCACGTTCCGATGCGAAAACACGCATTACAGTTACGGGACTAATGACCTCTGTAGTTGAGGCGGCCGGTATCACGAACAATCAATCAATCAATCAATCATAAGCATCAAATGTTTTCTCCCTGGCCCATATAATAAAGCATTTGTAACACTAGCATTGACGAAGTATGACTTCTGCTCCAGACAGACTTCGGTTGGCGTCGGGCCAAACCTGCTTGAGGAGAGGAGACACCGGTTCGCAGAGCGAGTGATTGCTGTGGAGAGGAAAAAGCGAGCTGGTGAGGCGTCTGGGGCTCCAGGCACTGCACTCTCCCGCCTCAGGCGTCGGACTGACCTCGACGCCTCGCCAGGCGGCGAAATCTGCAGTCGAGCGACACATCTTTCAACCGATTGATTGTTCGTGATTGCGGGCGCGTCAACTGCAGAAGCAATTAGTCCCGTAAGTGTAGTGCGTGTTTTTTCTTCGGGAGGTGGCGTGATCTTCTCCCCGCTGGATCGCAAGATCCGGCGCCAACCTACCGTCGACTAGCGAGGTTTTCCCGCAACCAGGTATCTCCCACCAGCGGGGCACCGTTCCAGCCGGGACATGCTCTATGATCCCGACCGGACTCCCGGCATGTGTGGTAGTGTAGTGCATGTTAGTGTAAGGGGAGAGGATAGGGCAAGGAAGAGGAAGGAAAGATCGCGCGCGGTACGTGGCCCGTTCGTTAGGGTAGTTCGGGACTCGAACATAGGACCTCCCGGTCAAAGGGACTGCAGTGACATCTGTTGATGCTCTGAACCATTTTTACCAGTCGATGTTGGACCGAGTGCTGCAGCAAAGGGCTTCTTGGTTTCATTTAAGAACAGTGCCATTTTTATTGAAATGGAGGCTGCAGGGAAATATTCAGCATCGGAATATACAAGACATGGAGATGTAATAAGAATATTGTATGGTTTTGGCCAATACAACATATTGTTTATTGTTCTCTTAAATTGAATGACAGGAAAAACTGTTATTGAAGACACGTACCGACATTGTCGCCATCTTCACAAGCCCAGAAATCATTGTAACGTTCGACCTCTCTCAATTCACTACAATCCTTATACTTGCCGTATACTTGATTGTAGATGCCATGACATGCTGAGATTGCCCTGTTAGTCTAATTGTTCATGTGTACGGCTGGTTGTGTATGTTTGAACCTAGTCAGGTGAAGAGTGAGCTCAATAATGAGTCTCATCACAAAATAAATTATTTATTTATCTATTGAAATTGTGGCACTGATCTGATCGTAAGTATTCTTCCTGATATTAAATAATAGTACTATTGTATATTAAACAATAAATATCAAACAATAGATTAGTTCTTCGGTTTTTCTCCTGAGTCGTACGCCGAGCAGTTGTTTCAGCTGAAAATGCCACCTCTTCCCTCATAAATATCCGATCGATAGAACAAGTGTCGGACGAATCCCGGATTTTCACACGTTCGCTTCTACATTTAGATTACGACCGCATGTTCGTGACAGGCCTTTCTCCATATGCAGTCAGGAGAGGTTTACAATAACACAGAGCTATAGATGTCCAGGAGGGGCAGTTGCCTCACCCCCATGACTTTGAGTTTTACTGAATTTTCACAATTACGTAAAATATTAAAATATGCATTAATATAAAATGTTAAAAGCTTGTCAAAACTTTTCTGTATCAAATAACTATAAACCTGAAGAAATACTAAAAATAGAAATGTATAATAAAGAATATTTTCAACGAGAAGTGTGTCACATGGTCAAAAGGGAAAGGCACGTTTATCTACTTGACCTAATTAGTCAGTAATGGCTCTTTATTTATTCTGGAGTTATACAGTGAAGATGATAATTAAAAACCAAACGTATTAGTTCTCTGGCATACATATGAGTGAAACGTCCACAAAAAACTAATGCCTCCTTGTCTTCAGCAATAATAGAACAACTTGTAAGGCAACAACAACAGCACTTTTTTCTCGCATTATTTATTACTGTTGTATTTTTTGATAATTTAGAGAATGCATCGAAAATGAGGACTGCGTCTTTTTTAAGCGTCCTCTGCTCTATCCGTGGAAAAAAAATTAAAGAAAAAAAATGGATGCTGTTTTTGAGAAGGTGTTTCTCTTTACAAATTACATACTTTTCAAGCAGAAATTTCGCAAAAAACGACTCGTTTTTCAAAAAATTGTACTTTTTTAAAGCACTAGTTTTTAAAACACGTATTAAGCAGTGGCGTAGCGTGACTCACACGTTTGGGGATGCTCAACAATAACACACAAAATGTCACTATCAACTACTTCGTCTAACAGTCGAACGCAACACAAGGCAGATACACTGGGACTACTTCCACGATCTCGATTGCTTACGACGGTGTAGGCGCTTCCCACAAAATCCTCACAGCAGTCAGGGCTGCCGATGTCTTGAAAGCAAATTATACAATGGCTCAGCTTTAATTCTTATACGCGAATGGCAATAAGACCATTTGTTAATTTATACATTGCAGACTTAAATAATATGTAATCTATTTAAGAGATAATACAATTTCTTGGATATTAATTAAGAAATAGTAGTCACGCACTATTTCTACAGTTTGTACCCATGACCAAGCGGGGACTCCCGAGTGAGAGAGAGAGAAAGATAATTTACTGACGCCTGAAGTGTGCTGCGCTCTCGTGCACAAACGAGCTTCTTTCCGCAGTAGACGCTCTGGACGCTAGCGTAAAGCAGTCGGGTTTCTCAGGGCCAGGGATGAAGAGGGGAGAGGGGGACCTCGCCATCTGCGCATGCGTCATTGCTCGTCGCAATCTGGCGGCAGACGCTGAAGTATTTTAGCTTCCAACCAATCAGAGGCCAGCTTCAACAGCCCGCCGAATTCAATCATAGGAAATCAATTTAAAATTAATACAAAACGTGTTTCGCTCAACAGACCACTTGTAAGATTATCAATACAGTATTTAAGGTTCTTATATACGGGGATGCTCAGCATCTCAGCGTCCCCTGACGCTACGCCACTGGTATTAAGACAAATAATCTTTATCTTCAGTTTTGTACTTATACGATACACAATTTTAGCAATTTTCAAAAATACAGAGATTTTAGCGGAAATGGGACTACCACTGTTTTTTACAGTCTTTTAATACATACGATGAGAAATGTAAAAAAAATCGTATCTGCTTTTGAGAAAATAATTGGTTAAAAATTGTTTATATTTCTCGAAAAATTACGCGAAAACAACTCATATTTTTCGAAATCGAACATTCAAGATTTCTTTTTAAGCAATAAATTTATTAAGAAAAATCTCTTTCTTTAATTTTGTAATTGTACGAAAGCACCAAAAATTGTTTGCAATTGTTTTTGCAATTTCTGAAAAATTAAAGATTTCAAAAAATATGAGATCTG
>JAHLJT010005437.1:34307920-34348290 GCA_031308135.1 Acheta domesticus | reverse complement strand
GAAGGAAGTGGGTGAGAGGAGGGGTTGAGGGGAGTGGCATTGTATCCCTGACAATCTTGTATTTGTAGCGGAGTAGGCCTTTGACAAATAAACTTGTTTGAGGTTAAAGACTGTGTCCAGATTCATCAGAAAGTAGGAAGCTAGTGGGTGAGGGTGAGGGTGAGAGGAGGGGGACACGTGAGGGGGTGATGGGAGGGGAGAGGGGAAGTGGAGAATGGTGAGGGGCAAGGGCGGGGGGCTAGGCCGGGGGAGTGGACCGGAGCGTGATGCCGACTGGGAAGTTTGGAACTCGTGCGTGCTCGACACGCAGGCATTCCACGCCCTCTATCGACAAACCGAACAGGAGGGACTTTCCCAGCCCTTGTCCCTCGCTGAATGTTGCTCACAATACAAACGAAGGAGCAAATCAAGTCCACAAGTGATTGCCTTTTCCACAATTCAGTTAAACACATCGTTTTGAAGCATCCATGAAACTTCCAACTGAAGGCATATTCCACAGAGCATGAAATAAGGTGTAAATTTAAAGGATTATAAATAATAATAAAACTCCTATGTACCGTGACATAAAGAATCAGCTTTTACACTTCTTTAGTGTGCTATGTACATTTCACTGTACGGAATGCACTATTAGATTGAAATTGTACGAAAATTGGGGACGTTTTCTAATAACGAAAAGAGTGTAGAGGAACGTAAATATGGTTTCATTGACAAAAAAGGCGAGACGGTACTTTCAAGACGATATTAACAAACTCTATTATTTGTCATACAACAAAATTATTGATTATTGTGATAATTTCTATTTAATTATCCGTCTGACGACGAGGGAAAACTGCCGCAGGCATCAAGGTAAAAAAGGAAGAAGAACGATCAAGTCTAAAAGACGAGAAACAAAAAGAGAACCTAAACAGAAGAAAAGATGAAAGGAAATAAAATGAAAGAGAAGTTGAAAGGGAAATGAAAATGATAGAGAGGATAAAAGTGAAGATAAACAAGAGAAGCGCAGGAGGACGAGGGTGAATACAGGGTCAGGTGAGAGAAGTGGATAAGGGAGGGGAGGAAGGTCCCCTTACTCCTGGGTAGGTGGGGTGTGGAAAGGAGATAAGAAGAGGGGTGAGGGTAATGAGCGATGGGAGTGGATGAGGGGAATGGGTGATGGGAGAGGTTAGAGTAGTGGAAAGAGGAGAGGAGGGGTGAGGTTGAAAGGGGAGGGGAGGAGGGATGGAGGGAGGGGGTGAGGCGAGGATCAGAGGATAATAGTGAGGGGGTGAGGAGAGTGGTTGAGGGGAGGGAGGGGTGATGGGAAGGAGGGGTGATGGGGAGGGGAGGAGAGGAAAGTGGAGAAGGAGGGGGAGGGAGGGGGTGAGGGGCGAGGATCAGAGGGTAGGGGGTGACGAGCATGGTTGAGGGGAGGGGAGGGGAGGGAAGGGAGTGAGGTGAGTGAGTGAGGGAAGGTGGGAGTAAGGGGAGGATAGAGAAGAGCGGCGGTGGGCTGCTCACCCTGGCAGCAGCGCGAGGAGGCGCGCCACGCTGTCCCAGGAGACGCGCGTGCCGTTGAGCCCGAGGGCGCGCAGGGGCGGCAGCGGCGGCGGCGGCGCGGGCGCGGGCGCGGGGCCGGGTGGGCGTGGCCGTTGGCGTCGCCGGGCGGGCGCCGGCGCCGCGGGGGCGGCGGCGGGGGCGAAGGCGCGCGGGCGTGTGGGTCGGCGGCGTCGCCGTCGCCGCCGCCGTCCGCGGGGTCCCAGCGCAGGGGGCCGGCCAGGCTGTTGAAGCTCAGGTTGAGGAAGCGCACGCGGGGCGCCTGCTGCAGGATGCCCGCACCTGCAACACACACACACGTCTTATCGCAAACGGCCACGCCACCACAGCCTTTCATGCTTTCACACACAACATTTGAGGATTGTTCGACATTATCTTGTCAGCTTCTCCGATCAACACCAGCGAATGCCGGAGCTGTACTCTAACAAACTTGCCACGGACCGCGCGCGATATTTCCTTCTCTTCCTTGTCCTATCGTCATCTCGTACACACACACTAACATGCACACACTACCACACTTGCCGGAGACCGGTCGGGAGCTCAGAGCTGTCCCTGCTGGGGCGGTGCCCCCGCTGAATTGTTGAGGAGGAAAACACCCCGCAAGTCGACAGTAGGTCGGGGCCGGATCTCGCCATCCAGCGGGGAGAAGATCACCGCCACCTCCCGCGGAAAAACAGGCACTACACTACGAAACATAATGACCTCGGTAGTTTGACGCCGGAATCACGAACAATCAATCACCCAACATTTGTATTCTCTCAACCATTCCTTCCTTGGTCACTTCTAGGGTCCCGATGGGAGACGGGTTAACATACTAACCCTCTGAACCAACAGCGCGCGTGTTCGACACAGCCGAAGTGAACGGAATTTCTAAGGAAAAAAAATAGCCATGTCCACACTTTTGGCATATAAAGTAACCACGGTATGGCCAGCAAAATTAAATCCATCGGACACTACCCCATCCTAATGAGACCTCACCTTCTCCCGACCAGACACTTCGGATACAGTTAAACGTCAACGATATCTGGCCGAAAGAGTGATAGTCAATTCCATGGAGCATTCAGGGGGACACTTAGCAGTGGCATACATGGAAGACTATTTTTATTATACCGCACCTTACGGAAGCTATTTCTGCCATAGTTTTCCTTAAAAGTGAAACTATGTATCAAACATGAAGCAATGGAAACTATATTGTCGAATTCTTCTTTTGACCAAATATTACTAAACTTTTTGCTGTTCAAAAGAAGAAATGACAGAAAAAACTCTCGTTCAATAAGGGCATATCATTACCCATTAATGTCGGTCTCTTTGTACAAGAGCTATGGGCGCTTTAATTCTTTTTCCTCCACAGGTTTAAACGCAATAAACAAAGTAACAACCAAAAGCTATCGCTAACCGTGGGGTTCGAACCCACGACCCTGAGAATACGATTCTCATGCTCAACGGAAAAAGCTAGCCCGGCAACGAACGCCGTGCTCGCTGTCTTCCTACATTCGGCGCCAGAGGAGATTCTCCTTTGGCTATTAAAATAGAAAAGAGCTATGGGCGCTTTCATTCTCTTGCTTCCTAGGGTTTAAACGCAGTAAACAAAGTAAAAACCAAAAGCTACCGCCCAACGTGGGGCTCGAACCCGGGCCACGAACGCCGGGCTCGCTGTCTTCCTACATTCGGCGCCAGAGAGATTCTCCTTTGGCTATTAAAATAGAAAAATGATATGGGCGCTTTCATTCTCTTGCTTCCTAGGGTTTAAACGCAGTAAACAAAGTAAAAACCAGAAGCTACCGCCCAACGTTGGGCTCGAACCCACGACCCTGAAATTAAGAGTCTCATGCTCTACCGACTGAGCTAGCCGGGCTCAAACGCCGGGCTCGCTGTCTTCCTACATTCGGCGCCAGAGACATTCTCCTTTGGCTATTAAAATAGAAAAGAGCTGTGGGCGAATTCATTCTCTTTCCCCCACACGTTTAAACCCAGTAAAACAAAGTGAAATCCAAAAGCTACCGCCCAACGTTTGGTTTGAACCCACGACCCTGAGATTAAGAGTCTCATGCTCTACCGACTGAGCTAGCCGGGCCACGAACGCTGGGCTCGCTGTCTTCCTACATTCGGCGCCAGAGAGATTCTCCTTTGGCTATTAAAATAGAAAAAAGCTATGGGCGCTTTCATTATCTTGCTTCCTAGGGTTTAACGCAGTAAACAAAGTAAAAACCAGAAGCTACCGCCCAACGTGGGGCTCGAACCCACGACCCTGAGATTAAGAGTCTCATGCTCTACCGACTGAGCCAGCCGGGCCACGGACGCCGGGCTCGCTGTCTTCCTACATTCGGCGCCAGAGAGATTCACCCTTGGCTATTAAAATAGAAAAGAGATATGGGCGAATTCATTCTCTTTCCCCACATAGTTTAAACGCAGTAAAAAAAGTAAAAACCAAAAGCTACCGCCCAACGTGGGGCTCCGAACCCACGACCCTGAGATTAAGAGTCTCATGCTCTACCGACTGAGCTAGCCGGGCCACGAACGCTGGGCTCGCTGTCTTCCTACATTCGGCGCCAGAGAGATTTCTCCTTTGGCTATTAAAATAGAAAAAAGCTATGGGCGCTTTCATTCTCTTGCTTCCTAGGGTTTAAACGCAGTAAACAAAGTAAAAACCAAAAGCTACCGCCCAACGTGGGGCTCGAACCCACGACCCTGAGATTAAGAGTCTCATGCTCTACCGACTGAGCTAGCCGGGCCACGAACGCCGGGCTCGCTGTCTTCCTACATTCGGCGCCAGAGAGATTCTACCTTTGGCTATTAAAATAGAAAAGAGATATGGGCGAATTCATTCTCTTGCTTCCTATGGTTTAAACGCAGTAAACAAAGTAAAAACCAAAGCTACCGCCCAACGTGGGGCTCGAACCCACGACCCTGAGATTAAGAGTCTCATGCTCTACCGACTGAGCTAGCCGGGCCACGAACGCCGTGGCTCGCTGTCTTCCTACATTCGGCGCCAGAGAGATTCTCCTTTGGCTATTAAAATAGAAAAAAGCTATGGGCGCTTTCATTCTCTTGCTTCCTAGGGTTTAAACGCAGTAAACAAAGTAAAAACCAAAAGCTACCGCCCAACGTGGGGCTCGAACCCACGACCCTGAGATTAAGAGTCTCATGCTCTACCGACTGAGCTAGCCGGGCCACGAAACGCCGTGCTCGCTGTCTTCCTACATTCGGCGCCAGAGAGATTCTCCTTTGGCTATTAAAATAGAAAAAAGCTATGGCGCTTCATTCTCTTGCTTCCTAGGGTTTAAACGCAGTAAACAAAGTAAAAACCAGAAGCTACCGCCCAACGTGGGGCTCGAACCCACGACCCTGAGATTAAGAGTCTCATGCTCTACCGAACTGAGCTAGCCGGGCCACGAACGCCGTGCTCGCTGTCTTCCTACATTCGGCGCCAGAGAGGATTCTCCTTTGGCTATTAAAATAGAAAAAAGCTATGGGCGCTTCATTCTCTTGCTTCCTAGGGTTTAAACGCAGTAAACAAAGTAAAACCAAAGGTACCGCCCAACGTGGGGCTCGAACCCACGACCCTGAGATTAGAGTCTCATGCTCTACCGACTGAGCTAGCCGGGCCACGAACGCCGTGCTCGCTGTCTTCCTACATTCGGCGCCAGAGAGATTCTGCCTTTGGCTATTAAAATAGAAAAGAGATATGAGCGAATTTCATTCTCTTGCTTCCCTAGGGTTTAAACGCAGTAAACAAAGTAAAAACCAAAAGCTACCGCCCAACGTGGGGCTCGAACCACGACCCTGAGATTAAGAGTCTCATGCTCTACCGACTGAGCTAGCCGGGCCACGAACGCCGGGCTCCGCTGTCTTCCTACATTCGGCGCCAGAGAGATTCTGCCTTTGGCTATTAAAATAGAAAAAGAGCTATGGGCGCTTTCATTCTCTTGCTTCCTAGGGTTTAAACGCAGTAAACAAAGTAAAAACCAAAAGCTACCGCCCAACGTGGGCTCGAACCACGACCATGAGATTAAGAGTCTCATGCTCTACCGACTGAGCTAGCCGGGCCACGAACGCCGGGTCGCTGTCTTCCTACATTCGGCGCCAGAGAGATTCTGCTTTGGCTATTAAAATAGAAAAGAGATATGGGCGAATTCATTCTCTTGCTTCCTAGGGTTTAAACGCAGTAAACAAAGTAAAAACCAAAAGCTACCGCCCAACGTGGGGCTCGAACCCACGACCCTGAGATTAAGAGTCTCATGCTCTACCGACTGAGCTAGCCGGGCCACGAACGCCGCGCTCGCTGTATTCCTACATTCGGCGCCAGAGAGATTCTGCCTTTGGCTATTAAAATAGAAAAAAGCTATGGGCGCCTTTCATTCTCTTGCTTCCTAGGTTTAAAACGCAGTAAACAAAGTAAAAACCAAAAGCTACCGCCCAACGTGGGGCTCGAACCCACGACCCTGAGATTCAGAGTCTCATGCTCTACCGACTGAGCTAGCCGGGCCACGAACGCCGGGCTCGCTGTCTTCCTACATTCGGCGCCAGAGAGATTCTCCTTTGGCTATTAAAATAGAAAAAGAGCTATGGGCGCTTTCATTCTCTTGCTTCCTAGGGTTTAAACGCAGTAAACAAAGTAAAAACCAAAAGCTACCGCCCAACGTGGGGCTCGAACCCACGACCCTGAGATTAAGAGTCTCATGCTCTACCGACTGAGCTAGCCGGGCCACGAACGCCGGGCTCGCTGTCTTCCTACATTCGGCGCCAGAGAGATTCTGCCTTTGGCTATTAAAATAGAAAAAAGCTATGGGCGCTTTCATTCTCTTGCTTCCTAGGGTTTAAACGCAGTAAACAAAGTAAAAACCAAAAGCTACCGCCCAACGTGGGGCTCGAACCCACGACCCTGAGATTAAGAGTCTCATGCTCTACCGACTGAGCTAGCCGGGCCACGAACGCCGGGCTCGCTGTCTTCCTACATTCGGCGCCAGAGAGATTCTCCTTTGGCTATTAAAATAGAAAAAAGCTATGGGCGCTTTCATTCTCTTGCTTCCTAGGGTTTAAACGCAGTAAACAAAGTAAAAACCAAAAGCTACCGCCCAACGTGGGGCTCGAACCCACGACCCTGAGATTAAGAGGTCTCATGCTCTACCGACTGAGCTAGCCGGGCCACGAACGCCGGGCTCGCTGTCTTCCTACATTCGGCGCCAGAGAGATTCTGCCTTTGGCTATTAAAATAGAAAAGAGATATGGGCGAATTCATTCTCTTGCTTCCTAGGGTTTAAACGCAGTAAACAAAGTAAAAACCAAAAGCTACCGCCCAACGTGGGGCTCGAACCCACGACCCTGAGATTAAGAGTCTCATGCTCTACCGACTGAGCTAGCCGGGCCACGAACGCCGGGCTCGCTGTCTTCCTACATTCGGCGCCAGAGAGATTCTGCTTTGGCTATTAAAATAGAAAAGAGATATGGGCGAATTCATTCTCTTGCTTCCTAGGGTTTAAACGCAGTAAACAAAGTAAAAACCAAAAAGCTACCGCCCAACGTGGGGCTCGAACCCACGACCCTGAGATTAAGAGTTTCATGCCCTACAGACTGAGCTAGCCGGGCCACGAACGCCGGGCTCGCTGTCTTCCTACATTCGGCGCCAGAGAGATTCTCCTTTGGCTATTAAAATAGAAAAGAGATATGAGCGAATTCATTCTCTTTCCCCCACATGTTTAAACGCAGTAAACAAAGTAAAAACCAAAAGCTACCGCCCAACGTGGGGCTCGAACCCACGACCCTGAGATTAAGAGTCTCATGCTCTACCGAATGAGCTAGCCGGGTCACGAACGCCGGGCTCGCTGTCTTCCTACATTCGGCGCCAGAGGGATTCTCCTTTGGCTATTAAAATAGAAAAAAGATATGGGCGCTTCATTCTCTTGCTTCCTAGGGTTTAAACGCAGTAAACAAAGTAAAAACCAAAAGCTACCGCCCAACGTGGGGCTCGAACCCACGACCCTCAGATTAAGAGTCTCATGCTCTACCGACTGAGCTAGCCGGGCCACGAACGCCGGGCTCGCTGTCTTTCTACATTCGGTGCCAGAGAGATTCTGCTTTGGCTATTAAAATAGAAAAGAGCTGTGGGCGCTTCATTCTCTTTCTTCCTAGGGCTTAAACGCAGTAAACAAAGTAAAAACCAAAAGATACCGCCCAACGTGGGGCTCGAACCCACGACCCTGAGATTAAGAGTCTCATGCTCTACCGACTAAGCTAGCCGGGCCACAAACGCCGTGCTCGCTGTCTTCCTACATTCGGCGCCAGAGAGATTCTCCTTTGGCTATTAAAATAGAAAAGAGATATGAGCGAATTCATTCTCTTTCCCCACATGTTTAAACGCAGTAAACAAAGTAAAAACCAAAAGCTACCGCCCAACGTGGGTCTCGAACCCACGACCCTTAGATTAAGAGTCTCATGCTCTACCGAATGAGCTAGCCGGGCCACGAACGCCGGGCTCTCTGTCTTCCTACATTCGGCGCCAGAGAGATTCTGCCTTTGGCTATTAAAATAGAAAAGAGCTATGGGCGCTTTCATTCTCTTGCTTCCTAGGGTTTAAACGCAGTAAACAAAGTAAAAACCAAAAGCTACCGCCCAACGTGGGGCTCGAACCCACGACCCTGAGATTAAGAGTCTCATGCTCTACCGACTGAGCTAGCCGGGCCACGAACGCCGGGCTCGCTGTCTTCCTACATTCGGCGCCAGAGAGATTCTGCCTTTGGCTATTAAAATAGAAAAGAGATATGGGCGAATTCATTCTCTTGCTTCCTAGGGTTTAAACGCAGTAAACAAAGTAAAAACCAAAAGCTACCGCCCAACGTGGGGCTCGAACCCACGACCCTGAGATTAAGAGTCTCATGCTCTACCGACTGAGCTAGCCGGGCCACGAACGCCGGGCTCGCTGTCTTCCTACATTCGGCGCCAGAGGATTCTCCTTTGGCTATTAAAATAGAAAAAAGCTATGGGCGCTTTCATTCTCTTGCTTCGTAGGGTTTAAACGCAGTAAACAAAGTAAAAACCAAAAGCTACCGCCCAACGTGGGGCTCGAACCCGGGCCACGAACGCCGGGCTCGCTGTCTTCCTACATTCGGCGCCAGAGAGATTCTGCTTTGGCTATTAAAATAGAAAAGAGCTGTGGGCGCTTCATTCTCTTTCTTCCTAGGGCTTAAACGCAGTAAACAATGTAAAAACCAAAAGCTACCGCCCAACGTGGGGCTCGAACCCACGACCCTGACATTAAGAGTCTCATGCTCTACCGACTGAGCTAGCCGGGCCACGAACGCCGGGCTTGCTGTCTTCCTACATTCGGCGCCAGAGGGATTCTCCTTTGGCTATTAAAATAGAAAAAAGCTATGGGCGCTTTCATTCTCTTGCTTCCTAGGGTTTAAACGCAGTAAACAAAGTAAAAACCAGAAGTTACCGCCCAACGTGGGGCTCGAACCCACGACCCTGAGATTAAGAGTCTCATGCTCTACCGACTGAGCTAGCCGGGCCACAAACGCCGTGCTCGCTGTCTTCCTACATTCGGCGCCAGAGAGATTTTCCTTTGGCTATTAAAATAGAAAAAAGCTATGGGCGCTTTCATTCTCTTGCTTCCTAGGGTTTAAACGCAGTAAACAAAGTAAAAACCAGAAGCTACCGCCCAACGTGGGGCTCGAACCCACGACCCTGAGATTAAGAGTCTCATGCTCTACCAACTGAGCTAGCCGGGCCACAAACGCCGTGTTCGCTGTCTTCCTACATTCGGCGCCAGAGAGATTCTCCTTTGGCTATTAAAATAGAAAAAAGCTATGGGCGCTCTCATTCTCTTGCTTCCTAGGGTTTAAACGCAGTAAACAAAGTAAAAACCAAAAGCTACCGCCCAACGTGGGGCTCGAACCCACGACCCTGAGATTAAGAGTCTCATGCTCTACCGAATGAGCTAGCCGGGCCACGAGCGCCGGGCTCGCGGTCTTCCTACATTCGGCGCCAGAGAGATTCTGCTTTGGCTATTAAAATAGAAAAAGAGATATGGGCGAATTCATTCTCTTGCTTCCTAGGGTTTAAACGCAGTAAACAAAGTAAAAACCAAAAGCTACCGCCCAACGTGGGGCTCGAACCCACGACCCTGAGATTAAGAGTCTCATGCTCTACCGACTGAGCTAGCCGGGCCACGAACGCCGGGCTCGCTGTCTTCCTACATTCGGGCGCCAGAGAGATTCTGCTTTGGCTATTAAAATAGAAAAGAGATATGGGCGAATTCATTCTCTTGCTTCCTAGGGTTTAATCGCAGTAAACAAAGTAAAAACCAAAAGCTACCGCCCAACGTGGGGCTCGAACCACGACCCTGAAGATTAAGAGTCTCATGCTCTACCGACTGAGCTAGCCGGGCCACGAACGCCGGGCTCGCTGTCTTCCTACATTCGGCGCCAGAGAGATTCTGCTTTGGCTATTAAAATAGAAAAGAGATATGGGCGCTTCATTCTCTTGCTTCCTAGGGTTTAAACGCAGTAAACAAAGTAAAAACCAAAAGCTACCGCCCAACGTGGGGCTCGAACCCACGACCCTGAGATTAAGAGTTCATGCCCTACAGACTGAGCTAGCCGGGCCACGAACGCCGGGCTCGCTGTCTTCCTACATTCGGCGCCAGAGAGATTCTCCTTTGGCTATTAAAATAGAAAAGAGATATGAGCGAATTCATTCTCTTTCCCCCACATGTTTAAACGCAGTAAACAAAGTAAAAACCAAAAGCTACCGCCCAACGTGGGGCTCGAACCCACGACCCTGAGATTAAGAGTCTCATGCTCTACCGAATGAGCTAGCCGGGTCACGAACGCCGGGCTCGCTGTCTTCCTACATTCGGCGCCAGAGGGATTCTCCTTTGGCTATTAAAATAGAAAAAAGATATGGGCGCTTTCATTCTCTTGCTTCCTAGGGTTTAAACGCAGTAAACAAAGTAAAAACCAAAAGCTACCGCCCAACGTGGGGCTCGAACCCACGACCCTCAGATTAAGAGTCTCATGCTCTACCGACTGAGCTAGCCGGGCCACGAACGCCGGGCTCGCTGTCTTTCTACATTCGGTGCCAGAGAGATTCTGCTTTGGCTATTAAAATAGAAAAGAGCTGTGGGCGCTCTCATTCTCTTTCTTCCTAGGGCTAGAACGCAGTAAACAAAGTAAAAACCAAAAGCTACCGCCCAACGTGGGGCTCGAACCCACGACCCTGAGATTAAGAGTCTCATGCTCTACCGACTGAGCTAGCCGGGCCACGAACGCCGTGCTCGCTGTCTTCCTACATTCGGCGCCAGAGAGATTCTCCTTTGGCTATTAAAATAGAAAAGAGATATGGGCGAATTCATTCTCTTTCCCCCACATGTTTAAACGCAGTAAACAAAGTAAAAACCAAAAGCTACCGCCCAATCGTGGGGCTCGAACCCACGACCCTGAGATTAAGAGTCTCATGCTCTACCGACTGAGCTAGCCGGACCAGGAACGCCGTGCTCGCTGTCTTCCTACATTCGGCGCCAGAGAGATTCTCCTTTGGCTATTAAAATAGAAAAGATGTATGGGCGAATTCATTCTCTTTCCCCCACAGGTTTAAACGCAGTAAACAAAGTAAAAACCAAAAGCTATCGCCCAACGTGGGGCTCGAACCCACGACCCTGAGATTAAGAGTCTCATGCTCTACCGACTGAGCTAGCCGGGCCACGAACGCCGTGCTCGCTGTCTTCCTACCTTCGCCGCCAGAGAGATTCTTCTTTGGCTATGAAAATAGAAAAGAGATATGGGCGAATTCATTCTCTTTCCCCCACATGGTTTAAACGCAGTAAACAAAGTAAAAACCAAAAGCTACCGCCCAACGTGGGGTTCGAACCCACGACCCTGAGATTAAGAGTTTCATGCTCTACCGACTGAGCTAGCCGGGCCACGAACGCCGTGCTCGCTGTCTTCCTACATTCGGCGCCAGAGAGATTCTCCTTTGGCTAATAAAATAGAAAAAGCTATGGGCGATTCATTCTCTTGCTTCCTAGGGTTTAAACGCAGTAAACAAAGTAAAAACCAAAAGCTACCGCCCAACGTGGGGCTCGAACCCACGACCCTGAGATTAAGAGTCTCATGCTCTACCGACTGAGCTAGCCGGGCCACGAACGCCGTGCTCGCTGTCTTCCTACATTCGGCGCCAGAGAGATTCTCCTTTGGTTATTAAAATAGAAAAGAGATATGGGCGAATTCATTCTCTTTCCCCACTGGTTTAAACGCAGTAAACAAAGTAAAAACCAAAAGCTATCGCCCAACGTGGGGCTCGAACCCACGACCCTGAGATTAAGAGTCTCATGCTCTACCAACTGAGCTAGCCGGGCCACGAACGCCGTGCTCGCTGTCTTCCTAGATTCGCCGCCAGAGAGTTCATCTTTGGCTATTATTATGGAAATGTCTACAGGCCCTGGACGCTATGGAGAATTCATTTCTATCTATTGCTTGCTATGTTTCATAGTCCCCATTCTGATGTCGTGCAGAAACTATCACATACTTTATCAGATGAATGTCTTTTCGCGCTGCTGGATTTCTGGGGAATAACCCTTTCTTCCCGTGGAAGTGTTTTACTGCCTACTTCGTACTACTATTCATTTGAGCACCTGCGTCTCGTAAACATCACTGTGTATACTTCAATCGGATTTTATGTTTCGAATGAAACTGGTGTAGTGTTACTGCTCTAGAAGGAGGTGTTTTTTTCATCTTCTCGAAGTCCCTGTTAAGATCTGATGGGCGACGTTCTGTGTTCGGAACATGCTCGTGGAGGAAAATTTTAAGATCTATAACGAAATTTTATTATACATTTTTTTCTTTTAAATTTAGAAGAAAAATACAAATGTGAGTATATATTTTCCTTTTTAATATATTCCGTTTCTCTACTGATTAGTTATCACTATAATTTAATTCAAGAACTGAAATATCCTTCGCTTCTTGAAAATGAACCTTTTTATGTAAGTTTTATGCTCTCTTTCAATTTACTTCCTAGTTTAGGGAAAATTTTCCAGAACATCTCGTTATGTTGCTCAGGTCTGTTCGTGAACCACTTGTTCGCACTGTGCCCTTTCGCATTGGTGTGCCGCTGCTCCTTTGTTCTGCTCGTCGGCACCAGGCCAGCTGCCCGCCCGTCCCGCTCCGCCCCTTTGTGTTCGCCCGGTCGTCGCATATGGGCAGCGAGTGGGCGCGGAGCGGTCGGCACGAACTCGGGGCGAATGTTCCCGCCATGCGTCGTCCCGGGCAAAGAATCCCGGGCGCCTTCCTGTGTCCGATACAGGGAAGTAACAGATCCGGGTTTAGACACTGGCTGTTCATCCAGAAAAGCTATCGCAGTGACTGTCACTGGGAAGGCCTAGTGTTCGAATTCCGGCAATGGCAGGTTTTCGGCACTGTCAATGTCTTGCCGCAGATTTAACAATTATCTGGAGAATTCTAATGGCGGCTTATCTATGGTGTATCTGGTTCGGTGACCCGCTGGTGGGAGATTCCTGGTTGGGGAAATCACCCCAAAGCCGACGTAGGTCGTCGCCGGATCTTACCATCCCGCGGAGGAAAATCGTTGCAACTTCTCACGATGAAATCATACCCTACGTGTATGTGATCTGTGAACTTAGGAGTTGACGCACCCGAAATCCCTAATTAATCTTAAATGAAATGTAATCATCGAAGATATCTAAGCAACATTATGTACTTTTTTGAAAATAAGAGTAGTTTTGCATAACTATGCATGAAATATTGATAAATTTTAACAATTAGTTTTTCAAAAACAGCTGTAATTTTTCTAATTTTTCCCTGGGGGAGAGGAAAAGACCCATTAAAATTGGCACTGGTCCCATTTTCGGAGATCTGTCTGTATTTTGAAAATTGCAAAATAATTACATTGTAAAAGTACAAAATTTATAATAGAAATTGGTGCCAAAATCGAGTGTTTTTTCCTAAATGTTTTCTTGAAATAAGGTCATGTGTGAAGAAAAAAAAGCTCAAAACTGCTCGAAATGTTCCTTTAATGTTTTTTATAGATTTCTTTATATCTAAGTTTGTATCTAGTGCAAAGGACGCTTAGACATTTCTCAGTTCTCATTGTTCAGTTCTCATCTTCAATTCTCAGAACCATTGTTTAGTTCTCATCTTCGTTAAACTCTGAATTTTCGAAAATTGACAGTATTGCGCGAAAGTGTGTGCTGTTGTGGTTCATTAGCTTTCTTTATATCTACGCGATGTAAAACTTTGAGACGTTTTTTTCCATCGAAATAATGAAAGGATTCAAATATTCGTAACTAGAATCTCTATTGATGATCACTACTGAATGGAAATCATAAATCTTCAGTAACCTATTGTGGTGTTATGGAGTGGATCATCCTGAACAGAATATATGTATAATTTACATTCTCATTTTGTTAGGAGGGGATTATTAATTATTCTTTTGGCGATATTACCAATCAATTCTCTAGTTCGTTTGCCGATGCTCACAGACCCAAGAGGTACATTTTTCTGATTATCAAATTGTTGCCACTTATTATCACATTTTATTCATAATTTGGCTGTATTCTTTCAAGTCGTAATGTCGACCGTTTGGAATGACAAGTTGCTAGTGAACATTTTAGTAATTGTAAGTAAATTGTTGTCGAAGTTTCATTATAGCTTTATTCAGTTGTTTCTCCCCTACTGAAGTGATTTCAACAGTAGTTTTTTTGTTCATATCGAGTATCGTTCAGCACGAGTATGTTCTACTTGTCGCAGAAGCCAGATAAAACCTTGTTACAGCAACAACTCATATTCTTCGATTTTGTCAGTTGGAACCTTGCCATTCCCGAAGGGTTGAGTGCTGAAAGCAGGACACAGAAAATGAAGAGTTTATGAAAATCCGAAGTATGAATATTTCGCCATATCCCGTTTGCTTTTTTGCAACAACAAAGGCGCAGTTCACTTGATCTTTTTTCCTTCGTTTTCCTCGACCTCTTTGTTGGCTTGAGCAACGAGATGCTAAGCTGCTTTGAGTCATCGCCGTTGCGTCGGTTGTTTCGAAGACGCGACCGTTATGGCGCAAGGATGTATCAGAGCGGAAAATGTGTTTTCTGTGTATAGTGAGGAATGAGAGAGAAAGGAATTATCTTCTGACGCGATCATTGTAATTTACATATGGACAAAATGATTCTAAATCGAAACGAAAACAAGTCAATCATTACGACAAGAGAAGGTTGTCGGATATACGACACAATTAACTCGAAATTTTACTAAATAAATTAAAGTAAAAAATGTGCATTAATATAGTCAAAATTATTGTTATATAATTTCAACACAAAGAGTTGTCGTTGTAAACATTTCGACGCCCGACCTAGTTCTGATGACAGGCCTACGAACGTGTCAGAGCTTGCGAAGTCGGTGATGTAAAACATTCTTCGCAAATATTATGTACTTACGCTTTCTGTAAAATTGGAAGTGAAACTGAAGAAGTTATTAAAGAAACGAAGAGCCAAGGAATAAAAACAACGCATAAGGAAAATTAATGAAATGACCTAACAAAATCCAACAATTGGATTTTTTTTTCGGAAGGGTGCAATGTTCTGCAAGGGAAAAAAAGATGATCGCGGCTTTTCTAGCAATCGAGTTTATCTCGTTCTACGAAATTGTGCTCTAGCCTGAGGTGAGTATCTAGCCGAGTGGTGTCAAGGTCTTCTACTGGTGGCAGTGGTGCGCGTCGTTGCATCGTAGCATGCCACGAACTTCTCTTTACAACTAGCGTTGGGAAAAGGAACTATTACGAGTAGTAGTAACCCCTCTGTTTTACCATAGGGATAGCATTGTCTCTGGTGGCGGGGTAATGAACTGCGTGGAGGGGCGATTTCGTCGTGGCACTCGTGCCACGGACCTCCCGCTGGTGGCATCGACCTTGTCAACACTGATCTACCATTAAAATATGTATGTTAAAAATACATTTTAATACAATTCTATTGTTTAATTTGAACCCAGAAACTTGGAGAAAAAAGCCACAAACAACGAACCAAGTTTGCTATTGTATTTTGACTGAAAATGTAAATATTTAATGTTTTGAAAAGCGTAGGTTTACGCGACCGGAGACAGTATGTACAAGTGTCGACGTTTCTTCTGCGATATTCCTCAGGGCGTAAGGCAGAGGTGTCAAGGTCTGTTACTAGTGGCAGTGGCACGCCATGCGGCACCGTGCCATGTCACGAGCTTCTCTGCGCCACTAGCGTCGGGAGAGAAAACTATTAGTAACCTCGCAGTTTTACAATAGTTATGGCGTAGTCTCTTGCGGCGGGATTATGAACTGCGTGGAGGGGCGATTTCGTCGTGTCACTCTTGCCATGGACTCCCACTCGTGTCATCGACCTTGACAACCCAGGCGTAATGCATTACGTTTTATCATTCTTGAGCAGTGTGCTTGGTACTTTTCGGGAAAACCCTGTTTGTGTGTTGTTGTTTCTTTCATTAGCATTTTTGCTGCCGCAGGCCACTAGTTTGTACTCCGTAAATTTCGCATGCATCTTGAGTTCTCGTGCTGACGTCACTGCCGTGTTGACCGCTGCGGCCGGCCTGCAAGCTGCGCTGTGTGGGGGTTGGAATGCGCTCTCGAGCACAGCGCCAGTGGACGGCAGTTACGGGAAGCCAGGATTTTTTTATAACAAGTAAACCAAATGGACAAATAAATCAACGGTTTTACTTTTTTTAAGAAAAGAAATTCAGTAGGATGTACGTAACGTACCAGTGCTACCCAATACTCCTCGTTAGAGACGTATTTCACTAACCCATTTCAGCCCAGAAAATGATTACCCATAATTTAATTTCTTTATTTTATGACCGGTGGTCCTTTAGCACAGAATATGATACATATATTTTAATTTATTTATATTATTTTCATTGAATTACAACCCAATTTAGGAATAAGGGTCACAAGTGAGTCAAAAGACACAACGGACGATAAAAGCAAGTTAAGACGTTTCTGAAAACTAATCGTTTCTGATTTCTAAGGGTACTGACAATGTATTAGCGACGTACCGAAACATCTTCTAAAACAATGTGTAGATGTTAGACATCTCTGTTCTTGCATCGGAGAGATAGGCCGGTGTAGAGCAACCGATGGTTAGTCCGCACTCAGTTACACTGTGTACAGGTATTATCAACGGTTTAATACATTTTATATAAAACTACTGGAGCTAAACAGCACACTCTTTTTCGCAATACTTATAACAGCAACACAAAATTTTAATACTGCATAAACCTGGAAAAATGTTTCCATGAAGCAAACATTTTTTATTCGCGATGATTATTGCAATTCATGTTCTTAGACTTGGCATGCCATTCATTTAATCAAAACATTTGAAGACATTTTCAAGAAAATGTTGAAACTAGTGGTGCTTCCAACGCACATACTTTCTCGCTCTGCTTCTATACGGCCCTTTTTGCTATTCCACTACTTCATAAACCAGAAAAAGTGTATTATACCAGCAAACTTTTTCGGTACCAAAATCCGACAACCGAAACGCAAATTCAACGAACCGGCACTTACACCACTACGCAACACCAACACCGTCTCTGTCAAACAGAACCATGAAAGAATAGAACCGACCTACAAATGGTAAATGCATGATTAAGAAACAATTGATACGATAACAAAACGCTTTACAAATACAAGAGAAGTAAAAAATTGTTAAAAGTTAATTATTTGAACAAATATATTCAGACATTTCCAGGACATTTATCGCAATTACTTATATGACTTACATGACCAAGACATGACCATGACAATTACTTAACATGACCAAGAAAGGCAGCGGTAAACTCCACATAATTTATCGGATGATCGGCATTTGGAAAACAACTACTGCGAGAAAGTATGTGCCATTCTATAGCACCACTAGTTTATTTATATATTTACCTTCCCTTCTTCCCACACGTGCAGAAAATTTAAAGAAAAAATTTGGAGCGGTTTTTGAGAAAAGTTTTTTTTTGTCAATTGAATCGCAATTTACGCAAAAACTATTCGTTTTTCCCAAAAATGGTACATGACCTTATTTGAAGTGCTAATTTTCTACAATCGACTTTGAAGCGAAAATCTCTATCTTCAATTTTGGAGTTTTTAAACAGTTTTTTGCAATTTTCGAAAAAGAGGGTCTATAAACGAAAATGATGCCTACGTCATTCCCTTCAACGTTCTTCGCACTATTCAACAACAAAATATAATCAAAAAATTTGGAGCCATTTTTTTTTTAATTCATAAAATCTCAAAATGGGCTTCATGTAAAGTATCCTCAAATACTAAGATATCGGTTTCAAATTCAAGAGGCCTTGAGACGAATCAAAACCATCGGGGAATATCAATTTTGAAGAAAATCGACCGAACGGTTTAGGCGCTAGCGTTGACCACAGACGGACAGACGGACGGAATGCCGTCAATCGATTTTGAAGTATGAAGAAGCAACAAATCATGGATTTTGACTACTCCACGAGATAGAGGATTTTTTTTTTCTAAATTTAGCAACAGGTTTTATCCACTTTTGTCACCAGACCCTTGCTATAAGAGATTTTCTGGCGAAAATTCTCCGTTTTCCGACGCACGATTACATAACTTTCTCTTCTTACGAAGTATTCGTAAGGCGAGAAAGTAAAAAGTGTTGAGGCTTCATGTAAAGTATCAACACCCTTGCAAAAAATCAAAATATCAGTTTCAAACTCGCAGGCCCTTGGAATTCGTTCAGAATAACCGGAGAACACCAATTTAGAAGATAATCATCTGAAAGATTTATGTGCTAGGTTTAACGACATAAATAGGTTTTCCCGTCATCGATTTTTTTCGGTATCTAATACCCACAAACTATGGATTGTAACTAAAAAGTGTTACAGAATAGTATATTCTTCAACGAGCGTACAATGATAGCCACTCACTCGTAGAAATTGCGACACTCGCTCCTACGTCCATTTGGAATACGGGTTCGGAATGCGGGTATTCGCTACGCGGCCGCCCGTAGCGGTGCCCGTGGCCGGAGGAGCGGCGCGCGGACGGACGGGTCGGGCGAGTCGCCGCAAAAGGACGCGTGCGTTGGCGGCAAAGCGCGCGACCGCGCGGGGCGGGGAGATACGGTGGGGCGGGTGGCGCGGGGCGGTGCGGGGTGGGACGGGGCAAGGCGGGACAAGAGAGGCCCTTCGGGGCGGGGCGGGGGGGACGGGGAGAGGCGGTGACAAAGACGGGGCGGGGCCGGGCGGGACGGGGCGGGGTGGGGCGAGGCAGTACGGTGCGAAGAGGTGTGAGGCGGTGCATGGCGAGGGGAGGTGCGGGGCGAGGCGGTACAAGACAGGCCTTGCGGGGCGAGAAGGGGGGGGCGGAGAGGGGCGGGGCGGGGTGAGGTGCGAGGCGAGGCGGTGCTTGACGAGGGGTGGTGCGTGGCGGGAGGGGGGCGAGGTGCGGCGGGGCGGGGCGGGGCAGGGCGGGGTGGGGCGGGACGGGGGGGGAGGGGGCGGGGAGGGGCGGGGCGGGGAGGGGCGGGGCGGAGAGTTTGCGCGCGCGCGGGAACCGTTTTCCCGCGTGCCCAGATGCAGCGTCCGCCTACCCGCGGCTCGCCAACCCGCCATCGACTTTGCGCTTGGCCTCGCTACAACAGAGCATCACCTCTCCGGGCTTCACCCCAATTCCCAACATGGCTCACATTTCACAAGCCCAATGTTATGTCTTATATCACTTCCTGGCTACAATATTCTACATGGTTTTGTATTATGAACTTGGAGTGAACTTCCCCCGCTGGATGGTGAGATCCGGCGCCGTCCTACGCCGGCTTTCGGGGACTTCCCGCAACAAGGTCTCTCCCATCAGCGGGTCACCGCCCCGGCTGGGACAAAACTCCCGACTGCTCTCCCAGCATATGTGGTAATGTAGTGCACGGTGATATTACCCCTTGGATGGTGAGATCCGAGGCCGACCAACATGTGAACTTGCGGGTATTTTAGTTACAAAATATCTCCTACCAACGGCGCACTGCCCTGAAAATTCGCGAGATTTCACGGCACATTTGTTTGCACATAGCTCCAGTATTTGTCTTGTATTGTTCGAAGGAACCACGGAATATTACCCTAGAGTTATTCTCCACACAGCGGCCGTATTAGACTTAGCCTCGTACCTAGTATAGAAAATCTGCCTCCCTCCCAAAATGAGATGCATAACAAAATCCGGCCAGAATCGCTGGAAACACAACAGAAAAGGCCGCTGTGTACACTGTGTAAAAAAAACAAACAACTGACCTAAGAGTTCCTTCCTATTACTACGAGACCTTATAACGATGCTCATGGATTGTTTATGACTGTACATTTCGAGGAATGAATATTTGTTAGAGAAAGTATTTGAACACTAACTCATTAATTATATAACAAAGAAAGAGTCCCAGGTAGTAGCAATATATATATATTAGTAAAAAAGTACTGATAATTGAACTAAACCCTAATTATTTAATGAATTAGGCAAAAGGTGAGTCATATTTAACGATCACGGTTTTTTCAGTATATCACAATATCATTTCAGTATATCTCAGGGCCGTGGGTACGAGCCACACCTTGGGCGATTGTTTTTGTATTTAGTAGGTAGTATTACACATTATAATTCTCAAAAGAGGTTCTCGCGGCGTCGGAGATGGGAAGAGACGAAGCGCGCTACGCGTGGCCCGGCTAGCTCAGTCGGTAGAGCATGAGACTCTTAATCTTAGGGTCGTGGGTTCGAGCCCCACGTTGGGCGGTGGTTTTTGCATTTAATATGCAGTTTTATAGATTCAAACGCGGAGGTGGGAAGGGAATGAAAGTGATCGAATGACATTCGCTTTATAATTCTCAAAAGAGATTCTCGTGGCGTCGGAAGAGGAAGAGACGGAGAACTCTGAGCGTGGCCCGGCTAGCTCAGTCGGTAGAGCATGAGACTCTTAATCTCAGGGTCGTGGGTTCGAGCCCCACGTTGGGCGGTGGTTCTTGCATTGAATATGCAGTTTTATAGATTCAAACGCGGAGGTGGGAAGGGAATGAAAGTGATCGAATGACATTCGCTTTATAATTCTCAAAAGAGATTCTCGTGGCGTCGGAAGAGGGAAGAGACGGAGAACTCTGCGCGTGGCCCGGCTAGCTCAGTCGGTAGAGCATGAGACTCTTAATCTCAGGGTCGTGGGTTCGAGCCCCACGTTGGGCGATGGTTTTTGTATTTAGTAGTAGTATTACACATTGAAACGCGGCGGTGGTGAAGGGAATGAATGCGACGGAATAGAATTCGCATTATAATTCTCAAAAGAGGTTCTCGCGGCGTCGGAGGTGGGAAGAGACGAAGCGCTCTACGCGTGCCCCGGCTAGCTCAGTCGGTAGAGCATGAGACTCTTAATCTCAGGGTCGTGGGTTCGAGCCCCACGTTGGGCGATGGTTTTTGTATTTAGTAATAATAATAATAATAATAATAATAATAATAATAATAAAATTGCCTTTATTAGTGGCGAGGCTCAGGCCATTTGGCCTGCTCTTCCACCTAACCACATTAAATATATACATTATTTCATAAACTATGAAGAAGATCGAGGGGGGCAGGATACTTTTACTTCTGGGAGAGAAAACTAGGGACCATCCCGGCATACGCCTTAAGCGATTGAGTAAACCCAGAAAACCTCAATCAGGATGGCGGCTGAAGGCCGAGGACATTAACAAAAATAGTAAATCTAAATTTACTTAATACATTAATTAGAAAAATAATAAATCACAATATAAATTAATAGAAGAAAAATAATCAATGGTAATACAAAAAAGTAACAAAACTTATACAATAAGAATAAATATTGTGAAATGTTAAGTGGTGACACAATATCTGAAACAATATGGTAACATAATCAAATCGATAATTATAAGTATAAAGATTAGAATATTTTCAATTTCTATATTAGTTACAATCAAATAAATGTTATTTTATAAGATGTCCAACGAAAAGAAAATTTAAAGTTTACAGATATCACAGACAAAAGAAATTTAATTTTAAAACAAATAGATAGTAGCAGATAAGTATTCCACACTTTATGATGATTAAAAATAAAAATAAACATAACCGTCGATTTCTTGGGAATGAGAGTTCAGTTAAGTTCAAAAACCGTTGAGTACAAATTATAGATCGTGTTTTTGAAGGAGGCCTTTAGAGGCTTAGTGATTTCCCGCAAATCAATATAAATTTTTGTTTAGATGCTAAACAATTACTTATTTTGTGTGCACATATTCAATATGGTTAGTTATTAATATTGTTTTGATTCTTTGTCATTTACTTTTATCATGTTTTCCAGGAAAAAGCGGACTTGAGCTCTCTTTACCAAGAAATCGACAAAAATATAAAGGAGACAATAAAAGTGAAATTAATTACTAATACTAGTTAAAAATAGTTTTCATCAATAATTTGAAATAATATTACACTACAATAAGTACTTAGTAAGTTTGAGTTTTGTAAATTGTATGGCAAAAATATTAGAGGCTAACCTTACATGCCTTGGAAAATAATAGAACTTTTAATTGCTTCTTAAAAGAATTGACAGAAGGACTGTGTTTAATGTTCTTTGGGAGACAGTTCCAAGCTCTCGTTACGCCTACGGTAAATGACTTGTTATAATAATTAGAATATGTTTTGGTATTTGTAATAATAATGATTTATCGAGTCTAGCGGATATAAGAGGCCTGAACCGACTTGTTATATGCGGTAGATGTTTTGTTTTTTAGTAATTTGAATAGAAGAGATAGACAATGAAGCATCCGCCTGTCGCTTAGCCGCAATATTTGATTACATTCAAACATGTTCGATATGTGATCGTATTTTTTTAGGTTGTAAATAAAACGAATACAAGCATTTTGAGCTCTTTGTAACCGTGTGGCAAGTGCTAAGTTTAAATCGTTGTACACAACGTCGCAATAGTCCAAGTGCGGAAAGACGAGGGATTCTATTGCAATTTTTGTGATATTGACCGGTAAAAACTTTTCCAACACTCCTAAGAGAACCAATTCGTGAATAGACTAACTTTGTAACTTTATTTACATGAGAATCCCAGTTGAGGTTATTGTTAAGAATTACTCCTACGTTTTTGACTTCGGAACAATATGGTACAATGATTTTATCTAGAATAACATTTTCTGTACGAAGTTATCAACTCGCGATTGAACTTTTTTGAACCAATTAACATGGTCTGTGATTTAGCAGGATTCAAGGAAAGGCCGTTCAATTTTGTCCATTTCAGCAGGGTTTCCAAGTCCTTATTGGTTCTATCTACTAGTTGTTTCAGTGCAGAGGGTCTTCCGCTAATATAAATTTGTAGATCGTCAGCATACATATGATGTTTTCAGAAACTAATGGAATTTGCAAGTCATTTACGTATATTAGGAAAAACAATGGCCCCGAGAATGGATCCCTGGGGACACCCCTTGTCATTGTTTTCTGTCACTGAGAAATCCTCCCCGACACTAATAAATTGCTGACGGTCCCTAAGGTAATCTTCTATCCACCGCGTCGAGGCTAATGAAAAGTTTAAGTTCCTGCATTTTGTGAGTAGAAGGTCATGGTCAACAGAATCAAAGGCTTTACTGAAATCTAATAGCGTTAATACAGTTATTTCCCCATTATCCAGGGCTGTTCTCAGGTCTTCGGTAACTTCAAGTAATGCGGTTTGTGTACTTCTACCTGGCCTGAAACCGGACTGGTACGGATTTAATAATCCATACTCTGCTAAGTATGAATAGATTTGCCTATGAACAACTTTTTCGAGGATTTTTGAATGTGTCGGCAGAATACTTATAGGCCGGAAATCGTTGGGAGACGAAGGGCTTTGGGACTTCGGAAGAGGATGAACTTTGGCTAATCTCCATGCTTTTGGGAAACAAGACGTAGTTAGTGAATAATTAATAATGTGAGTAATAATGGGAAGAGCTACACCTGCAATAAGCTTCCACCGTCTAGCATTAATTCCGTCAGAACCGTTTGCGTTTGATTTTAAACTCCCTAAAACTTTACGAACCTCTCTATTGTCAACACATTTAAAGTACAGTTTGTCTCTGAGGTCATCTATACCGATGCTCGAATACTCTGATAAAGCGTTTGCTTTCAGCACTGGTTCAAATGAAGGAGCCGCATTTAAGAAATGTTTATTCAATTCGTTCAATGGTATATCTATGATTGGAGTTGTTGATCTATCCTTGCCCACACCAATATTTCTAAGACTGTTCCAGATTTGTTTAGAATCAGTTTGTGCTTTAAACAATGTGTTGTAGAATCGCAACTTAGCATTTCGTATTTTTTGGTTAACTATATTACGCAATTTTGTATATTCAAGTTTGAGAATTGCCGTTTTTTCTCGTCGGTATCGTTTCTGAACTAGATCGCGATGCTTCATGCAAGCCCGAATTTCATCATTCAACCATGGTGCTGCCGGACGCGTAACTCTGGATGTTTTTAGCGGAGCATGTTTAGTGAATAAATACCTTACAATATTATTTAACACATTAACTTTGTCGTCAATAGACATCTGTTGGTACACTAATTGCCACGGCGCACGGATGCTGTCGGAAAGAAAATTAACTGAATTGAAATGTTTGTAGTCACGGTACGAAATAATTTTTGGCTTGTACTTAGGGCAGTTCATTGAATATGACAAGTACAACAAATCATGCCTGGATTTAGTAGTAGTATTACACATTGAAACGCGGCGGTGGGGAAGGGAAAGAAAGCGATGGAATAGAATTCGCATTATAATTCTCAAAAGAGGTTCTCGCGGCGTCGGAGGTGGGAAGAGACGAAGCGCTCTACGCGTGGCCCGGCAAGCTCAGTCGGTAGAGCATGAGACTCTTAATCTCAGGGTCGTGGGTTCGAGCCCCACGTTGGGCGATGGTTTTGTATTTAATATACAGTATTATAGATTCAAACGCGGAGGCGGGAAGGGAATGATAGTGATCGAATGTCATGCGCATTATAATTCTCAAAAGAGATTCTCGCGGCGTCGGAGGAGGGAAGAGACGGAGAACTCTGAGCGTGGCCCGGCTAGCTCAGTCGGTAGAGCATGAGACTCTTAATCTCAGGGTCGTGGGTTCGAGCCCCACGTTGGGCGATGTTTTTATATTTAGTAGTAGTATTACACATTGAAACGCGGCGGTGGGGAAGGGAATGAAAGCGATGGAATAGAATTCGCATTATAATTCTCAAAAGAGGTTCTCGCGGCGTCGGAGGTGGGAAGAGACGAAGCGCTCTGCGCGTGGCCCGGCTAGCTCAGTCGGTAGAGCATGAGACTCTTAATCTCAGGGTCGTGGGTTCGAGCCCCACGTTGGGCGATGTTTTTATATTTAGTAGTAGTATTACACATTGAAACGCGGCGGTGGGGAAGGGAATGAAAGCGATGGAATAGAATTCGCATTATAATTCTCAAAAGAGGTTCTCGCGGCGTCGGAGGTGGGAAGAGACGAAGCGCTCAGCGCGTGGCCCGGCTAGCTCAGTCGGTAGAGCATGAGACTCTTAATCTCAGGGTCGTGGGTTCGAGCCCCATGTTGGGCGATTGTTTTTGTATTTAGTAGGTCTTATTACGCATTCAAAGGCGGACGTGGGAAAGGCATGAAAGTGATCTGTGACGATGTTGTGAATTTGTTTAGAATTTGAATCTCTCTGCGGTAATTAGCAGTTAAAAATTACTGTTTGATTAAGGGAGACAGAGAACACTGAAAAACGACTTACCCAAATTGTGGCAGACCAAGTGGACTTGCTTCATTGTTCTTACACTGCCTTTTTTACTACATGATCAATATTTAGAAGCAATACTATTTTGTTTGTGAATTTTGTGTTTAAGAAAGGGAATGCGGTAATTGTTGTTAAGGATTTTATACACCTTTTTATTTGAATGTTTTAATCACAACCATCAGTTTCTAACCCGTTTATAAACTGCAGTTTTGCTGCATAAACATCGGTAGTGTTTGTCTCTTGTCAGTACATACTACATATTTCTTCCCTGAAATGGCCGTCCCGTGATCGCGACACGGAGGTGCGCTTCCCGGTTGTCTTTGTTCCATCGCGGTGCCGATGCAGGTGTTTCCGCCGTCGAGTCACGGCGTGAGGTCACCCGTGCGTGGGGGGCTGCTCGCGACGCGAACCCGGGCCTGCTGCTGCCCAGTTCCAGAGACCCGCTAACCGCCCGCTCGCCCACGCCCCTGTGCCCGCGTCGTCCGGTTCGAAAATTCAAAAGCCAGGTCGCCCCGGGTGGGCGGAAAGGCCGTTGCACGCCGCGTGTTTTTCCACGCGCGAGGCTCTGACGCCGCGCAGTGGGGCAAATGTTTGTGAAACCTGACTGTCGGAAAAGTAAGCTACGATAGCACCTGCGGCTACAATTGCACACGCTTTCTCGCATTATTTGTAAGTTTTGCCCGTTTCGAAAATTCACAGATTTCAATTAAAATGTGGCCTGCGCAAGTTTTTGAAACGTCATTTAGTCTATCCGAGGGAAATATATTTGGAACTGTTTTTGAGAAAACCTTGATTTTATTTCATGCAAACTTTCAGAAAATTGCTCATATTTTCAGTAAATGTTACCTGATCTCATTTAACGATTTAACTTTGATAATGATATTTGATTATGGAAACTCACTATCTTCAATATTATGGTTGTAGGAACACAATGAATAAATTTTAAGCCTTTGTAATTTCCTAAAATGAAAAGAAATCGACGTGAATGAGAACTACCCCGTTTTTATAAGCGTACTTTTCTCTATTTGAGGCGAAAAAAATAAGAAAAAATAGGAGCCATTTTTGAGAAATTTTGAAAATGTTCTTGAAGTTTCATGTGAAGTACCTCTCAAATGAACATATACCTTTCACGTCCAGGAGACTCCGACATTAGCAAGATCGATCAAGGAATATAAAGTTTGGTTAAAACCGTTTTATGCACACATAGTTATTAAATAATAGGTCAGTTTGAAATTTTGAATTGAATTTTTTGGGTAAACCTTTTCCGTCAGTGGTTCGAGTGCCCAGAAGCGAGTCTGCGCCGTGGGAGCAGAAGCCGCCTGGCGCAAGGTGCTGCTCCGCGCCGCGTGGGATTGCATCGCTGGTGACGCCGCGCGTCCTAGTCGCTGGTTTACGACATTTTCCGCGACTTCGATGGCGCAGACGACCTTTGAACCATTTTGGGACGGCCTCGATAACTCTCTGCTAAGGACTCTCCAATGTCCACGATTGCCCTGGTTTTCCTAAGGCTAACGGCTGTGTGGAAACGGCGTCTATTCGTCGTGAAGCGAATTAGTTTGGTTGTAATATTAATTCGCACACATGTGTAGGCTGTAGAATTTATGATAGTATACCTAATTGCAATCAACCTACTCGCCGCGGTACGTTACGTTTTAGGTGAAATATTGTGATGAAATCAAGCCGTGCCCCGTGACAATTTTGAAAGGGCCCCATAGCATTAAGAAATAGAACATTTTCTTTTCGGAATTGTGACCCTTTTTAAGCAGAGAATTTGGAAATCTGATACACGACGGCATTTCGGGAAGAAGAGCGGGAGAGATGGCTCAGTGCATCAACCTGATGTCACTGCAGTCCCTCTGACCGGGAGGTCCTAGGTTCGAGTACCGACGGCGGCAGGATTTTCGACACTAGCTTGTCAGCTAGGTCGAATTCAGTCGCTGTCTGGAGGAGAATTCTAGCGGCCGGCTGCTCTGATCGGTAGTTTTCCGTGGTTTCTCCGATGAACACCAGGCGAATGCCGGAGCAGTACCCTAACAAACGGGCCACGGACCACGCGCGATCTTTCCTTCCTCATCCTTGTCCTATCCTCTCCCTCTTACACACACACTTACACTAACATGCACTACACCTGCACTACACTACACCACACACACCGGGAGACTGGTCGGGAGCTTACAACTTGTCCCGGCTGGGGCGGTGCCCCGCTGGTGTGAGATACTTGGTTGAGGGGAAAGCCCCGCTAGTCGACGGTAGGTCGGCGCCAGATCTCGCCATCCAGCGGGGAAAAGATCATCGCCACCTCCGGCGAAAACATGCACTACACTTACGGGACTAATGACCTGAGCAGTTGACGCGCCCGGAAACATCAATCAATCAAATCGGAAGAAGCTTTCCAAAGATATTGGCAACCTCCAAAATGGTCCAAAATAAAAACCAATGTATTCATCGTAGTATTAAAATCTTAACCACATTCTCGTTGTCCTGTGCGCACGTCAATGTCCTTTACGATAACGACAGAGTTGGAACCAAAAGCGCGAATGAACCAAATTCATTTAGTACTCTCGGCCGGAAGTAGCGTTCTCGAACACAGAGGTCTCTGCACGCAGAGCGATCGTAGAGTGCTAGATACAGAGGGTAGCGCAAACGCCGCAATTTAATATCCTCTCACCCGATAGCCCCGCAAGGCAGCATTCAGAAACTCAAGGAAAATGATAATTGTTGACGTTATGGAGATGTTTAAGATTATTAACATTGGTTTGAGAATATGTTTTCCTCACATTGTGAGTTAATAAAGAGAAAATGGGGAATTGATCATCGGAAATAAATCTGATACGAAATAAAATATTTTATTACGTTGGACAACGGGGCACTTTTCGAAAATTTCAGGGGAACCATGGACCAACGACGCGGCGTCTCCCGAACAGCCAAGAAGTCTTGGTTTGAGATAGGTTCATGGTTCTCAACACACAGAATACCGCACAGTTCCAATTCTCCTGTCATATATATATTTCCGGGTTTTGAAATGTTTTACATTTTTTCCGGTTTCCTAATAATTACACAATTAACAATTCTCCTGTCAACTGGATATAAAATGGCGGGATCATTGAAACAATGGAATGCGCTACTCTCTATAAAGAGAGATTCATGTAAGAACAAGCAATTTTGACAGCTAGTGCTGGCAACATAACCGAAGTTTCTGTGGTCGTTGAGTCCTTGATCCCATTGAACTCTCCTTCCTCGATTCGTTCGTTAGCAGTTGGCTGACTTGTAAATAGCTTCGACGCTTCCTTTTGTGATGTCCTCGTTCGGCGAAAATATAGTGCGTCACGAGAAATAATTGAAATTAGGAAGTGCAGTGCTATGTGCTCTTCTGTAAAAATTTATTTCTTTTATACACATTATATGGAATTTACTCTTTGCGTGGTAAGTATTATGTTTATTTTAAAACCGAGTCTTCAATGTAAGGTGCGTACTGGTGCACGTGTTTCTGAAGAGTTGCCGCGGCGGAGGGATTCTTCTCTGAATTACACGTGATGTTCACTTGTTTAGCGAACTGTCACTTTTGCTTGTTCTTACGTGAATTCTTCTATATCTAAGGACTCTAAGCGATCGGAAGCGCGAGCGCCTTTGTGCTGCCGTGCGGGGGTCGGGTCGGGGCGCGGGCGGCGCCGCCGCCGCCGCGTGCGTCGGTTCCTGGAGAAACGCGCTCCGCCGCGGGGGGGGGGGGCGGGGGCGGGGCGGGCGCGCCCACGGAGGGCGGCCGCGCGGGGCCGTTATCCCCGGAGCGCTCTCAATGGGGCGCGTGGGGGCCCTCAATGGGCGCCCCTCCGCGCCCCGCGCCGCCCGGCCGACAATTTGCTCACAGGCACCCACATGCGCGCGCACGCACGCTCGCCGACACAGGCCGTCCAACTCCGCGCGCGAGCGGGAAGTTTTTGCGCAGCCAATCGCTTATTATGATTGATGTCTCGGGTTTCTCCCGATTCCTTTGCCTCGCATTCCACCGTTGATGCTTCGTCATTCAAATCGTAGCATCTCCTCTCATCAATTTGATCATTTAAGACCGAAAACGCTTAGTAACTGAAGATCATGACATTAAATTTGAAGAATAAAACCACTGAATACCAGGGTACACATCCTGAATATTCCATGTAGTGGCGAAGCGGGTACCCGGCAAATTTTCTGGGAGTTCTCCCGATTTCCCTCCTTATTCTACCATTGCGCCGGCAACGTTCAAAGCACGTCACCATCGCCCCTCCACCAAACCATTCATGGCCCAGAACACTCAAGAATTAAAGATTATAATATTAAATCTAAGTACCACCGTTCAAATCCTGAACATTCCATGTATCGGACATAACGACTTCCCGGCAAATTTTCTTGGGGACCTCCCGATTTCCCTTTCACTCATTCTACCATTTCTCCAAGTTGATTCTTATCATATCTTGACATCACAATCACCTACGCATCAAATTCATTCCCCACGACCACAAGCCTTCAGCGCCGGCGCCTTAACAAAGAGAACCCCATGCCGACGTGGGCGCTTTCGGCGGGAAGATGCCCCGGCCGGCGCACGGGGTGGGTCCCCAAGGCCGGCCGGCCGGCGCGCGGTGGTTAGTCACGGCGTGAGATCACCTCTCTGGCGGGAACCCGCGCGCCAACCGCCACCGCCGCCCGCACGCGCCCTGCAGAGGGACGTTCCTCTCGCCTACCAAGAGACAAAGCACTTGACCAGCGGCGTGGCTAGGGGGGAGGGGCAGGGGGGCGACGCGCCCCGGGTGACACCATTCTAGGGGTGACACCATTCTAGGGGTGACACCACTTCAAATATTTTATAGTTGGAATTGTATAATTAAATCATTTACTTAAAAATTTTATGTATTAATCAAGACTACCTGATTTGGCTCTGTTTTCAGTAGAAAAAAGATATTGCAATAAGCATAGGCTTTAATGAAATAATAAATAAGTTTGCTGCCCTAAAATCTCGTAAAGAGGTTTTATAAATAACTTACATTTGTTGATAAATTATGTTTAATTTCAAAATATTTATTTTAAAATTATATTGCAATTATTCTTAATTACATAGAATTTTCGAATATATTTTAAATAACTATCATGTGCAAATATGTTTGTATTTTTAATAAAATAATGTACAATCTGTGCAGTAATAGATACTTTTATAACTATTTTATGGGGGGGGGTGACACCATTACCTCTTTGCCCCAGGTGACACCTACTGAAGCTACGCCACTGCACTTGGCATTAAGGGGGCGTGCATGTCGCACACAAGTATCAATTCAGTAATCCATACTGGAATCGAAGGGTCGCAATCGACCCGGCAGGCAGCTTTGGCTCAGAGGCAACACGGTGTGTCGGTAGCATCACTGACCGTGATGCATTATATGTACCCGCACGTTTTCTTGAGCCCCGGAATATCTACCCACACTCCTTCACTAACATTAGTTGAATTCAGAATAAACTATAGGAACGAGTGTTGTTGACAAAATCTAGTGTCAGGAATAATCGCTTCCGTGTACTAGACTCTATTTTGCATCGAAAAACGAGCTACAGATCTGGTATAAATGAAACTCCCACTCCTTTCTCATCTAGCGAAACGAGGGCTCAAGAAAGTGTTGGCGGATAATACTAGGGTTTCGAATCCCGATCTTGCTAAAGAATTTATCGAATTCAACCACTGTCTACAGGAGAATTCTAGCGGCTAGCTGTCATGATCGGTTAATATTTCCGTGGTTCCTTGGTACAAAAACGAATACCACAACAGTACCTTAAGAAACGGGCTACGGAACGTGCACGTCCTTTCCTTCATCAATGTTTTTCCCTTTTTTCTCCCTTCACACACATAAACACAGAGATACATGATGCACTATACTACCAAACGTGAGCTTGAAGTTTGTCCAGCCTGGGGCGCTGTCGAGCTGGCGGAGATACCTGGAGAAGGAAAACCCTACAAGTTGCCGTAAAAGATCGTGTTGGATCTCACGTTTCAGCGGAGGCGGAACAACGCCGCCTCCTGGCATATATGCACTACACTTACGGGACTACTGACCATACCACATAACGGGCCCTGAATCACCACACACTTGCAATGAGTCGCAATGGAGAGGGCACGGGAAGAGGCTAGTGCATCTTACTCCGTGAAATGGCGAAAACCCGAATGACTGGGACATTCCGACATGTCCCTCACACCCTCACCCCATCACAAGAAGGAAGCATGTAATGTAATTTGTTTTACACGTCATTTGAAATAGTTCATGCGATTAGCTTCTTTACTCCTCTTAAGAAACAAGCACCAGCCGTCACTGTGATATACCTGAATGTTCGGTTTAGGTCAATAGACAATTTAATAAACAGATAATAATTTCTAAAACAGATGAGAATCGCCGAACACCGTATCGAACTGCGAAAAACACAAACACAGAACTGCGAAATATTTTCTTCCGCCAGGCTGGCGAGCTGACCTTCAGTGTCACTTCACTGCGTGCAGTTTGTGACTGTGGATAATTTTCACGAGTGATTCCGATTTAGTCATTCGAAACAATGTACTAAGTACTGATATAAATCATGTCGAAAAGCATATGAGAATACGAGTGCGAATCATGTCATCAAACTGATGTAAACCAACAGGTTTCAATATCGAATTTCAAGGTGTCCACGTTCTTCATTTTCATAACGATTTTGATTAAATTCGCAAAAGACTTCTATTTAATCGCAGAAAATTCACATTAAATAATATTTCATGTGAAGTAAGTTTTAATGTATACTTTTCTTCCATTCCAGCTTTAAACATTTACAACATGCAAACATTCTCCACGTGGCGGAATGACAAAATAATAGGGAGTAAAACAACTCAAGCACAAGTTAGCTTCCATTAGTAAAATGAATACGAATCATTTCAACGCAATCATTACCCACCACACGCCCCTCCACACACCCCTATTTGTTTCGGCATCAATGGGCGTCACAAAAACCCGGTCGCACGACCGAACAGACCCTGCCCGCGGGCCTCGGCGCGTCGCGTTTCGCGTGCCCCCTGGCAGCTGACACGAAGACCAGGCAGAGTTGAGCGGACGACGCTGGGGCTTAGACTTGCGACAACCGTGTCTATGTTTTAAAATCATCCATGTACTTAACAACGACTTAATGGAGCCGATGTTTTTTTAAAGAGTTATGTTTTGTGATCGATGTTTTTTCGTGACTGATATTTTATTTTTGGATGAAAAAGTATAATAATGACGCGGGCCTCGTCACGTTGCGTTGTGCGTTCGCCCCGACGGTACGGGTACGACCAACAAAACATCGCTTAAAAATTGATGCTCACAATTAAAACGTCGATTAACATCGACGTTATCAAACGACCCCAAATCGATGTTATTAGACACTAGCGTTGTTCACAGACGGACAGACATTTTGCCGTCATTCGATTTTTCGGTACCAATGACCCACTCGAATTCTGGCTACACGACATGAGAGATTCTTTCCCCTATTTAGCAACTGAATTTACTAACTTTTTCGTTACCAGGGCCCTGAACTAAGAGCTTTTCAGCTGAAAATTCATTGTTTTTCCGTACAGAATTACATCACTTTTCCTCTGCTCCGTAGCGAGAATGTAATAACGACCACTTAAAAACATCGGTCTCAAAAATCGATGTTAGTTATATCAGTGATTTTAGGGAGTTTTTGCCACCTCGAACGCTAAGCACTATCGATCTTCTGCGCATGCGCAGATGCACTAAAGTGATGCGGAACTTGAACTGCGCATGAGCAGAAGATCGATAGCGCTTACCGTTCGAGGTGGCAAAACCTTCCTTTTATAAAAACATCGGTGTTTTCAAACATCGACGTCACTCCCCCACCCGGCAGCAGCCACAAAGGCCGTGCCGCGTTGAGGCGACGCCGCCGCGTCGGGGCGGCCGCTCTTCCCCGTGGCAGAAGCCGCGTCGCACGACGCGGCGTAGCGTGGCATGGCGTGGCGTGGCGTGGCGTGGCGTGGCGTGGCGCGGCGTGGCGGGGCTGGGCGGGGCGGGCGGGGCGGGCGGGGCGGAGCGTGGCGGGGAATGGCGGGGCGTCGGGTCGCGGGCAACGGCCGGGGGCCTCCGCGCCGCGCCGCGCCGCGCCGCGCCGCGCCGCGAGGCAGGTGCCTATTAAGCGAGGGCAGGTTGCTTTTTGCGGCGACCGCTGCAAGCCGTGTGCGGACGCAGCAGGCGCCCAACCCAACCACCGCCAGAGAAGGGGCGTGAATGACTTCCTTCGCGGCCAACAACAACTCGTGTCAAACCTCTAGAAATCTCCGCCCGTGTGTGGGATTTAGCTCCGCGTGTGGAGCCGTGACATATTTTCAGTTAGGTCCACCAAAGGTTGCACTTTGAGCCAGAAAAAAAAATACAATACGAAAGGCGGCTCTTATTATCCTTTTTATTTGTATTACGACTGATTGACGTTTCCGTGCCCGCCAACTGATGTGGTAATTAGGCCCGTAAGTGTAAAGAAGGTTTTATCCGTTATTTCCCCACTGGTTGGCGAGATACGGAGTCGAGATACACGTGGGTTGATTGATTGTTGGTGATTCCGGGCGCGTCAACGGCTGAGATTACTAAGTGTTGAGCGCTTTTTTCCTCGGGAGGCGGGGATTATGCCCCGCTGGATGGCGAGATCCGGCGCCGACCTAACGTCTGCCAGCGGGTTATTCCCCAGCCAGGTATTTCCCACAAGCGGGGCACCGCCGCGACAAACTCTAAGCTCCCGACCGGTCTTCCTGCACGTGTGGTAGAGTAGTGCATGTTAGTGTAAGTAAGGGGTGAGGATAGGACAAGGAAAAGGAAGGAAAAATCGCGCGCGTTCCATGGCCCGTTTGTTGTGGCAATGGTCACGAAATCGCGTGGTGTTCATGGGAGAAACCATGGAAAAGTACCGGTAAGACCAGCCGGCCGCTGGAATTCTCCTTCAGACAGCGACAGAACTCGATCTATCTGGCTAGTGTCGAAACTTTGCCACCCTAGCTGTGAGTGGAACCCTAGAACCTCCCTGTCAGAGGTCCTACAGTGACTTCAATTGATACCCTGCGCCGCGTTTCCCTGGGATTGTATGGGATTGCAACTTTTCTTCATCTAGGTATCTCCCCCACCGGGACTCTGACCCAAGTAGGACATTTTACTTCGATGATTTATGAATGAAAGTGAATGAATGGAAAACACAAATTATTAATGTTTCAAAAAACGTAAGAAAACATGTTATTTCCCCCTTCATCAAAATCAACATGGCGCGAAGTGCATCCCTATACCTCAAACATTTTCGAAGATTTGCTGTGACCATGTCAGGGTGACTAGCCAGTTTGGTACTATCCCGGAAGATCTCCCGACTTCCAGTACTGCAGCCATGAATCGCTCATGAGAAACATGACGCATCGTGGATCCTGAAAGAGACTTGTCCATAAAAGTGAACAGAGATGGCATTCGATTGTACTCTGTGTAATATTGCAACACTAAAGTATGTACGTAAATTGTTTCAATGGGTTACTCTTTGTTTCTTCACGGTTCAAAACACTTCATCGATAAGCTGTTCTCTCACGAAATTGCTTATGTTTTCTTCATCTCAAACTGGCAGAAAATGTTTTACTTTGCTTCCTAGGTACATAAATACATTGATATCAAGCAAACACTTTCCTGTTTGGCGGAACACCGTGATCAAAAGGGGGTATAAAACGGCTCAATCCGAAGTTAGGCCAACGTTTTGTTAAATAAATATGAATCCTTTCTAGGGGTCACCCACCGACCACGGCACTTACACTGTGTTGGCGTCGACTGTCAAAAGAAACCGCTCTCACGGCTGCACAGACAATACAATGGCCAACGCAGGGCGTCACGCGATTGGCGCCCTGCGTGTTGCCCGCAGTCGTGATCCATGAGCATCCACTATCACCGATACACAACGCCTGGCAACATGTTGCACGTCGGAGAGGAAATTGGCCAGTGGCAGCTGTTATATATACAAGGAACGTCGACGGTCAAAACCCACGCACTGTAAGGTTTTTGAAAAAAGCGGTTCAGCCATATACTTGATTTGGTCATTCGATCAATTATTTTGACACCCGGGCAAATTAGCAATGATTGTTAATCATCCACATCACAAACGTTGACTATCTCATTTTGGAGCATTGGTACTCCCTATTATTTTGTTTCCGCGAGTTGGAGAATGTTCATGAGAATATCTATTTTTGTTCCAAAAAACTCAATAAAACCAAAAAAATGGTTTGGGGCTAATGTACATAAAACCTCGACATTTCGAAAATCTTCTAAACAAAGAGCACCTCGCATAAAACATTTTCCTAGCATAGTGCAAAAAATGTTTTAAAAAATTGCGCAGGTCTCATTTTCGTTCAACGTGTGTTGTCAAGGCTTCTACTGGTGGCAGTGGCACGCGTCGTGGCTCCGTAGCATGCAACGAGTTTACTCTGCGCAAATAGTGTCAGGAAAGGAAACTATTAGTAACACCGCCGTTTTACAATAGGAATGCATTGTGTCTGGTTGCGGCGTGACGAACTACGTGAAGGAGCGATTCCGTGGCATTCCGCTCGTGGCGTTGACCTTGACAACAGTGGTTTCTACATATTCGAAATGTGCAAACGTTAAAAATGATGCGAGAAAGTTCGTGCTTGCTGTAGCCAGAGGCGTATCTAGGTATTCAGGCGCTCATGGCAAGCATAGAATGTGCACCCCTTTCGGGTTACTTCAAATTAGAGTGGTTGTTATTTGTTTTCAGCGGGTATTCTCTAAACAGCACCCCTTGTGATTGGCGCCCATGGCACGTGCCATGTCTGCCATACCGTAGATACGCCTCTGGCTGCACCACCACTAGTTTGAATAAGCTGGATGCGAGTGTGCGCGGCGGCGTTGGCGAGGGCGGGAGGGATTCGTTCGGCCGTGAACCGCGTTAACGAGCGCGCCCGTCAGCGGAGGGCGACAGCCTTCGTCAGCGGGCGGGCGGGCGGGCGGCGCACGCGATCTTTCTCCTGAGCCGCGCGCCGTGAGTCACCTCCCGCGCGCGCGCGCGAGCGACAGAGCGAGGTCGCTGCCATCGCGGAAGGACACAGCTCCATACCGCACCGCATTTCCAATTTCGAAACTTCATCAGCGGCGGATCCAGTGGAGAGGCGTGGGATCTGTAGGAGAGTTTTAGCGGCCGGCTGCTCTGATCGGTAGTTTTCCTTGGTTTCTCCGAACAACACCTGGCCAATGCCGGAGCGGTACCCTAACAAACGGGTCATGGACGATCTTTCCTTCCTCTTCCTTGTCCTATTCTTACCCTTTACTTGCAGACAATTACACTTACATTAACTACACTGTTACATATGTCTGGAGAGCGATCGGGAGCTTAGAGCATGTCCTGGCTGTTGGGGGATATCTGGTTAGGGGAAAATTCCCCAAGACATGTACGTAGGTGGGTGCCGGAACTCACCATCCACCGGAAGGAAGATCATCGCCACCTCATCAGATAAAACCTACACTACACTTATGGTACTGATGACCTCAGCTGTTGACGCGCCCGTAACATGAAACAATCATCCAACCAATCGAATTCTTAGACCTCAAAATCCCTTGTAAACCAATAATGCAACTGAATTTTTTTGAGGATGGCGTTCCGAACCACGTTCCGCCGGCGCGGAACAGAACCCCGCAAGACGACCTGTAGGTTTGTGCCTGATCTCACCATCCACCGGGGGAAGTCACCGCTACTCCCCTTGAAAAACATACCCTACACTTATGAGTAATGACCTTGGCAGTTGAAAACACCCACTTTTACGCGCCTGGAAACACGAAACAATCGATCAATCAATCGAACTCATAGGCATCAAAATCCCTGGCATGTATTATTCAGCATCTTGTACTTATCATATACCTGGATATTATCCATCGAATTCATAGGTATCAAATCCCTTGTACCTATCATCCATCTGAATATCATCAATCGAACTCATAGGTCTCAAAATCCCTTGAATCTATCATCCACCTAGTACTTATCACCCACCTGGAATCGAATCCATCGAATTCATAGGTATCCTCCCACCATCCATCGAATCCATAGGTATCAAAATCCCTTGCACCTATCATCCACCCTGTACCTATCATCCACCTGAATGCCATCAATCGAAGTCCTAGGTATCAAAATCCCTTGCATCTATCATCCACCGTGTACCTATCATCCACATGAATACCATCAATCGAACTCATAGCTATCAAAATCCATTGCATCTATCATCCACCTTGTACTTATCATCCATCTGAATATCCTCCATCGATTTCATAGGAATCAAAATCCCTTATACCTATCGTCCACCTGCTTGTGTGTGTGGGGGGGGGGCAGGGGGAGGGTGGCGTCCCGTACCACGCCGCGCGGGCGCGGAGCAGAGGCCGAGTCGGACGCGGAGCGGAGCGGAGCGGCGTGAGTCACCGGCGCGCGAGAGAGCGGGGCCGCCGCCGCCGCCGCAGAAGGACGCTGCCCCGCTCCGCTCCGCCCGCTCCGCTCGCGAGAAGCGAAAGGCGGGAAGCGGGCGGGCGACCGCTGTGCCGCGCTGCCGGGTTCGCCTGTTCGCGAGGTGCCGCTCGGCGATTTCGCGCGGAGCGACGGCAGCGCAACGGCGCCTCGGGCCGGGTAAACACACAAGGAGATTAAGCATCTGCTTACTGCTCCAGGTGAATGGGGAGCTCTAATTGTAATGTAAATATAATATGTAAATTTTAATGTTCCGCCACCAGGTTGCATAAACCTATTTGCGGAAATAATAAATATCTATATCTATCTATTAATTTTGAAACATTTCATATTATTTCAGAAATACTTTAAATATATTGTAAAATTTTTAAGTTGAAAATTATATTGATTGCTTGATTGATTGAATTTTCCGGGCACGACATCGATTGCTATTGTCATTAGTCCCGTTTGTGTAGTGAATGATTTTGTGCCTGGAGGTGAAGGTGCTCTCCCGTCTATGGATGGTGAGATCCGTCTCTGACCAACACGCCACCTTGCGGGTCTCTTACTAGAGGTACCAAAGCCCCTCCTCCCCAGCGGGACATGAAGCTCTAACTTTCCGACAGATCTCCCGGCGTGTGTGTTAGTGTAGTGCATGTCAATGTGTGTGTAAGGGGAGAGGAAGAGGAAGGAAAAATCGCTCGCGACACGTGGCCCGTTTCTTAGAGCACTACTCCCGTATTCGCCTGGTATTGATTGGAGAAATCATGGGAAAACTGCCGATCAGATCAGCAGGCCCTTAAAATTCTTTTTGAGGCAAAATTTAGAATTCGTTTTGAAATTAATTCGGATTACATATCTAAGATATTGTATTTCATAATTATTTAAGGATCCATTCTTCAGTCACGCGTCCGATCCCAGAAGCTATTAATTCACCCCTGAAGGGGAATTGACGCGAAAAGGATCTCAGGACAGTTGGCAGTTCTAGGGTGGGCGGGTCGTTGGGGTTTAAGATCGGGATAAGTTGTAATTTCACCCGCTCCATTTTATCTCTCCAGCAAACACGAGAGTCAGTAGCCCAATGACCGAAAAGTATCGGCTCTTGATTTTCTTCAGATTAAGTGACATTGCACGTATTCTCAACGTCGTTGCTGCCAAACAGTTGATGTCCCCTGCTGAAAAAGTATGTTTGTTCCTACTGTGGATAAAATCACTGCATTTCTAGTTGTCTCAATCCCAAGCTCAGATAAGTTCAAAACAAGGACTCAAAATCAGGGAGTTGTTTATTGACCGCAGTTGCAAAATTTTGACTGATTGATTGTTTTTTCCGGCGCGTCAACTGCTATGAAGGTCACTGGTCCCATAAAAGTAGTACATGTCACATCCCGTGAGGAGTGAGTTCTACCTCCACCGGAACCTGGGACTCGGTGGTGACACAACGCGTTGGCTTGAGGGGTTTCCCTGGCATCTCAGCCAGTGGGTCCCTGCCCCAGCCGGGACAAGCTCTAAGCTCCCGACTTGAGTAAGTAGCGATGTCCTTAAGTGTAGGTGTATGCGTATGAGGCGAGGAGTGAACAAGGATGGGGAAGGAAAGATCGCGCGCGGCTCTTGACCTATTTGTTAAGGTACATCACTAGCATTTGGGTGGAACTGATCGGAGTGTCCACGGAAAAATATCGATAAGTACACCGGTGCTAGAATTCTCCTCAATACAGAGGTTGACAGGAAATCGCAAGATAGAACGTCGCGAAGAAAATTCTTAGGATTTATAAGTGCTGCGTTTCGGAAACGAAGATGGTTTCATTCATCAATTCATCTATTCTCATCTAGCTTGGAATTCTGAACCTGGCTGCGCCCTCTTGTCATATAACGGTAACGAAGGACTGGTAGCGAAGCACCCGCGCCGAGACAATAGGGAGATTTAGCGCCACGCGCAAGGTCGTTATTCACTACGATACGTGATGTTACGACGCTACGCGACGCAACGCAATGCACTAACAGTCACGTTAGACATAACCTTAAGTTATGTCTTACCTCAGACCTAACTTACGACCTTATTCCTTCATTAATAGTACACGTCAAGTCTCTATTACTTCCTACAAACTGCAAAATGACTGCCAATTGACGTCAGCGCTTACCTCCTCTAAAGTTGAAAACTGATTGTTTATTTTTCTTGAGTATTTTTAGGAAAAATAAGTACATATATAAACAAATTTTACTTTTTGTTCCCAATAAATCTGTTCCCTGGCAATCTCCTTCGCAACAGCGCCCGCTACTCAGAAGCAGCACAACGCAAGCGCCGCGACCACTCCGCTACTAATCCGGGGAGCGCCTTTTATCTGGGCCATATGACAGTTCCTCGCCGAGGAAAGCACTTGTGTTTGAGCTTTCAAGCAGAAGGGCTCTGGCGGGATGAGGGAGTCGAGAAAGGGGATATGAACCTTTCTCGTCAGCCCAGTTACAGATATGGATTCACCTTCCACTCGTTATCAAGAACGAAGAGCGAGTATGTGTCTTGCGACTTATTTCCATTTCCAAAAAAACTTCTGGCAATGTCGATGCGAACTACACATTTTATCGACAATTTTTCCTAACAATTTCTCTATTTA
>JAHLJT010005437.1:34034417-34307820 GCA_031308135.1 Acheta domesticus | reverse complement strand
TGTAGAAAATTCTGGCAGCGGTGGGATTCGAACCCACGCCTCCGAAGAGACTGGTGCCTTAAACCACGCCTTAGACCGCTCGGCCACGCTACCGCGTGTTGCTCCTCCTCATGAAAGTCTTACGAATCGCTGAACCTCTCATTTCTGTAGAAATTTCTGGCAGGCGGTGGGATTCGAACCCACGCCTCAAAAGAGACTGTGCCTTAAACCAAGCGCTTAGACCGCTCGGCTACGCTACCGCGTGTTTGTTCCCCTCATGAAGTCTTACGAATCGCTGAACCTCTCCATTCTGTAGAAAATTCTGGCAGCGGTGGATTTCGATTCCCGCGCCTCCGAGGAGACTGGTACCTTAAACCAGCGCCTTAGACCGCGTCGGGCAAGCGCTACCGCGTGTTTGTTCCCCTCATGAAGTCTTACGAATCGCTGAACCTCTCCCATTCTGTAGAAAATTCTGGCAGGCGGTGGGATTCGGATCCCCGCGCCTCCGGGTAGAACTGGTACCTTATGACCACGCGCCTTAGACCGCTCGGCAACGCTACACGCGGATTGCGCTCCTCTGATGAAGTCTTGATATTCGCTAGAACCTTTCCTTTCTATAGAAATTCTGGCAGCGGTGGGATTCGAACCCACGCCTCCGAAGAGACTGGTGCCTTAACCAGCACCTTAGACCGGCTCGGCCACAGGCTACCGCGGTTGCGCTCCTCTGATGAAGTCTTATTAATTCGCTGAACCTCTCTTTTGTGTAGAAAATTCTGCAGCGGTGGATTCGAACCCATGACTCCGAAGAGACTGGTGCCTTAACCAGCTCCTTAGACCGCTCGGCCACGCTACCGCGGTTGCGCTCCTCTGATGAAGTCTTATTAATTCGCTGAAACCTCTCCTTTGTGTAGAAAATTCTGACAGCGGTGGGATACGAACCCATGACTCCGAAGAGACTGGTGCCTTAAACCAGCTCCTTAGACCGCTTGGCCACGCTACCGCGGTTGCGCTCCTCTGATGAAGTCTTATTAATTCGCTGAACCTCTCCTTTGTGTAGAAAATTCTGACAGCGGTGGGATACGAACCCATGACTCCGAAGAGACTGGTGCCTTAAACCAGCGCCTTAGACCGCTCGGCCACGCTACCGCGGTTGCGCTCCTCTGATGAAGTCTTATTAATTCGCTGAACCTCTCCTTTGTGTAGAAAATTCTGGCAGCGCTGGGATTCGAACCCACGCTTCCGAGGAGACTGGTGCCTTAAACCAGCGGCTTAGACCGCTCGGCCACTCTACCGTGGTAGCGCTCCTGTGATGAAGTCTTATGAATTCGCTGAACCTCTCCTTTGTGTAGAAAATTCTGGCAGCGGTGGGATTCGAACCCACGCCTCCGAGGAGACTGGTGCCTTAAACAAGCGACTTACACCGCTCGGCCACGCTACCGCGTGTTTGTTCCCCTCATGAAGTCTTACGAATCGCTGAACCTCTCCTTTCTGTAGAAATTTCTGGCAGCGGTGGGATTCGAACCCACGCCTCCGAAGAGACTGGCACCTTAAACCAGCGCCTTAGACCGCTCGGCAACGCTACCGCGGTTGCGCTCCTCTGATGAAGTCTTATTAATTCGCTGAACCTTTCCTTTCTATAGAAAATTCTGGCAGCGTTGGGATTCGAACCCACGCCTCCGAAGAGACTGGTGCCTTAAACCAGCGCCTTAGACCGCTCGGCCACGCTACCGCGGTTGCGTTACTCTGATGAAGTCTTATTAATTTGCTGAACCTCTCCTTTGTGTAGAAAATTCTGGCAGCGGTGGGATTCGAACCCACGCCTCCGAAGAGACTGGTGCCTTAAACCAGCGCCTTAGACCGCTCGGCCACGCTACCGCGTGTTTGTTCCCCTCATGAAGTCTTACGAATCGCTGAACCTCTCCTTTCTGTAGAAAATTCTGGCAGCGGTGGGATTCGATCCCACGCCTCCGAAGACTCTGGTACCTTAAACCAGCGCCTTAGACCGCTCGGCCACGCTACCGCGGTTGCGCTCCTTTGATGAAGTCTTATGATTTCGCTGAACCTCTCCTTTGTGTAGAAAATTCTGGCAGCGGTGGGATTCGAACCCACGCCTCTGAGGAGACTGGTGCCTTAAACCAGCGCCTTAGACCGCTCGGCCACGCTACCGCGGTTGCGCTCCTCTGATGAAGTCTTATGAATTCGCTGAACCTCTCCTTTGTGTAGAAAATTCTGGCAGCGGTGGGATTCGAACCCACGCCTCCGAGGAGACTGGTGCCTTAAACCAGCGCCTTAGACCGCTCGGCCACGCTACCGCGCATGTGTTCACCTGATGAAGTCTTACGAATCGCTAAACCTCTCCTTTCTGTACAAAATTCTGGCAGCGGTGGGATTCGAAACCACGCCTCCGAAGAGACTGGTGCCTAAAACCAGCGCTTTAGACCGCTCAGCCACGCTACCGCGGTTGCGCTGCTCTGATGAAGTCTTATGAATTCGCTGAACCTCTCCTTTCTGTAGAAAATACTGGCAGCGGTGGGATTCGAACCGACGCCTCGGAAGAGACTGGTGCCTAAAATCAGCGCCTTAGACCGCTCGGCCACGCTACCGCGCATGTGTTCACCTTGTGAAGTCTTACGATTCGCTGAACCTCTCCTTTCTGTAGAAAATTCTGGCAGCGGTGGGATTCGAACCCATGACTCCGAAGAGACTGGTGCGTAAAACCAGCGCCTTAGACCGCTCAGCCACGCTACCGCGGTTGCGCTCCTCTGATGAAGTCTTATTAATTCGCTGAACCTCTCCTTTGTGTAGAAAATTCTGTCAGCGGTGGGATTCGAACCCATGACTCCGAAGAGTCTGGTGCCTTAAACCAGCGCCTTAGACCGCTCTGCCACGCCACCGTGTGTTTGTTCCCCTCATGAAGTCTTACGAATCGCTGAACCTCGCCTTTCTGTAGAAATTTCTGGCAGTGGTGGGATTTGAATCCACGCCTCCGAAGAGACCGGTGCCTTAAACCAGCGCCTTAGACCGCTCGGCCACGCTACCGCGGTTGCGCTCCTCTCATGAAGTCTTATGAATTCGCTGAACCTCTCCTTTGTGTAGAAAATTCTGGCAGCGGTGGGATTCGAACCCACGCCTCTGAGGAGACTGGTGCCTTAAACCAGCGCCTTAGACCGCTCGGCCACGCTACCGCGGTTGCGCTCCTCTGATGAAGTCTTATGAATTCGCTGAACCTCTCCTTTGTGTAGAAAATTCTGGCAGCGGTGGGATTCGAACCCACGCCTCCGAGGAGACTGGTGCCTTAAACCAGCGCCTTAGACCGCTCGGCCACGCTACCGCGTGTTTGTTCCCCTCATGAAGTCTTACGAATCGCTGAACCTCTCCTTTCTGTATAAAATTCTGGCAGAGGTGGGATTCGAACCCACGCCTCTAAAGACACTGGTGCCTTCAATCAGCGCCTTAGACCGCTCGGCTACGCTACCGCGTATTTGTTCCTCTCATGAAGTCTTACGAATCGCTGAACCTCTCCTTTGTGTAGAAAATTCTGGCAGCGGTGGGATTCGAACCCACGTCTCCGAAGAGACTGGTGCCTAAAACCAGCGCCTTAGACCGCTCGGCCACGCTACCGCGCTTTTTCTTCCATGAAGAAGTCTTACGAATTTGCTGAACGTCTCCTTCTTCTTTGACGTTTTTTATCCCTAAGAGTTTTCCGCTTTCGATTTCCATATATTTTGGTCATTCCATTGACCTTCTTCGAGTCCTTTCTTATCTATTAGTTCTTGTATATACGTCTTCCAGGTCATAGCTGGTCTGCCTCTTCTACATCGTTTTTCATGTATCCAGTTTAAAATTTTTTTGGCCGTCTCTCATTTTGCATTTTCTGTACATGTCCGTACCATTGAAGAGCTTTATTTTCTAGTCTTGAGGTTAGGTTTTTTGAAGCCAACTCTTTCCTATTCCACTTCGTTTCATATCTCTTCCCGCCTTGTTATTTGCAAAGATTTTCTCATAAAGTCGAAATCTGCTGACTGTATTCTGACTCTACGGCGTTTTGCTAAAGGCCACATTTCTGCTCCATATAGTATAATATTTTCCACTACACTGTGGAATATTCGTCTCTTTGTGTCTTGTCGTAACACATTGGCCAAGTAGGCCTGTGATTGCATTTCTGCCCATTGCGTGTCTAGTGGTAATATCTTTATTAACTTTGCCATCGCCAGTAATTATAGTCCCCAGATATTGAAATTTTGTACAGAGAGTTATTTCGTCATCAGCAGTTTTTATATTAGGAGGTATCTTCTCCAATGAATAAGTATTCGGTCTTTTTAAGGTTAATTTTAAGTCTCCACTTTTCGTATTCTTCTTTTATTTTCCTTAGCATAAACTCCGTATCTTCCCGATCTGATGCCATAATGACCTGATCGTCTGCAAAAAGTAGAGAATGTAAACAATATGAAGAACAAATTTTATTTGGAGGAAAAAATCTCTCTCTGCAATTTTGTAATTGGAGGAAGACGCCGAATAAAATTCTAACTATTGCAATTTTCGAAAATTCAGAGTTAACCGTGAAATTTGGACCTATGCCACCCTAATAAGTGCATTTTACTCTGTTCTTACAAGAAATTTGAAGACAAAATTTGGAGCTGTTTTTGCGAAAATTTTGAAAATATCCGGGGAGCTTTATGTAAAGTACCCCCAAATTTTATAGAATCTTTTTCAAAATCTCAAAGCTTTGACTCGAATCAGATTAACCGAGGAATGTTCATTTTGGAAGAAATCGTACGTATGGTGTAGGCGCTAGCAGTGTTCACAGATGGGGAGACGGACGGGCTGACAGCCGGACGGATGGACGGACGGACGGACGGACAGACGGACGTTTTCCTTTCAACTGGTTTTTCGGTACCAAGGACCCACAAAACAGGGATTCTGGCTACACCACGTGTTAGGAGATTTTTTTACTAAATTTAGCAACTGGTTTTATCCACTTTTTCGTTATCACGGCCCGGCCACAAATTTTTTTATGGCGAAAAATGGCCATTGTTTCGCGCAGCATTACATAACTTTCCCTATACGACGTTTATTACTACGTGTACGGGAAAGTAAAACAGGTATATCTCTGGCATAAATGTTTCAGTGAAGGTCGCGATAGCGTGCGACCTGCGAAGTGGCAGGCCAACAACTGCTACAAATGAAGCAAACATTGGGCAAGTATGCATTGTTGCGAGGAAGTGACCGAAGAAAGAGTCTTGAAATATTCACAGAGGTCGTAATTTCAATTGGAATTGTTTATATAATTTTTCATAGACATTTGAACATCGCAAAAGTTGGTTTCCAAAAATATTGTCTCGTGAAAACAAATAAACAAAAATAATTTTTGCTGGCGATCTGATGAATATAGCTGATTAAAATAATTAGTTTTTGCATAATAATTGCTAGAGATGACTTGGTGCTATTTGACGACCCGGTGCCTAAACGGCAGTCGTGCAAGTGGAAATCCAAAACATCTAATCTAAGAATCTAATCCAAAGCATCTAAGGACACTAGCAGAAGCAAAGTTATGCTGCAAGTTTTCTTTGACGCAGAGGGTCTGGTCCACTATGAGTTTATTCCAGAAGGTCGCACTGTAACAAAAGAATTGTACGTGGAAAATCTTCGTTGCCTCAGGGACGAAGTAAGAAGAAAACGTCCAGAAATTTGGGCACAAAACTGGTTTGTTTGCACGATAACGCACCATCGCATCAATCAGTATTGGTAAAAAATTTCCGCTCCATGGCACAATGATACTGAATTGGAATACCCTCTGTACTCCCCAGATCTGTCACTACCAGCCTTTTTTCTCTTTCAACGGCTGAAATCCCTTTTGAATGGGCGAACGCTGATGAAATTACAGCAAATGCGACGAGAGCACTACACTGTATTGCGAAATGGCTTCCAGGAATGCTTCCAGTCACTTTACACTCTCTGGTATAAGTGTGTCACAGCGGAAAGGGACTATTTTGAAGGAAATGTGTAAATTACGCTATGGTATCTTGTTTCTGAGTTTTAAACAATTTCCGGGGACTTTTTGAAGATAGAATGTAAAATTCACAAAGTACTGAAAATAAGCAAATTTGAGTTGACCAGAAATATGCGTCCTCAAATCATTTGAAGGCGCAAATTTTCAGCTGTTAGGTAAATTGTAAACGCGAGTAAGCGCCTAATAAAAATGAAGAGGTGCTACGGCGGGTTAAGAAATGAAAAAAATACGAACGTAATGTCTCCAGTTTTATTTACATTGTATATCTACCTCAAATATTTATATTGCCTGTACTTCAATCTTTATTGATTTTTATCGTTCATTTAATGTGAAAAAAAATGTTCGCACTGTCATACTGCATACGAAAGACGCGAATATCACAATATCCCGGAATATTTCTCATCTACGTTTTTTCTTAGATATTTATCTGAAAATGTTTCGTTCATTTTTTCAGTGCAAGTAATATCCCAGTAATCATTGCAACACATTCCTAGAACCCTCATCCTTTCCCCAGATCTTCTTCCTGAAAATATAATTCTATGAAGTAACTAATTTTGGAAGAAAAGGCATGATGAGAAATAAACATACATACGTGAAAAAATTATGAAAGAGATATTTTATTTACCTTTTTTGACATGTTTATAGACGCCAATCCCGAAGCCAATAGCTTTCAGTGGAGCCACAAACATTTATAGTAATACATAAGTTTATTTACAGTTCAGACTGGTATATGTTGTGAAAAGATAAGCTCCGAACCCAGAGATCAAATAAGTCGTGATCTTCCTTCCAGTTGCACAACTTCTACTGTAAACAACGAACACGTGTTTAACATAGATCCATGGCCCGTTTATTAGGGTACTTTTCCGGCATTCGCCTGGTATTGATCGGAGAAACCGTAGAAAACTTACATATGAGAGCAGTCGGCTGCTGGAGATCTCCAGACAGTGGCTGAATTCGACCTAATTAGCTAGTGTCGAAAATCATGCCACTGTCGGGACACAGACTCTGGTACTTATCAGCAACAGTTGTTTGCCTTGACTCATCTCAACCGGCACGGGTCGGTGGCGGGATATTCGACACTATTTAGTTACCTAGGTCGAATTCAGCCGCTGTGTGGAGCAAACGTCTGGCGAGAGGCTGCTCTGATCGATAGTTTTCCGTGTTTTCTCCGATCAATACAAGGTGAATGCCAGAGCAGTTCCCTAACAAATGGGCCACGGAAGCGCGATCTTCCCTTCCTCCTCCCTGTAGTATTCTCACCCCTTTCTCTCTCTCTCTCTCTCTCTCTCACAACACACATACACACACACTGATTTGCACTACACTTATATGCATACATGTCGGAAGATCAAGGCGGCGCCCCGCGGAGGAGAGACCTGGATGAAGAAAAATCCTGCAAGTCGACCTGTTGGTGGGCTTCACCATACATTGGAGGAGGAACATCGCTACCTTTCGTGGTAAAAACACGCACTACACATACGGGGATATCAGTTGACGCACCCGGAAACACGAAAAAATCAATCCAGTCAACCAGTACGGAAGAAAGAGTAAGTAACGCTTTTGTCCCTTAGGTTTCTACATGCGGTCTCACTGCGCTCTTCGCTCTGTGCCGACTTCAGCTGCTCGATTTTCGCAACCCAGGGTCCCCCACTCCACAACACTCCACCCGCACCAGACGGCGTGCGACGCGACAGACGACTGCCGCACAGGGTTGCCAACATTGGTGCCGAACCATTGTTTTCCGCTCTTTTTTAAAATAGAAGTTATCACACTGGTTTTTAATGGAACCTCGACAATAACAAAGGCTGTAAGCAGTGTTCAAATTAGAACAAAAGTATGGTTTCAAACTTTTATTTAAAAACAATTACGAGACAAAGCCGATCGCGGGTGAAAGATGGGTTGAAAGCGATACTAAACTTCATCACAGGGCTCTCAAGAGTCATACAGAATCAACAACGGAATTTCGTGATATATCTAAGTAATTAGAATATTGAAATTGCAAAAATTCTTATTTTTGAATTTCATGTTACGCACGAGCAGCAAACATGGAACATGATCACAATATTTGGATCATCTGACTAGGGATTAGACACACTAATAAATTCTTAATATTTTAACCTCTTGGACCTCCACAGAAGGAAAAATACACTGCTGCACTTCGGCCAGTCTAGAATATTAGCGGATCAGAAATAGAAAGTTTTTATTCAGTTTGTCCCAACTTGCAATTAAAATTTTTATTTACGTACACTCACGCTTACGGATACACCCCCTACATACAGTATTTTTTCGAAGTTAGAGGATTAAACATGGGAAGAGGGCAAAGAAGAAGAAGAAGACATATGTACATGGGAACGAATTAAACAAACTGGTTTAAGATTTCTGCCACTAATGAAGAGTAATTTCAAAAATCTCATGCTTGACAGATTATTCTGAATGCTCCATTCGTTCCAGTCGTATGATGAACGTGGCTGTTCTACTCGTGAAATTACAACTAATTGTGTTTAACTATACATTCGAAGTGCCTCAATCAGGGGGGTGTATTTCAAAACGTTTATCGTCTTTTCTACCCAATTTTTCTTATCACTTCTCCCTACTGCCCAATCATAAAACTGTGACACATGTATCTTAGGAAGCGGTTTCAATGGGCTATGTTGATGTCCAATAAAACGAGTATGTAGTGTAACATAATCTCTTTATTTTAACGTAGCTCTCAGTTATTTCGAATATTGGGCGCATTCTGGAACTCGCTTGGACATAATTCGTGGAGTAGTCGTATTAAATACAACTCGTGCTTTGGAAATTTTTCCAATAAATCCACTCCTCGCTTCGCGAGTCGGGAATTTATGAACAATTTCCAAAGCACATGTGGTATTGCCTATGGTAAAGTAACGTGCCCACGAGATGCAACACGCTATTTGGCGCCTACGGAGGTTTACGTGGAAACACTAGCGGTGGAGCGGTGAAAGAGCGATTCCAGCATGTTCTGGGTGGAATACATTAATTGGGTACTTTATGCGACTTCGAAAGAAAATCGAAGGCCAAGGCAGCGTGAACATGCGCTCAAAAGCCGTACATAAAATCACCAATTTTGTGATATATCTGAGTTCGTATTTAACCAGTCAGGTTATTCAAGAAAGGACTGATCAATTGCATCATCAATATTATCCACAGCCGATTATCCTGTGGTAGCGTGGCCGAGAGGTCTAAGGCGCTGGGTTAAAGCACCAATCTCTCCAGAGACGTGGGGTTCGAATCCCACCGCTGCCAAATTTTTTTTCATAAATAGACTGTTGAGATTCTTCACCGGTTTTCATCAACATGAGCTACAGGTAGCGTGGCCGAGCGGTCTAAGGCTCTGGTTTTAGGCACCAGTCTCTTCGGAGGCGTGGGTTCGAATCCCACCGCTGCCAGAATTTTCTACAGGAAGGAGAGGTTCAGCCAATTCGTAAGACTTCATCAGAGAAACACATACGCGGTAGTGTGGCCAAGCGGTCTAAGGCGCTGGTTTAAGGCACCTGTCTCTTCGGAGGCGAGGGTTCGAATCTCACCGCTGCCAGAATTTTATACAGAAAGGAGAGGTTCAGCGCTTCGTAAGACTTCATCAGGGGATCACATGTGCGGTAGCGTGGCCGAGCGGTCTAAGGCGCTGGTTTTAGGCACCAGTCTCTTCGAGGCGTGGGTTCGAATCTCACCGCTGCCAGAATTTTCTACAGAAAGGAGAGGTGCAGCGATTCGTAAGACTTCATCAGGGGACCACATGTGCTGGTAGCGTGGCCGAGCGGTCTAAGGCCCTGGTTTAAGGCGCCAGTCTCTTCGGAGTCGTGGGTTCGTATCTCACCGCTGCCTGAATTTTCTTCATGAATAGACTATTGAGATTATTCATAAGTTTTCATTACTGCAGAACTCGCCGGTACCGTGGTCGAGCTGTGTAAGTCGCTGGTTTAAGGCACTCTGAAACCATGGTCCGAATATCACCGCTGTCAGAATTTTTCTTCATGAATATACTCTCAATTTTCTTATCAATTTTAATGAGAGTTCTGCTCTGTGCGAATTTTAAGTGTGGTTTTGGCCAGAAAATAATTCTGTTTTGACGTGAGAAAAATTTGTTATTATAAAATTTTATGATGCATTTTGTTACAACAGTTTTTCAAATTTCATAAATAGAATTGAAATTATGATTTTTTCTTGTTAATTTAAAAAATACACGATGGTATTTATGATGCACTAATGTCCTGTAGCACAGTGATTTATTAACGGGGCTTGGGTCAAAATATCAAGCTCTCCTTCTTCTTCGGAAGCAGATGCTCCATTTCCCCAAGTATAATTTTTTATATTTATATTTTTACCCTGTACTGGGGAGTATTGCTGCAGGTTTGACCTGTTTAAGGTTAAAGGATACCAGGAATGCTCTTTATTTAACCTTCTTCGATTTTGACCCATTCCATGGCCTTCTGTACAGTGTAATGGGTATTTCTAGATGATCTTAATAATAATAATAATAATTAATAATAATAATAATAATAATAATTTATTGAGTCACATATACAATTACAATCATGTTATGACGAGTCAATGTATATTGGGTGGAGAGAGGGAAGTTACATTTACTGTCCAGAAGCAAGCAAGGGGCCATCTCAGCATTTGCTCAAAGGACCAGGGAAACTGACAGAAAAACCTGATCGAGATGGAGTCATTGCCCTAAGAATTATACTACAATACTTTTACTTAATACTTTTACTTAACTACAATACTTTTACTTAATACTTTGGAAGTGGGGTGAAATTGCGTGGCAAGCGTCATGCTTCAATCGGGTACTTTTTATCCACTATTTTCTGTTAAGAAAGCCAGTAATGCTAGTATTTATATGGAGTTATATTGTTTAATTTAAAAAATAATGTATTTTAATTATTTTGTTTATTTATTTATGAAGTTATTAGTTATTTTCGGACGCGTCAACTGCCAAAGGTGTTAGCCCCGTAAGTGTAATGCATGTTGTTGTTTTTTTATCGCGGGAGGTGGCGGTAATCTTCCTCCGGTGAGTGGCGAGATCCGGCACCCACCTTCAAGTCAGTTTGAGAGCATTTTTCCCAACCAGGTATCTCCCACCTGATGGGCACCGCCACAGCCGGGACAAGCACTAAGCTTCCGACAGTGTTCCCGGCATGTGTGGTAGTATAGTGCATGTTAGTGTGTGTGTGTGTAAGGGGAGAGGATAGGACAAGGAAGAGGAAGGGAAGATCGCCCGCGATCCGCGGTCCATTTGTTAGTGTACTGCTCCGGCAATTGTCTGAAATAGATCTGAGTAACCACGGAAAACTGCCGATGAGAGCAGCTGGCTGCTAGAATTCTTCTCCTGACCAGCGGCTGAATTCGACCTAGCTATGTAGTTGGTGTCTAAAATCCTGGCAGCCGGCTGAATTTGACCTAGCTATGTAGTTGGTGTCTGAAATCCTGGCAGCGGCTGGATTCGCTCCTTACGACCTTGTCAGTAGCACTACAATATATCCGTTGATGCCCTGAGGTTCCTTTTCCGTTTTTTAACATTTTATAATCGCTTGTTTATATCATTTGAGACGCATGATACACTAATTCGTCCCCTTTTATAATACAATATATTAACATTTAGAAAATGTATTTTATAATTTATTTGAGTTTCATCTGTTGATCCACAATACGTCCTCTAAATGAAGGTTGTGTTATCTAACTTCTGTCGCGTTCCCTAAGGACAATTCCTTATTGCACCACCGCGGTGGTGCACTACAATAAATCATTATAGAATCGAGAAAAGCTAGCATGAGTGTTGATTTGTTTTTTTAATTAATACAATTGCTGTTACAGTAAAATAGAAAAATACAATGCTGTAAACGCAGGTCACCGGTTTTCAGGTGCTACGAGAGCCATGAACTTATTAATTTTTCATTCACTTATTTATAATTTAAATGAAATGTATGTGTTATTGTTAATTAATACTCTTAAATTAGTATTTCGACTATAGTTTTTGCACATGAATTTGAAGACTGCATGCCTAAACATCGAAATAGTTCATTCACATTAAATGCTGTGGGCATGGCCGGATTACGTATAAGGAAAATATGTAGTTGCTTTGTGCCCCAGTTCACGGGGGCCTCACACCCCTTAAAATGTGATAATGTGTTTGGAAAACCGTCATAAAATACATTTAGTATCGAAGCGTAAGGAAAAGCAATGGTTTGTAACTTATAAAATCATTAAATTCAAATTGTCTAACGTATTAAAAAGTTTGTATACAAAAATTTGTTGTGAAGTATTTAAGAACAAATTAAATTAAAATTGTGTATTAAAGTGCATTTATGTACAAAAAGTAATATAACTAATTGGTTAATCTATATTTTTATTTGTACAAAATGTTATTCTATTATAAAAAATGAGTTTTAGAACATCTAGAGAATTTTTCGAGAGGGGGGCCAACAATATTTTGTGCTTGTATGTCTTGTAGTTTCTAAATACGGCTCTGGCTGGAAGTCACGGACCCCTACATTCTCGAGAACCTCCTACTGCCTAGTGCCGATGCTTCCGCACAGTTGGTAGCCTTGCCCGCCTCTCCTCTCCTCTGCCCGTTTCCAGCGACGACCTTGCGTCCGTGGCGCATTCTGGCGGGCGCGAGGCAAAGCAGAGGCCGTGGCTGGTTGGGTCTCGACACCCAGCTGTTCGCTGTAAATAAACAAACGCCAGGCGCTGGGTCGGCAGGCCGCATAATCCTCTGTCCGCGTGTGCGACGGAGATCCTGCTAGCTACGCTGCCAGTGAGTACACTTTGAACCTTGTTTTTTTGGTCAGCGTTTTGTGTAAGTGCCTGAAACAGCAATCGCAAGTGCCAGGGAAAGCGCAGGATTTTGATGCGAAACCTCGGAACTCGTGTTGACGTTTCTCTGCCTTTGTTCTGTCGTGTTGCGCCGTGGCTGGAGCACAATCTAGGTGGCCTTGTGCTGATGTTTGCGAATATTAGGATAGGTATTTGATCTGTGTTTGATGGTCTTGAATTCGTAGTGTTGTTGTAAGTTTTTCGATTTCTGACTTGTGTGTCATTTTAGGTGACTGTAGAATTCAGTTCACCGTAGGTATCAATATGTTCGAAGATTGAAATAGTGTTTATAAACGGTCTGTCATAAGAGATACATATACTACGTTAATATGTTTAATGTTTTGAAAGTATAAATCATATTTATACAGTTTCATTTCGTCTTTTGTTACTATCTCCTTTTGTTGCGAGATGTGAAATATTCGGTATGCAATTTGCGTGAAGTTCGTATTTTAATGATAATGTATTTTCGTATAGAATTTATTTTAATTATGAGAATTTATCTCATTTTACTTTACTTTATATATTTATATGATAAAGACTGAATTGCAATACTGCAGTGTGTAATTCGCCACTTTCCATGTTTGCCAAAATATGAACAGGGAAAATAGAGGGATTTTTATGGTGTGTATTGTTTTTTATTTGTTTACTGTACGTTTAGGTTGTTCCGACACGTGCAGTTATCTGATATTTCGAGAAATTTCGGGGATTACCTGCTTATAAAAACCTTTTCAACTGTTAAAATAGTTTGCTTTCTTTAGAAATGTTCGCTCCTTCCTTTATGAATGAATACGTACTACGAAAAGCGTGAACATCCATCAAAATTTGACAGGTCGATTTTTCTACTTCGGAGGAATAAAACACTTCTTGACGAGCAAATGACCCAATTTCTCTGTTTATCTCAGACGATATAGGTCATTTGTGTCCTTGAGGTTAAATTGTTTGGAGGATGGCAGGTCTGTGGACGCATTTTTTCCAGTTTTATTCCGTGCAGACAGTGCCATGCGTAAACGTTCTCTGGAATGTTTGCGTCGTGTTTCGTTTGTTTACGTTTTAGCATGTGGGTTGCTTCTGCCAAGGCAGTAAAGTGTGATTCAATCAAGTCCCCTCTATTATTTAAGCAGACGTCTTAGTATAATTTTGAATTTTTTCGAAGAGTGAATTTTCTTGTAAGAATCATTCCTTCCGTGACCTTCCATTTTACGAACTTGTTACAACTTGTTTTCTTGACAGTTTTTATCGTAGCATATTCTTTGCATGAAACATTCAGAAATATATTCCGTTCTCAGGTCGTGTGAACAAAGTTGTATTCTTTTAAATATTACTAATTTTAGCCATGCTTTTCAGAGCTTATTTTTGCGAGATTTTTTTAAAAAAATTGATATTATTCAATTCTTTTCACAAGTCATTGGAGTATAGGATGACAGACATTAGAATTTAAAAAATGTTTCATTATCAGATGTACGCAAGTGAATTCGTATTTCATGAGTGAAATTCCTGAACATTGATACTAATGAAAGTCGTTTTCTTTGTTTGCCAACTCTGTTTGATATCGCACACACTAACGTTGCTGAGTGAAAGTTAGGAGATTACTGAAGTACGTATGTCCTCTTCTCTTCATGTTACTTCATTGCTTTTAATTTTCTTTGACTTTTATATTTGTGGTGACAGTTTTAATTTTGACGTGAATGGTCTGATAAGACTACAGACCGGTCGATATAGCAAATGCTTTGCTTCAGTGAAGTAGTAAAACTCTTATCGCATAACAAGGGTTGATTATTCATGTCTTAAGTGAAAATGATGGTTGTTATACATTAAGTTATTGAGGAAAGTGGAGTTACACTGGAAGGAAACTGACATATTGTCAAAATAAATCTCGAAAATTATGTTTTACTGCATTTAGCTATTTGTTATTCCATTCAACTTCTCTCTGTTTTAAAATCTGACGCGGGGAGAAGGGATTAAAAGTTGCAATATTTTTTATGGTAAAAAATTACATTGAAAATTCAATTTTGTATCCGAATATTTCCTGTTAATGCAACTTTCATACATGGTACGATACAATGCAAAAACAATGAGTAACTGTACCGTCGTATGATATTTGTTACTGCTACATTTTGTACGTCAATACCTCTTCAAAGGATTTTTTACATATGATATTTTGAGTTGAAAGAAAAGTTTTATTTTATTATTAAGAAAAATTAGCCAACTTCGCATTTCATATTAAAGTAAAATTAAAATTAATTTATCCAACATTCAATTTTTCAGTAACAAATTCGGATGATTCTGTTGCTAGTTGTTACTTCTTCTGGCTAAGAAAAATGTAATTTTGAATTTCACAACTTTGCGATTTGCATTGAGGTAAACTGATTGCCGGAGTCATTAGGACAAAGAGTTTTAAAGACGCAAAAAGTTTCGTGTATTTTAATTGGGATCAGGAAATCTACCGGGAGAGCGACCACTTGTAGACATTCCGTGAGTTTCTCCAGAACTTCCACGCAATATTTCAGCCCACCTGCTGGAGCTAAGCACGTGGTTTCTGGAGGCCAGCGCTGCAGTGTTTTGAAGTAGTAGCTGACCTTCAAGCAATATCGCGTCCTTGGCACAATGTCATTTTGACCCGTCCAGCTGCGCGTGTTCTCTAACATACTACGTTCAAACCGGGAAGAGGCTTTTGACGTTATTTGCTTAAAATACATATTCGAAGCGCAACATAATATTCGTGTTACTTGTGCAAGTGAAAGCGGAGGTATTTTTAGGCATTGTTCAGGTTTTGTAGTTTATCTATTCATTCATTTCATTGTTTACGTTGGTCATTGGATTATCACATTCTGTTTTTGATGTTGTGAATAGACAATGGATCCAAAATACGTGCCCGGTTTTACTTCTTAATCCAGTGTTTACACCATCCATTCATTCATTTTTAGTCTGGAAAGAACATCAGGAGACACTCCTAGTTGCATAGGTTGTGAGGGGAAGGAATGTCTGGATAAACATTTTGCGTAAAATGTTGCACGTTGTTATAAAGAACAATTAGACAGCGAAGCACATTGGCTTACAAATTAATAATTACTTATCATCTTTGTTTATTTTTATGTCTTTTAATTTAACAAATTGCCATCAACTGTTCAGTAAATGAAATGAGTAAAAATAAATAAAAATTATGGTTACTGTGGAATGTTATTCTTTAATGGATTGTAAATGAGTTTATTAGGATTTCACATCTGCCAAATGTTGATTGCAGCATAAACATTGCTCTGCATTTCAACAACGCCTACTTTAAGTATTCTTCTGTATAGATCCACAATTTTGAAAATATTTTTGCAATTTGAATGTTTTTGTTAAATTAATATGAACATTTTCGTGGCAAATGTTTGTTTTTCATTAACTTTAATACTATGTAGTATACTATACTTTCTTTATGTTTCTTAGTTTCGTGTTGTTTTTCTGATTTCTTTCTATCGATTTCAGAATCATTCAGATCTTTTTTCTGTGCAAGAACATTTCATAATATTGTAGATGAGTGAAGATGGTATAAAGAGTTAAATTGCATGCTTGGAGGTTAGATTATATCACATCAACGATTTTTTAAAAGATAAATCATACATTACTTAAAAAGTAGATCTACTTTGTGAGTGAATGTGATTATGTAAAGAAATCGAGAATTTTATGCAATTGTTTTTTAGAGCTTTGCTATGTTTTTCTTCAATTTCATTATGTAACTGTCGTTTTTTGCATCAACACGTGTCATTAATCATTTTCCTTTTATCTTCGAAACCAATCTAGTGTGAAAATCTCGCGTTGTAATGCAGCATTAGCCCTAATGAAATATGGTATTGGATTAACCCGCTTTGAATGGAGAATGTTGGTTAGTCATGTAATGTGAGTATTAAACAGAATGAATAAAGAGGTATACTTTCGATTGTTTTTTTTTTTTCAGTTGATTACAGTTTATTCGAAGGTGGCGGTTTGAGGAATCGTAGACAGATCTTGATATTCTGCAGGAGGAAGTGTTGTTTCCTGTTTTAGTATTGTGGTTTTTAAATTGCATTGTCACATAGTAGTAAGCTGATTTGGGACTAAAATATTAAAATAATTACTCCAAATCAAAGAGAGCGGACATGTAATCGCAATAAAAAAATTAAAAGTCATTCATAGGTAAAGTCGTTCGTAGACTCGAGGAAAACGCTAGATTCGATTACAGTGTAATGACTATTCTAAGATCTCTACAGTTGGAAATAACCAATGTTTGTATTTCCTAGTATTTCCAAGTGTCTTCCGCGAGACTGAAAATTGACGAGATTAATTCGATGATTTTTGAAGCGATATTCTGTCTCTACAGTTCAGAGAACGAAATGAAATCTTTAAAGCGGTTTATGTATAAAATGAAAGAACCTAGTATGTGTTCATGGGCTGTTAAAATCGCATATCTAAAACGTGAGATTTTTTCAGACCATTACATAAACGTTTCATTGACAAAATATGTGTACTTCTGTTATGCGAACTTCATTTCACCTTGTTAAATGCCAACGTTTGGTCATACAACGTCAAAAAACTGTTTTTCCTTTCATATTCTAATTTGCTAATTTCAACTGTGACTATATCCCAGCAAGTCATCTTCGATCTCCAACATTGAGACTCGAATGACGATGAGTCCAGATGAAATTCTGTGTAAGCACAAAATCGACTGATGAAGTTTCAGTCAGAAAAAGGTCTACAAGATACGCCCTGAGTTCATTTGTCATGAATGACAAAAACAGACAGATGAACCAATCGAAATTGCATTTTTAGACGTCGGAGAGTGCTGCCTAGCAATTTCACATTACTTCCTTCGATTGTTTACGTTTTAGGAACCAGTGGCATGTCGCAACAAAAGTAAACGCATAAAATAGTTTTCCAAAACGTAGTACGCTAATTACTCAAGAATAACGCATAAAATACTCTCGTTGCACACTACAATAAAGGAATTACTTAAAAAAAACAGGTTTCATGAATACTCCAATAACATCGTCTATACAAATTTGCAATACAAGAGTGCTTTGCGTACCAAGAAGGTCATTAAAGGTGCTCTTCCATAACGTTTCACATAAAAAGCAAATATTTAATAGCGGGTGGCCTTTTCCTTGGAGCCTTGCTGTGGCATGACGTCACCTGTGACGTAAGAAATAATGCACTGTATATTAGAACTCAATTGGTACGCACAGTGTTAGAATAGGCGGAAAAACACTATAAGATATTTACCTTTTTTCATTCAAAATCGAAATTGTTTCGGGGTTCTTGGATTCTTCCCGAGTTCCTGGGTATCTAACAAAACCAAAGGCCCCTGGCGTATGGCTAGAGGCTGCTCAGTTTTCCGTCAATTTATACGTAACTTGGAAATTGGTAATGTTGATTTTTGGCTGTCCGGGAATCGTCTCGTCCTAGACAAGGTTTTGGCCGCCGTCCTAGACAAGGTTTGGTCCTTCCTCAGGGCGATCTCCAACATGACACCCCCCGACAATTCGCACCCTGCACGATGGTACCTTGCATTTTCCCCCGTGAAGAATTCACCCTTAACCCTTTGTAGGATTGTGGTCATTGATCACCTGCTGTTAGGAGTGTCTCTTAAGTGCCATTTATATACATTTTGACCCTTAATGAGTTCGTTATGACCATTGATGACTAGTGATGGTGAATGGCATATTCTTAGATATGAATTTATGGAGATGCAGGACGTTTCTTTTTATTTATTGATTTCGGCGACCGTATGCAATATCACCATCGGTTTGATACTTGGACTTTTCCTAGGCGTTTGCACAAATACTGCAAGTCAAACATTTCAAGGAATAATTCTGAAAAATATTTTTCTTTCTGAGGTATGTAACTTGTTTTTTTAAAATGTATTTACGCTTGTTTATAGTAACAAGTTGTTCGCAGGACAACAGTATAAATGGACGAATGAGGAAATATATTGAAAAGTGCCGAGCAGTCTGTTTCGAACGGCAACGAGCATCAATGATTTCTTAAACGAGGCACCTCCGTTTAAACAAAGGTCTTCTCGTTAAAGGTTGTTACGCGGGTGATACGAAATACGCGACTGCGTGTTTCATTTGCCCGCTGTGCGTGCGTGCTGGCGTGCGGTTGGCGTGCCGTCTCCGCATCCGGCCCGCGCGGTGATTATGCGTGCGGCGTGCACGACGTTGCGTGTGCGTACGTGATGGGGGTGGAGGAGGGAGAGAGAGAGAGAAGAGAGACAGAGAGGAGAGCGGTGGATAATGTCGTGGGTTGGAGACAGCGCGTTGGCTGAACTCTCTCTCTCTCGCCAACGCGTGTTGTTTACGTTGAAGATTCGCGCGTGGTTGTGTAGCCGCCGCTCCCCCTCTCCCCCCCCCTCTTCCCGTCCGACGTCGGCTGCCCGGGGCTACCGTTCTGCTCTAGCCCGACTGACCTACTTGCACTATCGATTGCTTTCGTCTGACTATTCCCTCGGGAGTTGCCGCCACCCCCCCCCCAGCCCCGCTCAGACGGCGAGGCGCGCCGGTGGCTGTCGCGAAAATGAAATCGCGACCTGTGCTGTTGGAGGGGTCTCTCTCTATACTTCGATTTAAATTTGGTGACATCTAACAAATCATCACTTGGACGCGATTATCCAACTTGGAACTTCAATACCAAAAAGTAGCTCCGGGCATCAACTATGACAATGCAGTTCGTCTGACCGGGATGTCCTAGTTCGAGTCCCAACGGTGGCAGGATTTTTCGACAATACCTACACAGCTAGATTGAGTTCAGCCGCTGTCTGGAGAAGAATTCTAGCGGCCGGCTGCTCTGATTGGTACTTTTCCCTGACTTCTCTGATCAACACCAGGCGAACGCCGGAGCAGTATCCTAGCAATCGCGCGATCGTTCCTTCCTCTTCCTTGTATTTTCATCACCCCTTACACTCACACTCGCACTACACTATCACACTTGTCGTGAGACCAGTCGGGAGCTTAGAGCTTGTCCCGTCTGGGGTGCCACGCTGGTGGAAGACACCTTTTGGGGAAAGCCCCGCTAGCTAACGTAGTTCAGCGCTAGATCTCTTCATTCAGCGGGGGAAGATCATCACCGAAGCTACTGAGATTTTAAAAAATTCACTTTACTTACGGGAGAAATGGCGTTAGTTGTTAGAGCCTGGAATCTCTAATCAATCAATACCAAAAAATATGTCGTAACGAAGCACCTGATTGGATAATCTCGTCCAGCTGATGATATGTCAGAAGTCACTCTATTTAAATCGTTGTGTTGGGGGGGGGGGTAGGTCTCCGCTTTCTGGCTGGCTCCGATTGACCGTCGGTCGCTCGGATGCCCTATTGGGTGGGAAAAAAAATCCTCAGCTCGCGGAAACAAAATGAATTTCGCGGATATCCTTCCAATTGGCGACATATGCCCCCTTTTAGACGGGATTTAGGCTTTTTTCTCCTCCCTTCCGTCATTTTACGAAGTTTCATCTTCGTCTACCGGCGGTAGCACGTGCCGTATGGGGCAGGGGATCTGTTTGTATCATTTATCAGAGTAACCGCGAGGAGTCTTCCCGCCCACCTTTCGTGCTCCCCGCGAGAAACAGGCGAAGAAAGGAAGTGGCTCATCCACTTTGCTCTCTTGTAGAAAGAAGAGTTATCTCCGACGATGGCAGAGCGCGCGATAGATTGCACAAACCGCCAAGTTGCGTTCTTTTTCTCGTTCTACTGCGATTAACTGTAGGGTCAGTTGACTTTTTTTTTCATCAGCGTGGCCATTGGGTGGAATTTTTGTCTTTTGATGGTGGATTTTCTGGGGCGGGTCTGCCAGTCTGCCGGCGGCAGCTTTTTTCGGAGTGACTGAGGGAGGGACTGTGAACCTCGCTGTCAGATTTCACGTTTGCGGGTGGGGGTGGGGTGGGCGGATCACATCCCCCTGCGAAGAGGGGGAAGAATGCCGCGCGAATAATGTTCTACTTACAGCAGCAATCAGATAGAATGTTATCACACTAACAACATATTTCTTCGATATTGTCAATTGGGACATTTTTATTTCAAAGGGTCGAGATGTCAAGCCCAAAAATGTGAGAAATCAGGTAGACACACTGAAGAAATAATGGATATTTGCGAATGATATGAGTGGTAAAAGTTTAATTTTATTTAGCGATTAGGAAAGGCGTTAACACGAGGTCGAAAGGCCGAGTGCCGCAATCCTACGAGCAAAATAAAATCACTTTTACCACGTGTGTCATTCACTGTTTTTTAGACAGCCTTACTGATTTTAATTTTATTTTAATTCAAGGACACAAATCTTTTAATGATTCATTAAGGTCAGTAGTAGTTGATGTGATCAGGCGAAAATATTTTGTTTTCTTTGTTACAGTCCTAGATTCATACGAACACTTGATCATCGTCTCAGGGATCTGGAAGTTCCCTGGAGTATTTTAGAAACAATGGTAAAAATTGAACATTTAACACGCTAGGCATGTCCTGAAAGAACCACTTGATACTATAGTTCGGTTTTTCTTTCTTGGCGCGTTGGGGTGTGTCATCAAAATGGAATATCTCACGGTATTTCGTGTCGTTCTCGGTTGTGCCGCTTGGAGTCGCATGATCGCCAGTACTGCACGATACAGTCGCGATCATGTGACTCCTAGCGGCACAACCAAGAACGACGCGAAATACCGTGAGATATTCCATTTTGACGACACACCGCCACGCGCCAAGGAAGAAAAACCGAAGTATAAAAATAACGTATTCCATAGAGCCTCGGGGCCCTTTCCAAAATGTCCAGAGGGGTGACGGTCCCCCTGGCCTCCCTTTGTGCTCGTCAATGGTCCGCGCCATGTGGCGTCTTCCTGTCTCGCCGGCAGAGGCTACGGTATGGCAGACATGGCACGTGCCATGGGCGCCACTCACAAGGGGCGCTATTTACAGTATACCCAATGAAACTAAACAACCACCCTAATTTGAAGTAACGCGACAAGGGCGCAAATTCTATGGGCGCCTGAATACCTATGCTGCGATTTTGCTAACTGCGACCCTCAAGGCCACTCAAATCCCATCTTCGCGATGGAATATGTCATGGCATTTCGCGTCTTTCTCAGTCGTTCCGCAAGAATTCGCACGATCGCGACCGTATGAAGCAGTGCTGGCGATCATGCGACTTCTACCGGCAAGACCGAGAAAAGTCGCGAAATGCCGTGACATATTCCATCGCGAAGATGGGATTTGAGTGGCCTTGAGGGACGCAGTTAGAAAAATCGCAGTATAATTCGAAGTAACGCGACAAGGGCGCAAATTCTATGGGCGCCCGAATACCTAGATCCGTCTCCGCTCGTGGGCCGCGCCACGGCGCGACTCGCGTCTTCCGCGGCGCGGCGTGTCAGTGTGTCGACAGCTGCGCGGCGGCGGCGTGTGCGCGGAATACACTAAGCGGGCCCCAGCTGATCGCGCGCCCGCGCTTGCGTCAGACGCACGGAGGGAGAGGGAGACGGAGAGGGAGAGAGCGAGAGCGCTATCGCGTCGCCGCTGCCTCAACGCGGACATCTACGTCGTTATCGCCGGGTAGTTTTTGACCGCCAGTAAGTGACGTGACGTCGATAACAAAACATTCATGTTTACAAACATTAGGAAGTTTTTGGTCACCTTTAGCGGGCAGCAATCGATTAAAATCTCGATCTTCTGCGCGTGCGCAGATGCACCAAAGCGATGCGAAACATATACTGCGCATGCGTAGAAGATCGATAGTGTTTTCGATTGTTTTAACGTTCGAGGGTGCAAAAACTCCCTACTGATGTTCAAAATTAAAATATCGATGTTGATAATACATCGACCAAACGCCTTCGTTATTTTTAAACAACAAAGTTTTAAAGCTGTTTTATTAACATTTAACATTAAATTCGTGCACAACAAGATTTAATTTGACAATGGCCCCGTTTACTAACGTATAATTAGAATTTATGTGAAAAAAAATTTTTTAAAAAATTTCTACATGTGCGTCTTATGAGGAAAGAGATGGCAATACTAGGGCGTTGGGGTCATCTCGGGAGAAATTAAAAAGTAAAATTTTTATTACTTCAGGCTACGGACCACCCTTTCGAAACGTCTAAGGGGGCCATTCTCCATTCGCCCCTGTGTGCGAAAGCCTGTGTAGATCACCGTCGCCATCTACTGTAAACTACCGTCGATAGGCGTCCCACATTAACGTTAGACGTCCGAATTTAACGTTCAGACCGCCATCCTCAATCCGCCTTCGCCATCTACATCATCATCGAAACGTAGATTTCTAGACCGTTGTCACAGACGAGAGCTTCATATCACCATCTAGTCCGCCATCGACATATCCATCGTCTTCATCCTCATCTTCTAGAGCATCAACCAAGACCACATTGAGACTACTGTTGCCACAATTTAGACCGCCATCGAAATGTTTACCGCTGCCGCTATCTAGACAATCCATCTGGATCGCCTTCGCCATCTAGACGTCCTTCACCACGTACACCACCATTACCATAAATTCTTCGGTAAACACAGAGCCCACCAGTACAGTCGTCCCCATCACCTTACAGACAGCAATTACCGTCTATTACGCCGTCATCACATTCAGCGATATACCGGATTTTCTGATTACTATTTTTTTTTCTTTCAGTATATCGGTGAACTAATAATTTCTCTTCAGTGTGGGCTAATACGTACACATATGTATTCACCGTTTAAAAAATGTACGCTAAGACAACATTTAAAATTTACGAGCATAATGAATAACGCAACACGTCTACAGTGCAAAGCGCCCGCTCTGAACATGGCGTACATCTCGATATTCATTGCAACGACATTGCTGTCGCCACCACCGCACTCTCTGACGTACTGGTGGATCCAGGGGGCCCAGGATTTTCCTTCCTTTACTTGGCAAAATTAATTTAAATGTTTATTTATCTTCGAATTATGTAATTATTTAAATAATGATATTGCATAGAATCATATCTACTGTAAATAAATAATATATAATAACAAATACATTTATTATTTAACGAAAATCTACGATGCCCCCCACCTCCGCAAATGATCGGCTGGATCCGCCCCTGCTCTGACAAGAGGAGGTGGGGGCGGGGACCATTTGCGTAATCGCAAATCGCCCTCGCTTCTCCACGCGCACTTTCGCTGCCGCCGCCGCGACCGCCGTCTCCGCTGTCGTCCCCCCCCCCCCGCGCCTCTGCGCAAGCTGCTTGCGGGCGCGCGTGCGTCTCTCGAGAGCAGGTGCCGGCGTCGACGGCTGCCGGGGAACCCGAGAGGCAGGTGGATGGGCGCGCGGTGCGGGTCGCCTCAACGCTTGCCTGCTAGGGATTGCCGATTATATTAGCGTTTCCGGGCGCGTCAATTGCCAACGTTGCAGCCTCATAAGTCACGTAAGTGTAGTCCATGCAGTGATCTTGGGAGGTGGCTGTGAACTTCCCCCGCTGGATGACGAGATCCGGCGCCGACATACATGTCGGCGTGCGGGGTTTCCCTCAACCAGGCATCTCCCACCAGGCTGACCACCACCCCAGCCAGAACAAACGCGTAGCTCTCGATTGGTCTCTCGACATGTGTGGTAATGTAGTGCATGGAAGGGTAAGTGTAAGTGAGAGTAAGAATAGGACAAGCAAGGGGAAGGAAAGATCGCGCGCGGTCTGTGGCCCATTTGTTAGGGTACTGCTCCGGCATTCGCCTGGTGTTGATCGGAGAGACCACGGACAACTACCGACCAGAGCATCCGGCCACTAGAATGCTCCTCCAGACAGAGGCTGAATTCGGTCTTGCTACTAAACTAGTGTCCTGGCCTGTCGGGACTGGAACCTAGGACCTCCCAGTCAGAGACACTGTAGTGGCATCGCTTGATGCCCCCAACTATCATTTAGCGTTTTTGATGGTGTATCCTTTCTGAAATCACATATATCGTGGTAAAAGTGGTAATAAACGTGCCGAATCACGACCTATATGTAGAAATAAATTAACTATTTTGTATTTTTCGCTATTCAAAAATTATTAATTTCGCTATGTTCATACAATCATATACTATATTCCAAAATAAAAAAAAATCAAGTTAACGAATCTCGAACCATTATCAGAATTCAAGTAATTAAATGCGATTTAAAAGCCAACTTGTGAATGCCTAATAGTAGAATTATCTACGAAAACAGGCTTGTTTAATGACACTGAAAAACTAGGTCAGAGCACCCGCGATAAGATATTTTAAAAGCCTTTGAATGGACAAACTAGTGCTGCACAGACATTAACTTCCAGAAAATACGTAAAACTACCGACCAGAGCACGGGCCGCTAAAACGCTCCTCCAAACAATGGCTGAATTCGATCTAGCTATACTGCGATTTTTCTTTCACATTTTCTTTTATCTATATTTCATAGGATTGATTAAAGACGATGATTTTTTAACATTGATGTTTTGTGCCCTATGTTTTTTTTGTGTGAATAAAAAGGTTCCAAAATCACAATTCTGTAAACGTTTAAATATCAAATAATAAATGGTGATGTCGATGCATGCTCGTGCATCGAAAGAAACAAACTCAATATATATTACACTTATCTTCCGAGCAGACTGCCTCTCCTCCCAGAGATGACCCCGATGCCCTGATATTTCGCACGCGAAAAAAGTGATCTACGCGTGTGCAGCAGGCATATGGCTTCCCTCATCTTCCCGTAGTCTTCTACGGACCACTGAGGAAGCTGTGACCCCTTGAGATAACTGAGGAAGCTGTGAGTCCTTTAGATGACCTCGAGTGTCCAGACTTTCAGGCTTGTTAATTGTTTTTTATTATCTTGTAATGTTTCGCCAGTTAAATCTCATTTGCAAATTACAAACAAAGCCACTGTCGATTTAAATTCCTTTTCGCGTACATAAATGTTAGAGGTTACTAAACCATTATTAAAAACATCGATGGTTTTGGGGCATCGTATTATCAAAATTGATGTTTTACTTGTACTTGCGTCCATCGATGTTTTGAAACATCGATCCTTTGTTGTCGATGTCGTATCCTTGTTGCCTACCTGCGTAGGCGGAACTCGCCTACGACCTTGAGGGAGCCCCGTGCGCGGTTGGAATGCACGACGGTTTTGCCAGTGCGGGTTTTTGGCTCGAGTTTAAAGGGACACATTCGAGCTCGGAATACGTGGCAGTTTTACCCCTTCTGTGTTTTAGCTCTCGTGTTTTGAGGACCACATGCATTCTCTGGCACGTGATGGTTGTACCCGTTCGGATTTGTGGCTCAGGTATTTAAAGAGTGTGCATACACCCTATATACGTGGCAATTGTACTCGTTCGGGTTTGTGGTTCTTGTGTTTGAGGAGGCCCATGTATTCAGATGAGCTGGGAGAAGCCGAGTATCAAGAAAAATTCGTCGATGGGGTGACGAGTTCACAAACATTTTTGGCGTCAGTGAGTGTGCATTAGGGTTGTGGGTTCGATTGCCTCGTAAGTAACATGACGTAATTGATCCGTGATCACCAAAGGCAACGTAAGCTATAGTCTAATAATGAAAACCATCGTTAATCATTTTCTCTTTTCCCTCATAAATATCAGTTACTTGAAGTTGTTGCCAACGTTCTATTAAGAATATGTCGCTAGAAGTTTTTTATTTACTCGCTAATCTTGCCGATTATCCGTCATATCTTCATTGTTACTCTTTCGGCCACACCTGAGACGAAAGGTTTGATGGACATGCGGTGGGTGAACTACGATTTGAATATTGAATTGACCAATGGTGAACTACGATATGAATATGAATATCGACCAATGGTGGATTGAGGCAATTAGTTCTTCCCCATTCGGATATTTCCCCCATCGGGAAGTCGCCTCAACCAAGACAAGCTCTAAACTTGCTATTGGTCTCCCAACTTGTGTGATATGTAGTGCATGGAAGTGTGTGTAAGTAAGGGGTGAGATTAGGATAAGGAAGAGGAAGGAAAGATCGCGGGCGGTCCGTCGCCAGTTTGTTAGGGTACTGCTCCGGCATCCGCCTGGTGTTGACCGAAATTTGGATCGAGAAGAAGATTAGTTGTCTTGATAGGATCGGTTCAAATTAAGCAGTATTCTAGTCACTGCCACTGTTTCCTCGCGTTATGTTCATACTAAATGTTCAATATTGATTAATATTTAATTAACAAAAGTAGATCTCTATCTCACCTCCCACAGCTCACAATATATTTGCAATTGGATTAAGTTTATTCATTGATTTCTAATTTTCTCATAAAATGTTGGTTCGAGCAACAATAATTAATAACATTTATAATAAGTAATCAATTCTGACGTAAGAGCACAAGACGATAAGGACAAATACGTACCTGACAGGTTTTTACGAACCTATCTCATTTTATCGGGAAAAAATTTGTTTGTTAGAAATTGATTTTACTAGCAAAACATTTGTTTTCTACCAAAGGATAAGATGGCGCCTAATGGCATAACATTTATATCTTGTCTCTTTCCGATTTTTACTGTTGTGATTCACATTTTAATGTCTCGTCTACTATGCCATTCATACTCCGCAAGTGAATCTTAATCTCAGATCCCAGGGCTAATAGTGTGATTAGGATTTCGTCTGCGTTCTGCGGAGGTTACTCATTGGCTTTCAGCCAAAGTTTGCGCTGAATCGCATCTTCACAATTGCGCACGCCGTTTGTCTTTGTTGACGATGACATCACTGCTAGCCAAAGTCAATTGGCGAATCTCTTGCTTGTATAATGAGGTATGAATTCCAACACGTGGTACACATTGGTACTAGTTAATATAAACCATTTTGGTTTGATTCTTTCTATCTCAATTATTAATTCAATGGACACTACATCCCAAAAATGTGTTACGCTTGTGGAAAACTTGTAAAAGAAAGTGATAAGGACAACAAAGAAACAATACTGATTTCCACTCTTATTGGCTTCCCTACTGACGAGTTACACGTATCTAACAAAAGTGGGTACAAAAGAATTATCAATTTTGGATTTGGTGAGTTCAGTCTTATTTCGAAACTTGAGGCGGTTCCACACATTCACTATTCGGCGAACAGCGAGCAACCGCTCGCCGAATCCCGAGTAGTGTGGATGGATCGCTTGCTATTTGCCGAATGATGAACATTCGGCGTTCGCCCTGTTAACCGCGTGTCGGTCTTTTGGACACATCAAAGGGAGCGAACATTCGCCGAAGACATCAGCTGGTCGGGATCGGGCGAGCAGTAGCTCGCTACTCGGCGAATGCCGAATGTGTGGAGCCACCTTTAGAAAAATCAAATCACGCATATCGAACGAGACAAAATAAAGAAATCACCTGGTTATCGCAATGTCAGAACAATATTTTGTCACATCGTGCACGATATCAGCTTCTGAAATACATTTCATGTGCATTCTCCAACTTACTTTTGTAGCATAGCGACTTGTGAGTTAGGTTTTGCCTTCCGAGTACTAGGGTTCAAACCCCGGTCGCATGTTGAATTTGTGATGAACACATGTTTCGAGTTTTCTCTGGCTCTTCTTTCGCCATTGTTCCATCATTCATGATATAATTTTTATCGTCATCTGTTCGTCGTTTTCTTTACCTTTTCTAGACGTGACGTATTATGCTTCATGTTTCGCATAACTCTCAAGAGCAGGCACTAGGACCCAGGAGGACATTCACTTTAGAATCGATATTACGAGCCTTAAATTATGAAGTGGAAACTATACCTATCTCGAACTTTAAAGGAAGAAGTGAACGTTGCAGTGATTCGATGTATCCAGGGCCGAAATGAAACAAATCGAGATGTCGAGGATTTCGAGTTATTGAGTACGCTCTAATTAGACACGTAGGTTTTATTGTCTGAGAAACTCGAACTTTTTTGAATTGATCTGAACGTCGTTAAAGTGGTTACTTAGTGAATATTTATTAGTTCAGGGTGCGTCCACTACTTGGGTCATTAGTGCAGTAAGTGTAGTGCATGTTGTATCCCGGACGGGGTCTGTGTTCCTTCCCCGTTGGAAAGGAGATCTGGCACCGTCATGAAAATCGAAGAATCGTAGTGGAAACGTCCTTGAAGTCGACTTGTGGGATGTTCCTCTAATCAAGCATCTCTACCTGCAGGATACCGATAGGAATTGAACATCGATGTCGCTGTTTTCAAAATATCAACATTTTTTATTGAAACATCGATGTTTTAAACATTTATATATTAAAACAGATGTTTTTAGCCCGGGTTTTTACGTTTCCGATGTATTGCTTGTGAATGAAACACATAATCGCAATTGTGTAAAAGTTAACATACAGGATGTCTGATATTACCACCGTCAGTTCTGTGTATGAAGCAAGTGAACAATGATGATTAGAGACCGGATTTAATTACATATTTTTTGTCTTTCTACTTACCGTTCTCAAAATTGTAATCTTGGCGAATCACAGCCATCCTAACACAATATCGAATTTTTTCGTTACATATTTTTACATATTTAGTACTATATTACATATTTTACATATTTTGCTGTTTTCACAATATATTTTCTTATTTTATCAATTTTATTGTATTTAATTCCATATTTTGTTATGAAAAGATGTATTTTATTTTAAATATCAGCATTTTCTCTACATTATTGGGGAAATTTAGGTGTCCAAAACATCATTGACATCACGTGTTCTGATCTGTAACCTTAATTTCGGGAAAAAATTTGCGATCACTGACGTGTAACTCTTCGATGAAGATGCTACAGTTTATGTTTGCTGGTCGTAGATCTCGCCAGTTTGTAAGATGGCTTCTATTGCGATTAGTCTAATGCTAAACTACGGTCCTGGATTACAATAGATGAAGCTTTTATTAGTGACGAGAAAGCTGTATGATGTGAAGTGAGCAGTTTTTAGAAACCTAATTTCGTTTTACGTAAATATATTTTAAAATTAGTTTATTTTAATATTACATATTATATCCGATTTTGCATATTTATTACATATTATTACTATTTTCATTATATATTTATGTACATATTTTGACGTTTCATACTACATATTTTTCCGGTCTCTACTGATGATTCTACCTTTATCGAGCAGACATCCTGAGTTGTCCCCGATGCCCTCGTATTTCTAACGTCTTTCCGTGTATTTCGCACGCGCCGTCTTTCCGTGTATTTCGCCGTGTGTTTCGTCAGCGCATGCCCTGTGGGTAGTATCTTCTCCCATTTCGTGCTCTTCTTCAGCGAACTGAGGACTGGACCTTTGAGTTGGCCCTATGCGCTCGGTCTTTCAAGTTCAGATTTATACATTGTTCTTGTTATTTTTAACTTTATTTTCAGTTATATCTTAATTATAAATTAATAAGCTCTGCTCCTATCGTATCAAATTTTGTCGCGCTCGGATTTAATGCTAGAGGATACTAAACCAACTAAAACATCGATGGTTTTCGGTCGACGTATTAGAAACATCGACGTTTTAATTTTGAACATTGCTGTGTAGTAACATCGATGTTTTGATATCGATATCAGATTGCTATGGACAATCTCTAAGCTCCCGATTCGTCTGCTGACATGTGTAGTTATATAGTGCATTCAACAGTCAATGTAAGTAAGGAGAGAGGAGAGGACAAGTATTTGTTGGGATCCGGTTGCTATTGATCGAAGAGACCACGGAAAACTACCGGTCAGACCAGCCGGCCGCTAGAATTCTCCTCCAGACAGTGTTTGAATTGGACCTATAGCTAGTGATGGTAATCGGCCATCATCGTGTCTCGAATCCCAGGACTTCCCGGTCAACGATATTAGGGAGTTTTTGCACGCCTCAGCGGACTGCAAACGACTGCAATCTCCATCTTCTGCGAATGCGCAGATACACTAAAGTGATGCGAAACTTGAACTGCGCATGCGCAGAAGATCGACAATGCTTTCGATTGCTTTAACGTTCGAGAGTACAAAAACTCCCTAGTAGAGAGTTTTTGCACACTCGAACGTTAAGCACTATCGATCTTCTGCGCATGCGCAGATGCACTAAGGGGATGCGAAATTTGAACTGCGCATGAACAGAAGACCGATAGTGCTTTCGATTGCTTTAACGTTCGAGGGTGCAATAACGTCCTAGTAGATAATAGAGAGTTTTTGCCACCTCGAACGTTAAGCACTATCGATCTTCTGCGCATGCGCAGATTCTCTACAGTGATGCGAAACTTGAACTGCGCATGAACAGAGATCGATAGTGCTTAATGTTCGAGGTGGAAAAAACTTTCTGATTTTGGCGCCCTCGAACGTGAAGCACTATCGACCTTCTGCACTGAACATGCACTGAAGTGATGCGAAACTGCCCAGCGCACGACCAAACAATCGATAGTACCTAACGTTCGAGTGTGCAAAAACTCCTTATTATGGAGGCACGGTGTTGCCGTTGGGCTATCACTTCGCGGCGAGCGTCGCGTCGCCAGGTGCCGCCGGCGTTGGGGAGTGGGGTCGCGCGCGGTGGCTCTCGGGCGGAACCGCGAGCGGAGAGCCCCTTGTTAGCACAAGAGGGGCGGTGGGAGGGGTGGGGGCGGTGACGTGACTGGCGCGAGGCGCATCCGGAGGAGGCGAAAGCAGAGACACTCCAATGGCACGCCCGCCCGCCACCGCTCCGCTCCGCTTTCGATTTCTTCTCCTCCTCCGACTTCTTCTTCTTCTTACCCTTCTCCCGCGCTCGCCGCTCCGCTCCGCCGCCCCGCCCCGCCCCTCTCCGCCCCGCCGCCCCCGCGCGCGCCCTCGTGTTTTATGGGCTGTCGCTCTTTTTTTTTTTTTGGCCGAGGCGTAACCTCCCGCCGCTGGCCTCGCCGTCGCCCCCGCGCCACCCCTACATTCATTTGATCGGTTTCCCCTGCACAGAACCCCTGTGGGGGCGGGGATTTGTTTCACAAATTGGATACAACATTGAGCTAGTGGCTTGCGGTTTATGTAGCTAGAGGGGGACTTATCCTCTTAATAATTGAAACTAAATTTTTGCTTAATGTAATGTAATTAATTTAAATATTACATATATATATATACACTATATATATATATATACACATATATAAATATGTATGCACACATTATTTGCAAGAAATTATATTAAAGTAAAACATTATTTTCAAGTAAATACATACACTTTGTATATATGCACTTTGGCACAGTTAATTTATGTAAATTTTCCCCTTAATACTAAATAATGTATTGTAATTATTTTCGTATTGTCTTGGTTAATTGTATTTTTTATTTACACATACTTTATTAATACTTCGCTCATATTTTATATCATTACCACTCACTCTCACTACATTGCTTTTCAAGTCGTAGTCTCACGGGCTAAAATTTTTGAAAGGGAACCGGTAGCCATAACATTTATTAAACTGTAAATATGTTCAATTACTTATTTTCTGTTTTTTAAACCATGACAATTTGGGGAATCCCATATGAATATGATGTTTGGGGAAGAGGCTGTCCAAACCTTCTGGTAACCCTGTAAATGGTTCAGCATAAAATTAATTGTGTTTGTTAACTCTAACATTAAAGTCATAATTCCTTTGTCCTTGTAGGTTTTATTTACTTCCGAGTAGAACATGTCTCATGTAAATAAGAAACAAACATTGAATGGTAAAAGGGGGCCCAGATATGAAGTTGGCTCCCCTCTTGTTTTAGGCTACGCACGCCTAGTTCGCAAAGTGGACTTCCGTTGGCCGTGCTCGAAGTGTCCGTTGGGAGGCGTGGCGTTCTCCGCGCGCTCTTCGGCCGACGCCACGCGACGGCGAGTTGCCCCCTCGCATTGACCGCTGCCCCGTCTTCTGCGCGCCCCCGCCCGCCCCCGCCCGCCCCCGCCCGACCCCGCCCGACCCCGCCCGACCCCGCCCCCCCCGCCGCCCCCGCCCGCCCCCGTCCGCCCCCGCCCACCTCCGCCCGCCACCGCCCGCCCCCGCCCGCCCCGTCCTCCCCGCCCGCCCCCTGCCCAGCCCCCGCCCAGCCCCCGCCCATCCCCCGCACAGCCCCGCACAGCCCCCGCCCAGCCCCCTCCCAGCCCCCGCCCTGCCCCCGCCCAGCCCCCGCCCTACCCCCGCCCTGCCCCCGCACAGCCCCCGCACAGCCCCCGCACAGCCCTCGCACAGCCCCCGCACAGCCCCCCCACAGCCCACGCACAGACCCCCCCCTTCTAGCTGTCTATGGTCCGATTAAAATAAGTTGGTGATTATTGGTTTAGTGGTGAAATGTCGTTGGCATTTAAAATTAAATGATCCCAGGTTTTGTCATTGCCAACAATGTTAGCAATTGCAAACATTGTTGGCAATGACAACACCTGTGATAATTTAAGTTGGTGATTGACAGTTCTGTTTCTGAAGCTGTTGCTTCACACAATATGAGTATATGATTTGGCTACTTTTGTAAGTATTTATTTGAAGAGTTTATTTTCGTGTCCCGGGAACACGCGCTCAGTGGTACGCAACCTGTCAACGTCGCTCCTTTCCATTCGCAACTGTCAATCACCAACTTATTTTAATCGGACCGTAGGTTGATTGATTATAGTTTCAGAGCGCGTCAGCTGCTATGGTCATTAGTCCCGTTAGTGTAAAGCACCTTTTATCTCAGGAGGTGGCGAGGTTCCTTTCCCGCTCGAAGGCGAGATCCGGCGCCGACCTACGCTCGTTCTCTTGACGGGGGAGTTCCCTCTCCAGGTATCTAACCCACCTAGGGCACCGCTGCAGCCGGGACTGGTTCCCATGGCAGTGTAGAGTATGTGAATGTAAGGTTGTGCGAGTAAGGGATAAGGATAGGACGAGGAAGAGGAAGGAAAGATCGCGCGCGCTGTCCTTGGTCCGTTCGTTATGGTACTGCTCCGGCATTCGCCCGGTGTTGACGGGAGAAAACACGGAAAAATCTAATTTGTAACCCTCGTCCTTTAAGGTGGCTCCACACATTCGGCATTCGCCGAGCAGCGAGCTACTGCTCGCCCGACCCCGACCAGCTCATGTGTTCGGCGAATGTTCGCTCCCTTTGATGTGTCCAAAAGACCGACACGCGGTTAACAGGGCGAACGCCGAATGTTCATCATTCGGCAAATAGCAAGCGACCCATCCACACTACTTCGGGGATTCGGCGAGCGGTTGTTCGCTGTTCGCCGAAGAGCGAATGCACTTTGCTTCTGACCCACCACCAACAGCGCTCCCTAGCTCCCAATTTCTCTGCGCCTCCCTACGTTGCCACCCTACTATTCTTTCTCTACCCATCTCCGACGCCTCCGTCCGTCTCCCCGCTTGTCGCCAACCCTGAATATTATCCCCTCACGTTGCCTCCCTCCCCGAGGGTGGGCGATTATTAAAGAGCAATCGATTAATGTCTAACCGACTCATTTTGTTGTTCGGTTTATATGCATCGATTCGTCGGCATAAATAAATGAATTAATTTAATAATAAATTAATATTCCATGTGTTGTAACTAACGAATTGTTTAGAAACAGTAACACCAATAACTATACAATCTAATGAACTCGATTCGCATTTCTAGGGAACTCGTAGATGTTTCATTCTTATCTCATGCCAAAATTAAAATATCAGAACATATACTATAGTGACTTTTTATTTTACCAGTTTTTCTAACATGAAATCAACCTCTTTTGTTTGTTTCTTATTTTTATGTTGACGGAGAGGGAGAGAAACATAAGGTGAAACAGTTACAAAAGTTTGTGTGTGAAAGCTAGAGAGCTATTTTTATATTTTTTGGGGGATTTGAAAAGTATCATTTGAATTACGAGCTAAATAATTGGAAAAATTGATCGATGTGTAGATTAATCGTTGTAAGAATAATTGAATTAAGTTTTTCTATTAACCGTATAAAATAATCGATTTTTCTACTAATCTGATTAAATCCCCCATCCCCACTCCCTTCCCATTCAGTTTTCAAAGTTACGTATGGTTTTCCCTTCTTGCACCAATAAGACCCCATTCTAACTGCACAAATTGTAAACAATCCAAACGACTTTTTAACTTCTCGAAATACAATTGTATGCTAACGTGGAATTGAATCGAGACAATTAGCTTCTTATGTGTTTTACGTTATACATTAATACAGTATATTAAACTTATAGTGCAAGACCACCCTTGAAACCCCAAATACTCCGGATAATTTTCAAGTTCTTTTGTAAAATCTGAAAGAAACTGCAGGAAACGTTTTTTGAATGAAAGATATTGTTAAAAAACGTCCGTGTTACAAGCTTGCTCTCTGCTTTCAGAATGGGAGCCAGGAGAGAATTTTCCCGACCCTTTCGATTTCATTGGAGTAATTCTTAATTCCTTATGTGCAGATCACTGGAGATTCCTGGAAGTTCATCGCTACTAGCGTGCTTGTAATATTTACTTAAAATATCTTTTTGTTACATACATGTCGACATACGTATTCCTCTCAATGGATTGATGATTAAATACATGCAAATACAATTTTTCAATATCAAAAGCAACAGTACAATAAGGGTGTTTGAAACAAAACACATGCAATTAGAAATGAAGGATATCCAGGGAAAGTACTTCAATAAAACTTGATAATTCTTGTTTCTTTGTTACTTCTTTCAAAATTTTCTCATTTTTATTAACTAAATGTATTTAAACTTTAACGTACGAATTAGTTTTTAAATGTTCGAACATTAGTTTGGGCAGTATCTCCCCACACAGGACATGCATGTACGTGCAATATTGCTTGCTTTTTCCATGTCGATTCCCGTTCGTTCGATTTCCGGAAGAGGCTCTAGATTTTCGGTGTTGCCCTCTGCATCTTCACGGCGTCTGGGGAGCCATCTGGATTTATCGCCAGGGAAATGTCGGTCAAGGAAGCAGTGTTATATGATGATGGAATATCCGATGCGGTGTTCACATGACACCTAGAAAGAAATACATGGAAATTAATTTTCAGCGTAAAAAACATTAGTACTTTACAAAATAATAAGAACAAATGCTTCTAATGTTTTGTGTCCAGAAAATCTTCGTTACTGATCAGCAGTTTAACTACGATTTTTGTTGTTCTGCAGCGTCCAGCTTATTTGTTATGGTTGTTATTTATTCATGTTATTCAGTAAGATTAGTTATTAATATCGCCAGAGAGAAAATCTACTGTCTTGGACGCAAACGAAGATAAAATCAAACGTGTAAATTATTGGAATTGGGGAGCCAATAACGAAAGACCTGTATCAGAGCGCGTCCATGTTTTGATGTTCACTCCTGCTGCCGAAGCTCAAACTGTAGAGGTGTTTCCAGCTATGCACATCACAACTGCAATCGATCAGTGGCGCTTTGTATCTCGAGAAACTGTAGTTTTTAATTTTTTTTGAAGTGATGTTCCAATGAAATAAGGGTGTGTCGGAATTTAAAAAAAATAATACTCAAAATGGTCATCTAGGGTCGGCCATGCCTCAGAAAACTAGACGATAAAGGGATTAATTATTAGCGAAATGAACGATATTCTACTTTTACTTCTGACATTACTCTTTATAGATATTTTATATAAGCACTACCTGCAAAACAGATTTGGTGTTTTAGTGTCCCTTTCTTATCATCGCAAGACACTGACACACACCTAAGATATTAGTTTAAAAACAAGGTTACTAATTTCTTTGCCTCAGTCTGAAAAGAATGTCTTTGACTTGACGGGTAACATTTTCTGTTTTCGTATTGGACATTGTATTGACGCGTGGTGAAGTACATCAGACATCAACATACCGTGTTTCGTTTTCGCGCCTATAAAACGGTTTATGATTCGTCATACGAGTATTTCTCCTGGGTCGCGAATGTATCCCTCCTCCATATACCATCTTTTCGAGCCAAATGTTTTCGTAATATTCGTGTTAATTAGAAAACAATTTGCAGGCTTGATGAACAAATTATATTGCAGAAGAATTTTCAAAGCCATGAAGACACTGAATTTTCACGTTCCATTCATCCTTTCGCATTACTGTCAATATTCTGTAGGATATCGGGAAAGATAATAAAAAACCTTTCTCGCAAACTTTCATAAATGATTTGCCAATGTTTTAATGGCATCGTACTTATTGACAGCCATACGTTTTTAACTTATTGCAGGGTTAGTGACTAGGTCTAAATGATAGCCGAACTTTTGATAGATACGAGTGAATTACACTCAGTGGCAGTTAGTTCTCTGTGGTAGATCTAAAAGGAAAATAATTTAACATATTAAAAAACAACGTGCAACACCCATTACAATCTGCTCTTAAGATCTCCTTTTACTATATGCGAGAGAAATGGTACCATTAGTAATTAGTCTTTCTGTCGTTATTCATAATTCTGTCAAATCAAGTATGTGGCTAGTTAGCCGATGAAAATTTCTTTTGCGTGAGATTGAACATTGCTTGATACCAAATGTCACCACCACCGTCGCTGTTTTCTAATCATATTTCAAGTTTGTATGGTAAAAGATAGGTACCTATATGGGATTTCATGGCTGGACAAAATGTTCGAAGTCAATAGTACAAGTACACAACGGACTCAGTAATTGTTTAATTTTTCATGAGAAATGCATCATTACGCCTTTAAATACATACGCTACATATCAGCCTGAATATATACGGATGAGTACGTTAAAAATATCCCTTCATATGGATTTCCACAATATTGTTGCGGTAACCGGCATTCGCCTGATGTTGATTTGGTTGATTAGTGATTCTGGACGCGTCGATGAGTAAGGCCATTAGTTCCGCACGTGTAGTGCATATGTTTAGTTCCGTAAGTTTATCGCGGGAGGTGAAAGTGACCTTCCCCCGCTGGATGGTGAGATCCAGCGCCGACCTACGTGGGCTAGCGGAGGTTTTCCCCAACCAGGTATCTCCCACCAGCGGGGCACCGCCCTAGCCGGGACAAGCTCTAAACTCAAGACCGGTCTCCCGACAAGTGTGGTAGTGCAGTGTATGGAAATGTGTGCTTAAGTAAGGGATGAGAAAAGGACACGAAGGAGGAAGAAAAAATCGCGTCCAGTCCGTGGCCCATTTGTTAGTGCATTGCTCCGACATTCGCCTGGTGTTGATCGGATAAATCACGAAAACCTACCGGTGAGAGAAGCCGGCCGCCAGAATTCTCCTCCAGACAGCGGTTGAGTTCGACCTATACTGCGAGTTTTCTCACTTTTCCCCTCAAGGCCCGTCTTCACGATGTAATGTCACGGTATTTCGCGACGTTCTCAGTCGTGCCGCCAGATATCGCATGATCGCGACCGTATCAAGCAGTGCTTGCGATCATGCGACGTCTAGCGGCACAAGGGAGAAAGACGCAAAATGCCGTGTGATATTCCATCGTGGCCATAGGGGCTTGAGAGGCAGAGTTAGAAAAACCTCCCTACAAGTATGTAACCATTGTCGAAAATCCTCCACTGTCGGGATTCGAACCCTGGGATCGCCGTCGAGAGACGCAGCGGAGGCGACGGCAGTGCCTCGGAGCAGTTGGCGGGCAGGGGCTGACGATTTTGTGGCCGCCTCACTTGCCGTTAACGCTCCGTGAAGGCCGCTCTAGCGCCCATAAAGGGGTTTACGCTCCCCCCTCCCAGTTGGCTCCGGCGCACTCTCTTTATGCCCCTGCAGCTGCTTGCGCTCTTCTCGACTGACTCGTCGGAAAAGCCAGAGCAATTGAACTGTTAAACGACCACGCGTTAAGCCCTGGCGAAAACATTTGAATTTGAATTATTCGTTGTTTCAGAGCGTAGTTTCTCTTTGGGGTTTTGAGAGATCGGAAAGGTATAAAACTGGGGTGTTTCAGCAAAGTAAATATTAGTAGAGTTTCTTTTCTACGAAAAATGAAAACACTGGAATGTCTGGTCAAGTTAGCTATTGGACCGATGGAAATGAAACCTATTCCATAGCTTATGAATTTTGAAAATTCACTATGTGGAAATATCATAATTATTGGCTGTTACAATTATTTATAATAATAAATAATACACATTAGTGATATAATTTGTTATAATAACAATAAATAATACATATTATTGTAAGCAACAACCCGTTTTAATCGTCTACACATCTTCTGTCTGACGCAAAGGATGACAACGATCAGTTCGAGAAGGGACGAGGAGGGTAAATATACGAATTGCAGGAGAAGCGTCCTTCTTGTATTATTCATTTCTATTTTCATATCATAATACCAATATATCTGTCAAACATTAAAATAATTTATTATCCCTGCATTAGTTAAAAATTTGCCTTAAAATCGTTTGATCGTTGATGTGAAAAATTTCTATTAAATAAGGATTGCATTGATAATATGTAAAATTGATTATTTTCCTTCTCAAGGCAGTTATTTTACTTATAATGTCTGCTGTTATTGTTATTAACAATAGTAGATTGATAAAGAGCAGCAAACTGTTGAAGTTTAACCACGAAGGTTTGCAACCAACCAAGTTTGTAATTTGTGATTAAGGCCATTGTCGTTCAGTACTTGTTGTAACACCACCTTATAAGAAAAATTCTTATAACTTTACTTGAAATAGGAGAACTCAAACGCCATCGCTACTTGAAAATCTGTTGTTTCGGTTGTTCTTAAACCGGCTGAGTTTACTTCAGAACCAGCATTGCCGCTATCTTTGCAGCGACTCTAACCAGTAGGCCCTAGAGTTCGGTGCCCGACGGAGGCTGATTTTCGTCACTAGCTAGATAGCTAGGTGGAATTCAGCCACTGCCTGGAGTCGAGTTCTAGCAGCCGGCTGCTCTGATTGGTGGTTGCTAGTGGTTTCTCTGATTGCTAGCAGGCGAACGCCGGAGCGGAATAAATAGGCCGCGGACGGCGCGCGATTTTTCCTTTCCCTTCCTTGTTTTATCATCTTCCCCCCCACACACACACGCACACTAATACACTCTACACTACCACACACGCTGGGTGCCAAGAGCTTGTTCCAACTGCAGCGGTGTGATACCTGAAGGTGGAAAAATCCCCGCAATCAACTTAGGTCGGCAGCGAATCATCACCTCATCATCTAACGCGAGTGGAACTACACTACCTCCCAAGTTAATAAAAATCACTACACTAACGGGACCAATGATTGTAGCAGATGACGAATCCGGAGACATCAATCAATCCATTGTTCCTAATAGAGGGCAGAGTGTTAAATTCTGAGCCATTTAAAGTAGCTTTACGTTCTTCTGTCAAGTTCCATTACGTTGATGTAACAGGACGGTATATCACAGAATAAACAATACTGATCAACAATTGGCATAGTTTTTTACTGATTCGTTATTGCTTGTTATTGCCTTCGATACAGAATTCGATGTACACTGCATAACTTACCTGAATCTAAAAGATCGTGGTTACGAGGAAAATATGAAAACAGTTGAATGGTGCTACATGTTCTTATGGAGAGTATTATGAGAGGGAATTATAAAAGGGATGGGAGAGAAATATGAAAAGACAAACGGAGTCAAGTTAACAACTAGTTAATTAGAAAGTAAGTACATCTTAACCAATAAAATTAAGTAAAAAATAAAATCATATATGTACCATGGGCGTTAATTTATTCTAATGGTCTCGGGCAAGAAATAGCCCTCGGGCCAAAGGCCCTTCTGTTTTGTCGTCGCTTGATCATTGGAACTCTTATAACGCCCTTGGTGGATAAATAACTATTAAAAGAGATAAACAGAAATCGAGTAAGAAATCCAGCGTCTAAAAGCATCCCGGTCTTGGGAAATCTCGGCGCGGTTCGGCGCCGGCTGACCGGCCGACCGCCGCCGGGCGCGCGCGGCCCTTATGTTAGCGTTCCGCGGACGAGAGTAAGCAACTAGTGCTGCTGGCAACTGAGTGATAGGTTTGCCTCCGATTGTTTCCCGCCTTCTCCCGTCGAGCGAAGTCGCCCGGAATATTGACTCCCACGCATGTCCATGAGTATGTAGTTTAACTTGTTATTCGTGACATGTACTGTACCATCACTGAACCATAAAATTATTATTACTTTTATTATTATTATTATTATTATTATTATTACTATTATTATTACTATTATTATATTCCAATAAAATGTGAAGTCTTGCCCAGACAGCCGAGATCTCCAGTAAAATATGTTAACTGGGCAAGGGAAGCACACATATTCTACGTCTTCATTACTTGACATATTATTCTCTACGCGTCATACATCAAGCATAAATAAATCGGTAGGCAACAGATACGTAAGCACTTTCTGATTGACCTAGAAAATTGAGCGGGTCCGCGCCGCTATGAACGAGTGCAATCGGACCTCCGATTCCTCCGATTCCGATTTTTCCTCCGTCGGTTGAACCGGAGATAACCGGAGAAGCGCTGTCATCGCGAGCTCCGGTTCAGTCACTCAGCGGCCAGACTCCGCACTATAAGCAACCAACGGAGCGGCCAGCAACAGCAGCCGCGCACCGGTCCACCTCCGGCCCAGCGGCCGCCGGCCGCCGGCTGGCCGCCCGGGGCGGGCCCGCGCGCGCGCGCGCCGCCTATTTTCTGCCTCGGCCGTCTGGAACGCGTCCAGCGCTGCCCTCGCCGTCATAACACGATCACAAGCCGCCCCGCTCCACGCCCCGCCCCCCGAGCATTGTTGCGGAACGCCGCCGCCGGCCCCGTCACCCACATCCGACGCTCGCCCTCCTCGCGGTTACTTAAGATACGGATGGTGTAACGTGCGGACTGGTTCTGGTTTGGTCGTGGTTCCGTGAACTCTCGTTAATTCGATATTTGTTTGTGGTTCGAATAGTTACAATATTCTAATTTTCTGGATTGCTTGAATTTTTCGATTCTTTGAATTCTTGCATTGTTTGAATTTTTGGATTTTTCGAATCGACGGATTGTTCGAACTGTTTGATTGTTCGAACCGTTTGATTGTTCGAACCGTTTGATTGTTCGAACCGTTTGATTGTTCGAACCGTTTGATTGTTCGAACAGTTTGATTGTTCGAACAGTTTGATTGTTCGAACAGTTTGATTGTTCGAACAGTTTGATTGTTCGAACCGTTTGATTGTTCGAACCGTTTGATTGTTCGAACCGTTTGATTGTTCGAACCGTTTGATTGTTCGAACCGTTTGATTGTTCGAACCGTTTGATTGTTCGAACCGTTTGATTGTTCGAACCGTTTGATTGTTCGAACCGTTTGATTGTTCGAACCGTTTGATTGTTCGAACCGTTTGATTGTTCGAACCGTTTGATTGTTCGAACCGTTTGATTGTTCGAACCGTTTGATTGTTCGAACCGTTTGATTGTTCGAACCGTTGGATTGTTCGAACCGTTGGATTGTTCGAACCGTTGGATTGTTCGAACCGTTGGATTGTACGAATCGACGGATTGTTCGGATCGACGGTTCTTGGGATCGACGGATTCTTGGGGTCGACGCATTGTCGGGATCGTCAGATTGTCACTAATCGTTTGAATCCTTGGATAATTCGAATTTTGGATAGTAAGACGATAAAATCATTCAATTTGAATTTAAAAAAATAATATTCCCTGAACTGTTGTGTTGTCTCGCTATTCAATCGCAAAGCAACTTGTGATTTGTTGCCCCCGAACGACAGAGAACAAGAGAACGTTGATGAGTTGCTCTAAGAAATCGAACCGTTTGGAAAGTTAAAATCTTTTAAGCTAATGAAAATTATGATGTTGACACATTTTCCTTGAAATTTTAATATTAAAAATTCTAATTAATTTGAACTTTCCCATGAGAAATAATTAGAAGAAAATATTTTATCCCCATAAGAGTTTTAATACAGTCCACAATTTTCAAAAAATATTGTGTATACTATCTGCAATTTTGAGAAAAGTATTAGTTTTTCTTTTGCAAAAATAGATATAATTTTCCCTACAAATTGTATAAAATCAGTAAAAGTTATCAATCACTGCTTTCTTCTCGCATTTAAATTGTGTGAAATCTGTTCAACGTACGTGTTGCTATCTGAAAGTAATACCCGTATTTGATAAACCTGTGTGAATAGTGTTCCTACTGAGATAACACGTAAGCATCCAAATTAATTGGGCGCCCAACGAAAACTCCGGTGGCGAGATCGCAGTCTGGCGAATCGAGTTCAACACCCGTTGTGGTCATTGTGTGAAAGTATCTTCACTCACTTTAAGTGATTCTGCTCGTTGTAGGTTTCTCGCTGCTGACCAAATTATCTTCCTCCCCAATCAGTTTTTTTGACTTCCAACATCCTTTCTCTTCTTGCGGTCAGCCCTCGCTGTCAATATACGAAGTCATTTTAAACCTGTTCTGTACTTGAGAAACATTTAAGAGGGCATTAACTCTACTAAGCACATTAAGGGTAGTATTCAATAATATTGACCCTGTTGAAGTGAGCCATGTAGGGTAAAATAGCTATTTAAGGATTTTATTTAAATATTTTTGTCAATACTAGGACGTTATTTAGTTCTTTATTTATATATTTATTTATTGTTTTATTGTCAAAAACAGTAGCTACATGTGACGTATGGCTGGAAGAACATGTATTCTTCGTGGAAAGTTCGATTGGCAAATTGTATGTTGCCCTTAATATTTTCAACATTTTTGAAATCCTAGGTGGTCATGTTCTTTACTAATTTCATTATTTTTATCAGTAATTTATGAATTTTATCGAAATTACCATATTGCATTGTTGACTCTTTAATGAACTAGGTACAAATTCTGTAGTGGCAGCAGAGATCTCGTGGTACTCCAAGATTAAAATTTGAAGATAAAAGAGGTATCAACCACAATTGTAGGCTTCCAAAAATTTTCTTGGCAGAAAATCCAGCCATACACGTGTTTCGGGATTTTTTGAATGTTTTTAACGTTGAATCAGTTTGTGCACTTCCTTATTCATGTGCTAAATTGTTAATTCAATTTTTAATATTGTAGAGCCACTTATGATGGAAAAAAATTCCTGAAACACGTGTATGGCTGAATTTTCTGCGAAGTAAATTTTTGGAAGTCTACAATTGTGGTTGATACCTCTTTTATCCTGTAATTTTAATTTTGAACTAGGTACATACTATTTCTATTCTTCGCATCTCTTCAATTGCTTTCGTACTCTCTTTCTTATGAGAATGTGACATTTAAATTATTAAAGGTATTAAAAACTACACAATCAATGATCCGAATTTTGCGAGATTGTTATTTCCTAACCAATAATGAAAGAAGTGGAGGGAAGAAGACGCGCGAATTAAGACTAGAGGAAGTTGGGAAGAGGGACGACCGAGACGAAGTTTTGTAAAGATACTTCAGCGACTCAGGGCAGTCTATGGCTCGAGGACATTCATAAAGGAAGCTGGCAAAAGCTATCGGCTAACTCTGAGCGTTGATGGTGTTTGTGTGTGTGACCTCAAACTCTATATTGATTCATCCGATTTGAAGGGGAACACATCTCTTTTTAAAGTAGGACTCTTGAGATGGTCACGTACATGTCTTCTTCAAACGACGAAACGTAGGGTTTGTGTGTAATATTGTTGACGAAATGCGGTTTACGAATTGAGAGTCCCTTTTTATTTATTTTCCAATATGCATAACAATAAAAGTTTCATACCCGTAAGTATTAAACCAAGTCCATACACGCAGCTCGTATACGACATTTTTAAGACGCCCTGTTACTTCTTAATACTCTTCAGGAAAAAGTTTGGAAGCTTTCATTTTCTCTTCAATAGTGCTTTCAGCAGTTTTTGTCAAACCTATATCATAAATCTCTTCCTTCTGTTTACCTCATGTGTACGCATTAATGAGTTCAGCTAAATTATTTCTTCATTAGGACTTCAGCTTCTTTGATATTTTATGTTCGTAATAATGTGGAATTAACGCTATCAGAGGTATGAAAAGCACAACTAACGACAGGCTTGTGTTAAGGATTTTATAGTGCCGTCTGCTAAGAATAATTGGAATAAATGAGTTGTACTTAAATGTGGCGTGTGAGTACTAATTTAAAGAACGGTATTACGAGATTATTCCAATATTTCTTGTTCATATGTTTATCATATTTTGTAAGATGATGGTATTACGAAAGAAATAAGCGATAAACGACCGTGAAAATACCATTAATAAACTCAGCTGGTATTTGCTGTTTATCCGTCTAATGGCGTTAGTAACATAATAGTGTATACTAGAAGACTTAAAAAATAAAACTTCTTGGAAGTAGCTGAAGTAAGCTGTTTATGAGATAAATGATTGAAATTTACTGCCGCGTAGGATAATGTATCAAAATATCTTATTTTTTGCCGGTTGTTTATTGCAGTAAATTTTTGTACACTATTGTGAGTCGTGTTTTGACGCTCTTGGAGTTTCTCAGAAGACCAGTGTATTTTATAACGTATTTTCGGTTTTCCTGTTTCGAGCCTTTGAAAGGAAAATGGGCGGGTCGTAAAATTTATTGTCATTAACGATCAGGAACTGGAGAAAGATAAAATCCCTCAGGTTTCTAATGGAAAACCCACTCCTTATTAGACAGCTGCGGAAGTAATCGAAGGATTGCCATTACGTAAAACTTAACGCAGTGTACTTCCCGTAGGAAATATTAAACTCTTCACTCTCATCCATGTAGTACACAGTGAGCTGGTGTTTAACTTCGTTCACATGTCGCAGATACGGGAGTACTTAAGACGTTCACTTCGAAGAAGGTGGCTCAGGTCATCAACTGTCACAGCAGTGCCACTGACCGTGTGGCGGCCGGCTGCTCTGATCGGGTGTTTTCCGTTGTTTCTCCCATCAACACCAGGCGAATGCCGGAGCAGTACCCTAACAAATGAGTCACTGATCGCGAGCGTCCATTACTTCACATCCCCACCTCTTACACACCCTTACACTCGCGTTCGCTACACTACCGCACTTATCGGGAGACCGGTTGGACGCTTAGAGCTAGTCCCGGCTGGCGCGGTGCCACGCTGGTGGGAGATACCTGGTTGGGGAAAATCCCCGCTAGCCGATGCGGTTCGGCATCTGTATCGCCAGGGGGGGAGAGATCACAGCTACCTACAGCGATAAATATGAACTACACTTACGGGACAAATTACCTTATCATTTGACGCACCCGGAATAACCAATCAATGAAGAAATGTATCGTGCTCTCATCAACGTTTGCTTCAAAAGTCGTTTTCGCTTTGTTTCCTCATTGGTACTGAAAACTTTGCGATTCCTTTTTCCAGTAAATTCCATAAAAAATGAGCTCTACAAGTCACACGATCGCACTACGTTCTATGAAACGGAAGAAGTTGTGTATTTCAGATAATTTTACCATTTATCCAAAACTGTTATCGAGGAAAATACTAGAATGTACGTTTGGGAAAAGGCTTACGTTTAATTTCACACCTGGATATTTACTTAGTTAAGAAATGTAAAACTAGTAGGGACACCGTTGGAGACGCTCCAGCATTATAGGCGTTTACAGATCTTTCTAGCGTCGAAATAAAAGTGTTTACAAAAATTAGTCGTTTTTAAACTGTCTGATGTATTTTCGCTAATATGACATGACCACTGGTGGGGTTATCACTGGTGTCGCCATGTGACACTCTGAAGTGTTAAACACGAAAACTATTTGTCCCATAAGTCGTACCAAACGTATTTGAGCTTGACGTTTGAGAGTCACGTGATGACGCCGACAGTGGTTTCCTAATGACAAGCAATAGCAGAAGCTTTCCAGTGACGTAACCGTTCATTGTTGCCACCAACTCAGAATGAATAAATGAAGGGGATAGTGTCGTATTAGCTGAGAGTATTTGCCATACATTTATGAAGTCTAATACAGTTATGGAATAAGGAAACCCTTAAGCAATAAGTGATTGCATAAAATAAGTTATCACTTATGGAGGTCCGTATTTCGTAGGCGTTCCTTGTAGGCACGGAATGACGAACTTCCTTAAGTGATCGGAAACGTGTCAATGTGTCATTTGCACCCAGCTGTTTGGTAATTGTGTGACTACAACTACGGAGACTTTTGAGAGTGGCAGAGGGGAAGAACGTAGTGGGGGTAGGAGAAGGAGAGTGGGGTAGGAAAACAGAATGGATGGAGAGCGGAAGAGGAGAAGAAGAGAGTTGATGGAGAATGGCAGGAGAAAGGAGAGAATGGATGGAGAGCCGCAGAGGGAGATGAGAGAGACTGGACAACGTCGGAGGGGAAGGAGGGAGTGGATGGAGAGTGTCGGAGGGCAAGGAGAGAGTGGATGGAGAGCGGAAGAGGAGAAGGAGAGAGTTGATGGAGAATGGCAGGAGAAAGGCGAGAGTGGATGGAGAGCCGCAGAGGGAGATGAGAGAGAATGGACAATGCCGGAGGAGAAGGACAGAGTGGATGGAGAGTGTCGGAGGGGAAGGAGAGAGTGGATGGAGAGCGGAAGAGGGGAAGGAGAGAGTGGATGGAGTTGGCAGAGGGGAAGGAGAGAATGGACAGAGAACGGAAGAGGAGAAGGAGAGAGTTAATGGAGAACGGCAGGAGAAAGGTGAGAGTGGATGGAGAGCCGCAGAAGGAGATGAGAGAGTGGATAGAGAGTGCAAGAATGTTGAGAGGAGGAAGTGACCTCAGCGTTGACCGGGACTTTTTCCGGACCACGATGTGCTGCCCTGAATCCAGCTTGCTGAGCAGGCTTGGCTTACGGACTCCCTTGTTTCTCAAGCGCGAACCATGAATCCGTGACCCTTGACGTTCCGATTGTTGGCGAGGTGTCTGCGCGAGCCGGCTCGGCCAAAGCGCCTACCGCTCGCTCCTCGCCTCGCCTCGCCTCGCGCCGCGTCGCGTCGGTTCCAGGCGCGCGGGACCACGCCCCCCCTTATCGCGTCACCTCGCGCCCCAGCGCACGCGTGCCTCGCGTAGGAGGGAGCGGTGCGGGCGAGAAAGAAACAACGGGCGGCGGCGGCGGCGAGCGTGCAGCGGTCGCGAACAAAGGCCTAGTGCGCGGCGCGAGAACGAGGCCCACCTGGACGAGATGGCGATCGCTCGGGAGGCAGGGGGAGGGGGTGGGGAGAGGGTGGGGGGAGGTTGATGTCAGCTGCGATGCGGCCTCTTGGTTCAATACAAAGGGAATAACTGGAGTCCGGCAGCCCTGGCGTTTATCTTGCCTAAAAATAAGCAGGCGAAGTGAGATTTATTTTGAATTACATTGATGTGGAAATAGGCGTTTATTTTGGCTAAAATAGACCGGCGAAGTGAGACTTATTTTCCATTAAAAATGGATGTGAAAATAGGCGTTTATTTTGGCTAAAATAGGCAGGTGATGTGAGATTTATTTTGAATTAAATTGATGTGGAAATAGGCGTTTATTGTGGCTAAAATAGGAAAGAAAAAGGATATGTAAAATATGGTAAATAAACATTAAAGAAAGGATATACAATCAAAATTATTAGGAAACAAGTTGAAGGTCTTTGTTCGTGCGCCCAGGACGGCATTCGTTGTGTCAGAAGAAAGCCTTGTTGGGATCAGTGAAAGAAGAAATCCAGCAATCCTGACTGCTATTCTTTCGCGGCAGCTGATTTTACTCCTTTTTTGTACCCAGAGTCAGAGTTCAACACTTCCTGTGTGATGTCATACCTTCTTCTACAGAGAAAGACAAAATACTAGTGTCACGGTGCTCACGCATCTCCCAAGGTTTGCAATTTTCAGTTCGGTTTCAAGCTGAATTTATATCCATACTAGAAGGAATGTGCAAAAAATTGTCCGAAAAGGAAGGGAAAATACCAAATAACAAACAAAATACTTAAAATATATGCGTGGAAGCTAAAATAATCAACTAACAGACAAAATAAAAAATATCTTAAAACACTCCCAGAAGCAGATTTAAGCGGTTTATAATGTTAAAAGTTTTAAAATAGTGACAATAATAATACAAATGCATTTTACCAAACTTCCGGGCTCCACGTATAACACAGAGAAGAGGCTCCTGAGGGTTATTCTACGTACAACTGGTGGTATCCTGATTCACTCTAGGCAGTATGTGAGCTAGTCCGGGAAGAAACGATAATGCGAATATTGAAAACTAGTGGTAAATAACTAATGCTACTCAAGATTTGCATACTTGCATAATAGAAATTCCGCTCATTCCTGCTATTCAAATACGGTATTCAGTGTTGTTCAACAATGCAAGCTCTACTTGCAAAACATCTTCTATACCTGTAGCCTTACGTTTATAAACTTGAATCTTTGTTTTTTTTTTGAAAGATTTTTAAAACAAAAACTCCTCTACAGATGATTGGTGACTTATTCTAATCTTAAAAATTACGAGTGGGGAAACTCAATGAGCACCGCCGGAGCATCACTAGAGCTGATTACAGAAGTTAATTATCTATTCAAACGTGGAAAAGCAGTTTAAGAATGAATGAAGGGGATATCTGTTTTTTATTCTCAGGAAGGGAGGGTTATCTATGCCGAGGTTGTAAAAGGATGGTCCGGTTATGTTAGGTAGGTGGAAGAAGAAATTGTGGGATATTTGAATGGTTTGCTCTTTCATGGATTTTAGGTGGAAATCTGAATGGAGGGTAGAGTTTCTGACAAACCATGGAGCTTTGGTAGCAATGCGGAGGATTCTGTTTTGGAAGACTTGGAGTACTCATGCTGCTCGCGTAACTATGAAGCTCATATTTCTCGTTTTGTTTCGTATCATCGTTCTCCAATCATTCGTACTAGCGTCGAACGTGGAGTCGCCCTCCGCAAGGTAATAAGTCATCGTCAATCGTAGCCAATCCTTTCGGCCAGGCGCTCGGCAGCCGTTGGATCCCCGTGGTTCACAGACGGACACCCATCCAGGAACCCGTCGCGTCTCAAGTTGCTTAACCTCCATGACTTCACGGAGCATGGTTAAGCAATTCGTCTTCTGAAGGCGGATACTTTTTGTGAGTTACATATTTCGTTTTATTTTATACACAATATTTTGCTTTGTCTATTGCGTAGAATTTTCCGCTTGCATCACATTGAAAAAGGTCACGTTCATCGCGAGTGCATCTTACGGATAAAACGGCGTGTTACGCTTTCCCGACGCGCTGAGAAGCACCTCCTGGTCAACTGCATTGTCTCGCGCTTTTTCTGCTCGGGATGCAAGACGCTTTCCAAGGAAAGTGGCGGGCGCCACATGTGTCGAGTCATCATCTCCTGGTTGGAATCGTGCTGAATAATGGACCGGTGTCGTAACCGGCGAAACGTGTGAATTACCGTGAACGTTCACTGAACACTGTGAGTCGGTAGTTTTCCTGCAACCCATACTGTAAATATGTATGTGACGCCTACTTTTGGTTGCGCAGGAAGTGAAATCGCTTGTGGTTGTTTCAAAATCAAATTACTTAAATACAAAAATGTTATCTAAAGTAGTTTTTTCGCAACATTTTAGTGTAATATTAACTAATGTATTATTTTTTGAATTTCAAGCATTGCCTGCAAGAGTGGTTCGTGTTGTAGAGGTCACGTAGCTCGCCGCCCCCGCTGGGACGGGGGTTCGATCCCCGTCCGATTCCCGTTCCCTCTCCTATTCACCGCCCGTTCCCTGCCTCTTTCCCTGTACGATTCCCATTCTATCTGCGCTTTATTCACATCTTTTCTCTGTCTGTTTGGCGTCCGATAACCGTTCTATCTCTGCTCGTTTTCGTCCATTCCCTATTTCCCCTCCGCTCCCTGTCCGTTCCCCCGCCCCCCCTTGTGTTCGCCGACCTTTCCCCGTCTGGTTGAAATGAAACTTGCGATGAACAGGTCGGATAAGAACCTTGTCATTCTGAGGACGTAATATATTTTATTCATTGCTTTTACTGTCATTGTACAGAAGATGCTATAAAATGAAATAGGGTAATAACTGGACGATAAAACAACGCGGATAATTTCATCTGTGATTGGCTGACATATGAAAATATTCAATCCCAATTGGTTCATATTTTACGAGTTAAATTCTTTTAATTTTATTTTTATTTTTACTACTGAAAATTTACAATCTGTTCGTTTGGGATATTGACCTTACAGCATCTAAAACTACAAAATAAATAATAACAATAATTTTTTTTGAAACGTTAAGTAAGCTTAAAATGTTTTCTTTCTCTTTACTCTGTATGTTGTCCAGAAAGTTGACTGATAATTGATTAATGTGCTCGTTCAATTTTCTGTGGTATATTTGACTTATCTTGGTCCTGTAGCTCAGATCTTTGTTCAGCGTCTTTGTCACAAAACACGGGACGTTGCAGAGGTTTCTCCAAGTTTTAGTTAGGAATCTATTTCTAAAGAATTTCTAGATTCGATTTACTGGCAGAACCCCCTAACCTATAAAATATTATTTTCAAACAATTACTTAATTCTAACATGAATAAATATTTAAATTATTTTCGCCAAAGAAAATAAATTAATAAACGAAAACTCTAGGCCTTTTGGAGGATGGCCATGACCCCCATGCCCCTCCCCCTGGATCCGCTATTGTATACAGAGTGTAACAGTCGTCGAAAATGAATGAGCACTGTTTCCGCTAAAAGTAGTGCAGGATATCTCAGATTCTACGCGCTCTTGTTTTGTGCAGAGTGGTCCAAAATAAATGAGCGCCGAAGGCGTTTGTTGTAGTCTCCCACGTGTTGCATGGCGTGGCTTGGCGAGGCGTTTTCGCATAACGATCCTCTTGGCATGAGCGGGCAGGCGGGGGGTTTTGTTGTTGCGACGCCAGCCGGTTTTATAATTGCCTTGCAAACAAGTACTTCATTGAATAACTAAAGATTTTATCTTCGGTTCATGAGCCACGATAATTTTAATACCTTAAGTTGTGCTTCTTTCCTCTTAGATTCGATATGCGTTTCCCAAGTTACTCGTTTAAGTAAATGTAGCTGAAGATATCTTCACCGTTTCAAGTTAGACGAGTTCTGTGTTCGAATAGTCGTCCGAAATGAATGAGTGCCGTTTCCTCGAAAAGTAGCTTAAGATATTTCATATTCTACGAGCTCTGTTTTGTACAGAATAGAAGAGTTGTCCAAAATGAATGAGTGCCGTTTTTTAAAAGTAGTTATATTAGATTCTAGGAGCTCTGTTTTGTGCAGAGTGGTCCAAAATGAATGAGCGCCGATGGGCGTTTGTTGTTGTCTCCCACGCGTGCGTGGTGCGGCGTTTTCGCGTAGCGATTCTTTCGGCGTGGGCGGGCGGGCGGGCGGGGGGCAGCTGTTGTTGCGCCGCGACGCGCAAGCCGCCCGTCCTTGACTGTCGCTTGTTGACGCCCGCGGGCGGCTGTGCTTAGGGTGGGGGGTGGGGCTGGGGCGGGGAGGGGTGGTGCGGGGCGGTGCCAGCAGCAGGTGCAGCTGTGCGGGCAGCGACGGTGTTGTGGGCTGCGGGTGCGGCCGAGGACGCCTTTTGCACGCGGGGAACTGTGGGGTGGAGGGCGGACGGGGACGGAACAATGAAGTGAAGTGATGTGACTTGACGGCGATGTTTATCTGACGTGACAGACGGGTTTGTGACGTGACAGACGAGATTGTGATGTGACGTGGCAGACGAGATTGTGACGTGACAGACGAGATAGATTGTGATGTGACGTGACAGACGAGATTGTGGCGTGACGTGACAGACGAGATTGTGACGAAACAGGCGAGATTGTGACGTGACGTGATAGACGACATTGTGACATAACGGTGTCAGGACAGACGAGTTTGTGACGTGATGTAACGTGAAAGACGAGTTTGTGACGTGACACACGAGTTTGTGACGTGATTGTGACGTGACAGACAAGATTGCGACGTGGCTGTTACTTGACAGTAGACTTGGCGTGACAACAACGTGACGGCGTAGGGAGTGCGAGTGACTGCGGCGTTACGGCGACGTGATGGCGGGGGCGTGACGGTGACATGACGGCGATGTGTCCGTGACTGTGTCTTTGTGACTGCAGTTACCGTAACGTTGTTGCAATGTCATGGCGCCTCCTGAATGGAGGTGATGAGCTTCAGGTGTTCGGGGTGGGACGGGCAGGGAGAGGGGCGGTGACGTTGACAACGCTGGAGACGTTGTGGGTGGCTTGGGCTATGTGTGCTTGACATTGTGGTTGTGAGGTGCGCCCAAGGCCAGCATTAATACACGAGGAGCTCGAGGATGTTTGAGGTGGAATGGCGGTGACGGCAACAATGGCCTTGGCTATGGTCTTGTCATCCTGGCAATGTCAATGCAAGTGTAGCTGTGCAATTGTACAATGCTTGAGTGTCATTGACTTTTTCAATGACCAAGTGTGAGATCTGATAACATTTCTTGTGACAATACTGGTGACTGTCGTCTCTGAGGCAACTTTTGTCACGGTCCGTGTCCCTACATAATATCATTTCTACGCTCTTTTGCTGTTCTTTGTTCTCTGAATCGGTATAATTATCTGCTTGCAAAAATATTAGATGAGAAGTAATTGCCCAAAGTGTTTATTTACAATGTAGATTGCTTTACTTCTCAAAAAATCACTGTACTAAAATCCGATAGACACGTCTGAATCTTTTATTTTAATGCAATAACTCCAGATATAAAAGCTATAAATATGTAATCCAATTCAGCTACCACCGACTAAAAAGTCGATCCCAGGTGTGTTTATGGTTTCATTTCTACGTTCAATGTGACAGCTTAATATCTTTGCTGCACAAGAAAGTGACATATCTCAAAAATCTCCCGTTTATTTGTTAAGAAATATTTATTTAATGATTATTTTTTTAAAAAGGTATATTTCTGCTAGTATAATAGTCACCAAAATAGTACGTCAAGACAGCCGATATGAATTAATCGGCGAAATAATCGGTTCTGCACGGAATAAAATCTGCAAAATGACAATTGGCGAGTTGTTTCCTTAAAAAAAAATTGTATCCAAACAGTAGATACAAAACTACTTTAGAAGTTTGAAATGGAAATACAAACAATGAAACAAAATATCAGCTAGAAAAAGATTTTTACAGTGTGTAACCCAAAAAGCACCAAGGTACTTATCAGGCAAATAAACTGGCTCAACATAACCCATTTTATACGTATTTTTATATAATTTTCCTTGTGTAGCGATATATAGCTGGAGTTAAGATATGATAAACGTTTGTCAGAGGCTCCAGGAACTACCTCCTTTTACGATACCTCCGCGTTTAATTTAGCTTCTGATCTTGCATTCCATGCATTCACAGATTCCATTTCAATGCGAAGACCTTAATCGCCGCCTCGAATGTACTCGGTGTTTTTTGCCGGCGCTGGTTCCTTCCTCTCGTGGGTACCTTGAACCCGGAGTCACGTGAAGGTCGAAAGGACGCGGAGCTGACGGTAATTATTTTGCCTTATATGCCTCAATTTGCTTTCGGCCTTCGGAGTCGAGCAGTTGAAGTATCTACTCATAGCAAGGTACTTGACTTTCGAAATGTCTACACGTTTAGCAGAGAGTATTTCTATTGAGAAATTTGTGATTTGGAACTTGCGATTTACTTGCATTGTATGAATTTCAAAAAAAGTTATGTTTTCAACATTGCCAACTTTGTATTAGGAAGACGAAAAAAATGTTTTATTAATATTCTAGGTTTTATTTTCTTCTACGAATCCCTGTAATGAGACGTACGAAAAAATTGTAACAGATTTATTGTTTTGTGGCATGAATGAAATGTGTCTGTCAGTGGTGCCATATAATTTAATGTATCAGGTAACGTACCACATTTTTACTGTTTCATCATTTGAGAACGATTTTGCATTTTTCGCGAAGACAATGACACTTTTGTGCAAGTTGTGGTGATCGAGGAAACACATCGTCGTAGGCAATTGGAAGTCATCGCAGATTAAGGAATTTCCCCGTTGATCATTGCTCCCACAAGAAGAGTTGATCAAATCTAATAAAGCTCAAGTGGTTGCTGTACAAAAACGTTGTGCTTCGTCACTGCGTTTATGGTTCCCCGTGACGTGGCAAGCGCGCTAGCTCTTCACCACGTGGTACCGCATTCATATCCTGGTCACTCCGCTGGAATTAGAGGTAGACAATATTCAAGTATAGTTCCGTTCATAGTAAACCATTTTGGACTAATATTTTTGGTTTAGTACATCAGAGGTTCACTATATCCGATAATGAGCAAATAAATTAGTTGCTTTTCGTTGATCGATTTTGTAATTACTGTAATTCATTAGAAAATCCAAAAAACTGGTAATTCTGAATTTCAATAGAATCGTTTAGCCTTAAAATAAGTTTGTTAGTTTGCTGAGTACAGATTTTTATTAATATTTTTGCCGATCCTCGCGCCAAAAAGTTCTATCGCGACACTTGATTCTAGTGTTCACTAACAAAATTTGTGTATAGTCTTGATACCCTTGAAAGACATTTTCCCTATTGGAACACTTTTTTCATTTGTATGCTCTTTGTCATCGCGTTCGTTTACTTCTGTTCTGGAACATCCTTTCACTACATTAAAGATGTCCTTGTCAGATAGGATTTCTCTGGTTATCATCTCGCATTTCGCGTCGATTAAGAGCGACAGAATGGCCAGATAAGAGCCGAAACAATTTCCTTAGTGATATGTTCCCTCATTCCGTTTCATTCCCAATAAAAGGTATAGAAATACTTTGCGAGACTCTTTGCTTGCAAATTCAATATTATTGGAATTCAATCTGAGGCGAAGTGTGTATCTACTTTTTTCCTTGAAGGTGAATTCATTGTGTTCTACATAACCTAAACACCTAGGTATATTTGAAATATTTGGATCGAGACTGAGAAACTTTAGTTCACTTTAGCGGTTCAGTATATCAAGCGTGGACTGTATTGATACCGAAAAAAACAAGACCTCCAGATAAATAGATTGTTTCATGACACTACAGCTTCAGACGTGTTCCATTCTTCAGTTTGTCACATCATTTAACTTTACTGCAGGGTTTATAACAGTAATAGTAATAATAATAATAATAATAATAATAATAATAATAATAATAATAATAAGAGGAGGAGGAACAACGGCAACAAAAGAAGTAAAGGATAAAATACAATAAATAATCTTCAAGAATTCAAAAGTGTATGAAGAATGAAAGCTGGAAGATAGGTAACAACCAACGAGTATAAGAAACCCACAGAAAGAACCGTAATAAGATGAAAAAAGATGAAGAGGGTATGTTTTGGAAGAGGACAGCTTTGAATCATCTACGGAAGAAATAAAAGAAGTGGGAATAGAAAAGTATAAAAAGGACATGTAGGATACGCAAGATTTTGAAAAAGCAGAAGTGAACGAAGAAGAAGTGTAAGAAAATGTAGTGCAAGAAGAAGAAGAGAGCAAGAAGAAGAGGAAGTAGTGGCAGTGCAAAAGAAGAAGAAGAAGAAGAAGTAGTGGAAGAAGAAGTAGTCGGAGAAGACGTGGAGGAAGAAGAAGAAGTGGAAGAAGAAGTAGTTTAAAGAAGACGTTGAGGAGGAGGAAGAAGTGGAAGAAGATGATGATGATGAAAAGGAAGTGGAAGAAGAAGAATAAGAATAAGAAACACTGATGGCTTTCGAGATAACCCTCCACCGTTTGCGGATGAGCTCTTGTGAAAACGCCATCGCTGCTGCTGCTGCTGCTGTTTGCTTTTGCCTCGCTACGCCTCTGAGCGTCTCGCCTCGTGCCTCGCGCCTCGCGCCTCGCGCCTCGCGCCTCGCGCCTCGCGCCGCGCCGCGCCGTCTCCGCCTCGCGTCAGCTGCGGCGGCGGCGGCGTGGTGGCGGTGGTGGTGGGTGGTGGCCTGTGGCGCGTGCGCGTGTTCGCCGCGTGCCTGCCCCGCGCGTCCAGTTTCCCTGTTTGGCGCCAAGGCTGCCTGCCGCTCCCGCCACCCGCTCCCGCTGCGGCTCGCGATTCCCGCCGCGTCCGGCCACGCCAAGGCCTCCGCCGCCGCACTCTGCGAAAAGAAGCGAATCGCATTTAAACATTTACTGTTGTGTTAACACTGCTCACGGTGTGAGAGATATAGGTGGGTTCACTCCCGGCCTAAAACTGAAGCTAATGTGAGGCTAGTTCTCACAGCTCTCGCTATGTAAGCGCTGCGAACGACTTGGGCATTTTTGGGACAAGATGGTGATCCATTTAATAGCTTTGTAACCTCTGGCGGAAGCCACTAAATCGCGAGACGCCATCATGAATGCCCAACTCGATCGTGCGGATAAGCGAGGAACTATCCTCAAGCTGGCTTCAAAAAATTTGTCCAAAAGGCGGCTAGCTGACACAGCTATATATCTTACACCGTGCCCTGCTGCACTCGCGCCACGTTTCGTAGCGCAAGCACCGCCTTAGGTGGCTCGGGGCAACAGCTGACGTCGCTGCAGTGCCTCCGACCGGGAAGTCCTTGGGTTCGACTTCCGACGGTGTCAGGGTTATCGACAATTAGGTCGAATTCAGTCGCTGTCTGGAGGAGAATTCTAGTGACCGCCGTCTCTGATCGTTGCTTTTCCATGGTTTCCTCCGATCAACACCAAGCGAATGCCGCAGCAGTACCCTAACAAACAGGTCAGGGACCGCGCGCGTTCTTTCCTTTATTTTTCTTGTCGATTCATCGCCCCCTTACTTACACTCACATGCACTACACTGTCACTCATGTGGGGAGACTAGTGTACAGCTCGGAGCTTGACCCACCAGCCAGCGCAGGAAGGTATCCGCCGCCTCCAGCGATAAAACGTGCACTACACTTACGGGACTAATTAAGTTATCAGTGATATGCGATTCACTCCCGCAGCCGTTGGGGGAGGCCATCTGGGACTTTCAGCTTATCTCGGCTGCTGCGGTGACCCTCTGTAGAAGAAAACAGTAGGGGAACCTCCCGTGTCGCCGCATCTCACGTCCCGGGGTGGGTGGGTGGAACACGCTCACCTTCCTTCCGAGGGTACACGTAAGGGACTAATGCCCATGTGTGAAGTGTGTATGAGAGTGAATGAGTGAGGTTTGTAAATATAGTTTTAAGTATGATTGTGAAAATGAATGAAAAAAAATCGTCATTTTTTCGCGCAGCATTACATATCTTCCCCTATATTACGTATATTACTCCGTATATACGTACGTATACGGGAAAGTGAAATATGAAGAAACATGAACAATACAAAGAATTTTTAATTCATCATAATTCTATTTGTTGTTAAACTAACATAATTCAAAGAGGCAATGTACTACATTAATTTTAAGTTAGAATAGTTTAGTTTATTTAATCTCCCACTACTCCGAAAGCCTTATCGGCTAGAGTTTATGTTTGTAAAAGCCACTGATTTATGAATAAATTCCCGCCTCTCCAGGGCAACTGGAGAGGGGAAAATGAAAAACTAATGGCCATAGAAATCGACGAACCCGGATACAAAAGTCATCAATCGATCGATCGATTCAAATAGAGTGTGAGGTAAGAACCGGAACACTTTCATAGCACACGATGCGAAGCACTGCAATGCACAGAGGCTCGAGATAGCCGTCGAATGCTGCAAGTGGAAAGTACTGCCTATCCTCACTCTTTGTCCTCACCGCCCGCGCCGCGCCGCGCCGCGCCGCCGCGTGCGACACCTGGGAGATCCCGCACGCGTTGCGCAACTGCCTCGGACCTCCTCCTCCTGTTGCGCCTCCCACGCGCCTGCCCTGCGTCGCGTCGCGTCAGCGGAATGCATCGCCCCGCCCAGCGCATCTCCGCGCCACTGCCAAGGGCGGAGGAGATTGCCGATGGAATGTTATCATTAGGAGGGGCGGATTTCGAGATCCTAAAACATTGCCAAAAATTATCACCTTTTCTAGCACTACCTAAATTTCAACGTAACACCTCAAACCTGAACCTTGAAGCCTGAATCAAATCACCGAACCTTAGATCAAGTTTTCACGAGTAGAAATGAATACTCATTTGCTATGGATGGCCACATTCAAAACGTTATAATATAAAATGTACTGTTGTCAAACCCCTCGAGCGACGGAAATGTCGAACGAGAAGAAATACATTCCTAAAAAAATCAATAAAATGCTCTTTAAGTGTTCTAAAATGACTTAAAAAAACCCGTAAAAAATGTGATCAAAACCACCTCAGATGAACTCAAGCTGTTACATATGTTACTGATGTAATTGAGGCTTCTTCCTTTGGTTCATGTGAACTCAGCTTGGAAACTTTTGAATTGGACTGTTCTTTTCCAGGATATCTCTGTCTTTAGTTATCCCGAAATCGGCCTAATTGACAATGGCGTTGCGAGGCGTCGCAAGAACCTTAGGTTACATACTATTTACAAAGACTGACATTGCAGTTTCTGAGGGAAGAATACGAATAAGCTACTCAGAACATTTTTGCAACTCGTTAATATTGTTTGAAGGAAGTACCATTAAAATGATATTAAAATTAATGCAATCAGCGAAAAATGCTTTAAAAAGTATGAGAAAAGATTAAAAAAAGACATTAGCTGTAATCGTCGAAAAATTTTAAAAAAGTCACATAAAAACTGCGCATTTCTTTTTGTCATAAAATAAAATTAATATCTGTACAAAAACTCATAGTTCAAAAGTGAAAAGAAAAAAATGACATTTCATTAATATCCTATCCTTATTGATCACTAGAGCCCGCAAGTTCACGCTTTATTTTACCTAAAATAGGCAGGCAAAGGGCTCTAGACATTGGAAATACCGGCCTAATCTTATGTAATGGTGCTGATACGAGAATCATCCGTGAGTTTTAGAGAGAGGTGGAAGAAGATGTTTTCCTAATTTTTTATTGCAGAAGGCAATGTGACTTTTAGAGGTTTGTAACGGAGGAAGAGAAGGAACATGGGGGCTAAGGGAAGATGGCATTTTATACGATTTTTAAAAGGCCGTCTACAATAACCTTCAATGTCCTACCGGTGGATAAAGAATTACTTCCAGAACTGCAACAAACAAGTTTAAGACTAAAATTCTCTCTCGATCGTAAAGTTTTGTTTTTCGAGTATATGTTGTCTAACCCTCAAATAATTATTTTGCTTTTGTTTCTGAAGTAGATCAGGGACAAGCGATGCGCAAGCGAACTTCCAAACGCATCGAGAACGGCAGGATTTTTCCTCATTGCCGCCAACCAGCAGACTCACACCTCTTGCGTGTCAACGAATATCATCTCAAGTGGAAGTAGGGCATTGGATACGCGACTCTCGCCGCCTAGTTTTTCTTTCTTTTTCTTTTTCTTCTTTTTTCTTTTTTTCTTTTTTCTTTTTTTCTTTTTTCTTTGTCGTTTTTCTTTTTCCTTTCTTTTCCTTCGTTTTTGTGTTTTTGTTTGTTTTCAAGTACATGCTCCATCTCGTCAATGTGCAGCTCTTGATTGATTGATTATAATCAGTCGAGAGCTGTACATTGAATGTCCGGGCTCTAGATATCAGAAATATCGACCAAATCGTATGCAATGGTGCGGATGTCATCCGTGAGTGGGAGAGTGAGGGGGGAAAGGGTGTTTCCTAGTTTTTTATCGCAGAAGACAATGTGAATAATTATTTGTTGTTTGGGGTACGTCAACTGCTACAGTTGATAGACCTGTTAGTATAGGGAATGTTTTATCGCGCGGGGTGGCGGTTTCCCTTCACGCTAGATGAGATCCGGCGCAGACCTACACGGGGGCTTGAGCGGATTTCCCCTCTGGGTAACTCTTTTTATCAGAGAGGAAAATAATGTGCACACGTAATTTGAGTACAAAAATGAGGAAGAAAATGTAGGTATTGGGGGTGTACAATCCATGCCTCTCTTGACGATTATCACCGACTGAGTTTCGTTCGGAGCCAGCGTACCAGCTTGCCGCTGATTCTTCAGCGATTCTGTCGGGAGGTTCTAGGGTTTGAGTACTTACGGAAGCGGATTTTCGACACTAGCTAGATAGCTGATTCGAATTCAGTCTCTGGAGAAGAATTCTTTCGGCCAGCTGGTCTTATCGGTAGTTTTCTGTGTTTTCTCCGATTAACAATAGGCGAATGCCAAAGCAGTACCTTAGCAAAAGGGTTATGGATCACGGGCGATCTTTCCTTTCCATTCCTTGCCCTGACCTCACCCTGTAGTTACACACACATATACTAACATGCACTACATTACCACACATGCCGGAAGACCGTCGGGAGCATAGAGCTTGTCCGGCTGGGGAGTATACCTGGAAAGGGAAAATCCCTGGTAGCGGACTTATAGGACTTCATCGGATCTCATGTTTCAGCAGGGGGGGGAATACCGTCTGCTATAACACACACTCACGGAATTGCTGACACGCCCAGAAACACTAAATATTATTTCATCACCCCCCTCCACCAAACCACAGACAAATAATAATTGTGTTAAATAATTCAACCTTTAAAAAAATGTGTACGTGACGAACGCGGCTGAAAATCGCAAGTGCCCCCTCCCCCCTCACCCGTCGGCCAAGAATTTCTCCGCCGCGAAAACCGCTGGGCGGGCGGGCGAGCGCGGGCCGACCCGATCCGCCCCTTGGCCCTAATGCTCCAGTTGAAAGCGAAGCCAGCGCCTTCCCCCGCGCGCGCGCACGCAACGCGCCCCGATTCCGGTTCGTCTGCCCACCCGCGGGAGAAAGGGGGACCCGTTCGCCCGTAGGAGTCGAATCACCCACCACCGCCGCCGCCCGTCCTTATGCAAAGCCCCGCGCCGCTTTCCACTGCGCGGACGCGCCCGCCCCGCCCCGCCCCGCCCCGTCCCGCCACGCCATGCGCCGCGCCGCCCCGCGCCGTGCGCCGGGGGATTTTCGCAAGCAGTAAAAGCGAGCGGCGCGGGGCGGGGAGTGGGTTGGTGGGGAAGAGGGGGGGAGGAGTGTGCTGGAGGAACGTGGCGAACATGGGACGTCGCTGCTTAACCCAAGAGTGCCCGCAATAGGTAGACTCACGCCAGTGCCCGCAATGTATCTCTCAGATATAGTACAACTTTTCATGAATGGGAATGGTTTGAAGCTTTATTAACTGAAATACGTATTTTATTCAGTTTGTGCATGTACCCCAATGCAATTTTTAATGACTCTCACACGGGAGTGCCACAATAGGTATAGACTTACGCCAGTGCCCGCAATGTATCTGTCAGATTGGGGTGAATTTTTTCGTGAATGGGAATGATCTGAAGTTTAAAAACGTATTTATTTGGTTTGTACATGTCTCTGAATGCAATTGTTAATAAGTCGTACACTCGTCATAGACACGCCTGAAAATAATATCATGATACGTACCACTTACGCCAGGAGCTCACAATGCACTGGCGCCAGTGTACAACGAAGTATCTGACGGATAGCGCAATGATCAGGTTTCAGCATGCTCACGGGAAATGACTCGTCGAAAAAATAAAAACAGAAGGCCAGGCGTTCTTAGAAAAGTACAATGAAGGAATACATGAAATATCAGACGCCTAATACATCGCAATAATTCAGGATCACAAAATTGCCCTTCTTTGGATCTCACAGATCTATTGCGAACACTCCCGGGTTAACATGAAAATACGACGTTAAGGAAAAGAAAAACCCAAGGCAAATTCACGTGTCTTTACCTTCTTATTAACAGAAATTCTACAATTAGATTGACAAATTCAATGTTTTTTTTATAAAACCATTATTAGCCCAATCCTCACGATTGCAGTATGTTTCCCGCAAACGGTAAAAGTGGACGGCGTGGTGCGGGGAATGTGGTGAAGTGGTGGAGTGGGAAGGGGCGTGTGGGCGTGTGGGGTGGAGTGGAAGGTGGCGAACGTGGGAGGTCGCTGATTAACGTGGAAATACTGCATCAAGGAAAACGAAAGGCGGAGGAAAACTCATGCGTTTTTACCCTTTGCGTTTTTACATTTAAAGCGAAATTCTGCATTAAAATACACAAATTCAGTGCCTTAATTTTTATTAAAGCATTATTCGCCCAACTGTAACCTACGCTTCTCGCAAATGGTCCTCGGCTTTTTTAATACCATAATTCTCAAAATGTTTCAAAATATTGTTTTTTAAAAAAAATTACGAATGATGACTAGTTTGTGCACAATTATCAATTACATATACATCTTCAGATCTACAGATGGTTCACTTTCCTACAGCACGTAAACACATCGTTGGGAGAGCTAGGATGAGCAAAGCGGCCCGGGGCGAAGCTTGGATGGAGCTGGTGGGACGGTAAAGGACGGGTGGAAGCAGGGACGAAGGTTAAAGCCGCAGTCACCGAGCGTCACGATATAGAGGGATTACTCTAAGTAGGGACCAGTTTGACTGGTCGGGAAACAAATGAACGGCGATGGCATTGCAAGAGATAGTGATGAAGCCATTTACAAATCAGCTAACTGTAAACGAACGCACTGATAAAATGAGTGCATGGACGTAACTTGCTGTTATATTGCCAGCGGTGGCCAAGCAATAGCTGTTAATGCGGTCCCTTCTTATAGTAATCTGTCTATAACGGAGCGCATGTGTCGACAAGGCAAATAAGGTAGTCTCACAATAAATGTTACAAATTTCTAGGGCATATAGGAAGATAAAAATGATAACTTTTTAGGCAATAAAGGTATAGTGAGAAAATTCATATATCGGAGTCTCACGTGTATTATTTGCCCCTGAATGTTAGGCAATTCCGTATACACTGTCTTCGGAAGATTCATAAAATGTTCTTGATTGCGTCAGCGCGTCACCTGCAGGATACTTGTGTATAATAATTTGCCTAAAATCAGGGGCGAAGACACATGTGTAACTACGTTGTATGCAATTTCCCCCTGTAAGTTCGTCGGCAGTAAGTGTTCATTTTTACCATCTCTACTCCTAGAAGTGTGTAATATTTTTTCTGACACACCTGCATGAATATTTATCGTCGGCCGTAGGACGATTCGACGGTGTTACCTGAAGCGGTGGCTGATGCGGTGCGGAGTGCCCGGGGTGGTGGAAAATGACAACGTGCATTTGGCAACGACGCCGCAACGTAATCCCTTTATCCTGACCCGAGGATTTCTGACTTGACGTCGGCTGTGAAACGCCCACCTCCCTGGCGCGTTGGGTTGGAAATCACTTGGAGCTCGGACGGAATTGTAGAGAGAACGCATGATTTATTTCGACATTTCCGGTTGAAGTTGCTCATGACATCCTACCTATCTCTCTATCGCTTTCTTGTAAGCATATGTGTCTTACCTGTTAATGCCTTGGTTGACTCAGAGGACAAACATCGTGACTACTACCTATAACGTATTTAGTAACAGAAGCATACACTGTGTAGATGTATAATTGTTTATTTCTCCCTACTGAAAGGTAGCAATAATAGTGATAATGGTAATGAAAATATTGTGAAGACGGAACAGGCACATGTGCCTACTCCTTGAAGGGAAGAAGAAGAAGCTTCCCTACTGGATGATGAGCGTTCATGAGGGGTTTCATTCCTTAATATGTTTGACAAATATAATAAATTAGATAAATTCAATGCGCCTTTATTGAGAGTGAGGAATTGGATTTGTGATGTTTGCCCTAGCACCTGCCACATTCTCTTACCCCTTTGTGAGTGGTAGATTCATAGTTCGGTGCGTAAAAGAAAAATTATAACAAAATATAAAGCAATGTAAATGTTCTTATTTAGAAACAAATCTATAATGTGTCTCAGATTGAAGACTTCTACCATCGGCCTCGCAAACGTTCCAAGGAAAGAATCGCTTAGTTATGAACAGATATCTTGTGAAAATAAATGTGCAAATTCATGCAAATTCTCTTTGCATTTTAAACAAAAAATATATAATTGAACTCGACATGGGCTATTTGACAGTTCCTTATTTGTTCGAAATGTACTCAAACCGAATTTATCTTTTTTTTTCAAATGGCGAGACCTTCAATCTTGCTTTCTCGTTTGACCTCGTCATTTCTAATTCGCGATAAATATATTGGTGTCCATTCATTAAAGAGTTTTTAGTTCCTACCACAGTTCTTTCATCTGTCTGCCAAAGATTGCTGCTGATTGGATGGACGGTGTTTCAGTCAAGTGGCGCCAAGGATAATTTTAATCGAATACTCCTATTAATCAGCATCCTTATTTAGATCGTGTACGAATGTAATGACAACTAGTTCACCTCTTTCGATGCGTGAAACGGGATTGTTAATCTTTATCATCAGCTCCACATTCTCCGGATCTTGGTGGGAGACAACTTAATCTCATTTGTCTGAACAACCTACATTATGGGATGGTCCGTTAGATGATGGGTCCATTAGACCTTCAAACTACTCTTTTAGGTTGTCCGAATGTCTCTTGCAGCAGAACCACTGTCTCTCTCAGCTGCGTCTCAGGGATGTCGTAACATTTAAAACGCGGATGCCTTCACAGGCCGTGGTCTGCATTTCGATTATCCGGACGTGCATCTCCCCCTTTCTATCTCGCTCTCTTTCACACACAACACTCTCTCTCTCTCTCTCACACACACACACACACACACACATACACACACGTACACTGTGAACGTGAATGTGCGCTATGAACGTGCTACGAACTTTGAATATCGCATAGGGTCATTCTTCGCGAACCACTCCGCCTCCTTTTTCTGTTCTCTCTTGCTCTTTCTCTCGCTTCAGAATTCATGACGCGTTCAAGAGGACTAGTAACCTTTTAATTGATATTGTTGTTTTGTTCAAACTTACCCTCCCAATCACTCTTTACATTAAATTGACATTACAGCGTTTTTCAGATCGGGCCTAATCTATTTGATCCGTAGATTACAAATTGATTACCCTGTTTTATAATGATGTACATTTAAATTTTGTGGAAACTCCAGAGTTTGGAGGATGCCACGTTTATTATTTTGGGATAATGATTTGCGTTTATCACCCCTTCATCAGTTTCATCTGTGGGTCGGCGTATTCGGCTTATCCCAACTCCCCTAGAGTCCTATATAAATGATCTGAAAGATTTAGACAATTCTGCGAGTTTGCGGATTTTAATGCAAGCCTGGCGTTGGGTTCCAGCACCAAGATGGAACTTGTCTAAATCTTCTTCGTCGCGAGTTTTATTTAAAAAATATTCAACGGAAGTATACCGGCCTTTATCAAATACTTCCGGAACAAAAAACACCATAAAAATGACGCATTATAGCGAAGGTAGCAATTCCACCTTCGCTAGAACGTTGACCTTTATTTTGGCTTGCGGTGTTCTTCCCTCCAGGAATCTCCCTCGAGTCCCCCAACGGAACCCAGCATCAGCAGCGACAAATTCTAAGCTCTACGTTCCAAGGTGTTGATCGGATAAACCACAGGAAAGCAGCCAGCCGCTGCAATTTTCCTCCAGGCAGTTGGACCGGGAGAGATGGCTCAGTACATCAACTGATGTCACTGCAGTCCCTATAATCGGGAGGTCCTAGATTCGAGTCCCAACGACCGCAGGATTTCCGACACTAGCTTGTCAGCTAGGTCGAATTCCGAATTCGAGGCCGGCTGCTCTGGTCGGTAGTTTTCCGTGTTTTTTCCGTGGTTTCTCTTCGCCGTGGACACCAGGCGAATGCCGAAGCAGTCCTCTAAAAAATGGGCCACGTACCGCGCGATCTTTCCTTCCTCTTCTTGGTTCTATGCTCTCCTTTTACACACACACACACACACACACACACACTAACATGCACTACACTACCGTACATGCCGGGAGACCAGTCGGGAGCTTAGAGCTTGTCCCGGCTGGGGCGGTGCCCCGCTGATGGGCTGATGGGAGATACCTGGTTGAGGGGAAACCCCGCTAGTCGACGGTAGGTTGGCACCGGTTCTCGCCATCCAGAGGGGAAAAGATCACCGCCACCTCCGGAGGAAAAACACGCACTACACTGACGGGACTAATGATCTCTGTGGTTGACGCGCCCGGAATCACAAATCAATGAATCCAGGCAGTTTCTGAATTCGACCGTGCTCGTGTGGGGAAATCCGCCTCTTTGGGACTCGAGCTCTAGGTCCTATCGGTCAACGGCGTAGAGGAGGCAACGGAAGTTGTCGCTGGACCATCACAGCGAGTGGAGGGCGTTCGATTGAAACAGTGCCCCCTTGCCCCATTGGAGCGGCGTCGTCATTCCGCGGTGGCCCTGAACCTCAGGCGGCTGTCGCCCCGTTCGCTCGGGCGAGCGGCGTGGGACAGCTGTGTTGGCTCACCGGGCTTCGATCAGGCGACCTTCCCGCCAGCGGCGCCGCGCTGGGAACTTTCCACGCCTAGGCGCGCGGTAATCGTTGGGCGTGGACGCTCGTTGCATCACCCGCCGCCCCGCCCGCCCGCCCGCCCGCCCGCCCGCCCGCCCGCCCGCCCGCCCGCCCGCCCGCCCGCGCTCGCTCTCTCGCGCGCCCTTTGTGGTGACTGGTTGGCGATGGGTCGGCTTCCGTTGGATGCGGTCACTGGAATGAGAAGGACGTTTCAGCGATTATTTTGTGTTTTCGGGAGCATCAATTGCTATGGTCATTAGTCTGCCAATTAGGCAATACATGCATGTCTTTTGAGGTAAAGGTGTTTACTTCTTTGCTTGACGGTGAATTCCGACACTGGTCTGCATGTCAGCTACCGGGGGTTTCACTCTCCCAGTTTTGGAAGATTAGAAGAGACCTTTTAATAGCTAGTGCTTGGCTACTGGTGTCAGTAAAACTGCAGATTATGCCCATAGCGCTCAATTCGTCAATTTGTTTGCTAGCAGTTGTCTCAGCTGTAAATGCAACACTTCCTCTGCAATGTCTGGTGCTGCAACACTTCCTCTTTGCAATGTCATCGTCCGACATGAGGTTAATTTGTTTCGCGATCGATTGTAGATGGATTGGCGTTGGATGGCGTCACTGGAATTACAAGGACGTGGTCGTCTGATTGATCATTTGTGTTTCCGAGAGCGGAACGGCTGTGGACTCATTAGCCCCATAAATGCAGTATATGTGTGTGTCTTGGGAGGAGAAGGTGTTTACATTCCCGCTTGATGGTGAATTCCAACGCTGGCCTACATGTCAGCTAGCGGGGCTTCACCCTCCCAGTACAGGAAGATTATTCTAAGAATGGACCTTTTTGACAGCTACTGCTTGGCTACTACTGGCAGTAAAACTGCAGGTTATGCCCATACGCTCAATTTGTCATTTTGCTAGCAGTTGTCTTAGGTGTAAATGGCTGCAACTCTTCCAATTGTAATGTCATCGTCCGACATTAGATTAATTTGTTTCGTGATCGATTGGAGATGGATTGGGTTCCGTTGGATGGCGTCACTGGAATGACGACGTGGATATTTGATCGATTATTTTGTCTTTCCTGGAGCATCAACTACTGTGGTCATTAGTCCGGTAATTGAATTGCATGTTATATCCTGGGAGAAGGTGATTACTTCCCCGCAGTATGGTGAGTTCCGGCGCCGACCAACACTTCGGCCAGCAGGGTTCCCCTTGGAGAAATCTCTGCCTCCACCAGAACACGTTCTTCGCATGGGCGTGAACACGTTAATGAATGTCAGCGGAATTCAATGTATAGATTTTCTATTAAGAGGAACTGAGATATTGTGGTGGTGGGTTGGTGTGTTCTCCCTCCCCAGGATTTTTTAGACTTTAATGGCAAGCGGATTACAGTTCAATGCAATTAGGAGTCGTGAAAGCCGAACGATTGCGATTTTTTAAAGGTACACAGTTATGGTACACAGCACAGGTACACTTGCATTATTCATAGCTAGACAGCTGGTAACATACCATTTTTCTAAGGTGCTTGCGTTTGAAATGAAGTAGCCAACTTTTGTGGCAACTCAGTAGTAGTATTTTCATCCAAGTTAAAATTAATTGTATTGGAACCCGTAAGACAGTGCTGTACACTTTGAGAGCAATGTGAAGCAACGTGAGTGAAGTTATTAATTGTGTATTTTTTTGTGATTGTGCAGTCTCATATCACTCTCTCTTCTTCTGTGTCTCTCCTTCCCCTCGCCACTGTTCCTTTCTCCCTCTATCACTCATTCACTCACTTCGTCACTCTTATTCAGTCACGCTCACTCTCTTTCATATTCCTTCTCCTGACCCTCTCTTTCATTCACACAACCTCTTAGTCGCTCTCTCTCTCTCACTCGTCCTCTCACTCGATCTCTCTCTCACATTCTCTCACTTTCTCACTCACTCTTACTCTCTTAGTCGCTCTCACTCTCTCACTCATTCTCACTTACTCTTACTCTCTCAATTTACACAAACACACACAACAAACTTCTCCGCCAATACCGAGTATCATAAATCTTCCGACGTCTGAGATCTATCACTGCGTGGCACCGCTTCGTCTTGGTTACGGTTCGTCAGCTGCCCTCAGAGCACGAAAGGAGCCGCTCTTGGCGCCCGGAGCTCCGAGGGCGCTTCGCTGGTGGCCCGCACTCCGCCCGCAAAACGCCCGGGGATCGAACTCGGGCCTTCCCGAATACGAAGCACCGGCAACGCGGACGGACTCGCTCTTTCCGCACCAGCGAGCGCTCTTAAAGAGATGCACTGTTTGACTTGGTCCCTTATACAGAATGCCATAGAATAAATATTACACACTTCAAGAGACATCGAAAATTATCTCTATTTGCCAATAAACGTACATGTTGTATCTCACTAGACTTAGAAACATTCCACCTGTAGTCTGATTCTGCTCTTCCTCGTCACTGTGACGTACGTCACACACTTAGCCACCTCGTGTTGGCTAATGTGCAGTGTTGCTGAAAATTCGAAAAATCATTCTATTGTGACAACGTAAGCGAAAAGTTGAGTTATATATTCATTTATATCGGTGACATTTCCGTCTAATTTGCAGGCAATTCATTATGCACCTAAATTCGGCAAGTACATGAAATCTCCTTATTGCGCGTGGCCGCCGCTGACCATGTGTGCGTATGGGGTTGCCTAAAAATAAGGGGAAATGTCTCGTGTGTAACTCCATTGAAACCGGAAAAGAAACGTTTCTACTGTGGCTGCTGACTCTTCTCTGCAGCAAATATTATTATTGGTTGAAGAAATATGGTGTATTGCACTGTAACGAACTTGTCGTCCATGTGCTAGCTTCCAATAAATAAAATAGTATTTCAATATTGGCTTCTTTGTTCATTTGAAAAGAATTGATAAAGGTGTTTCAGTAATATGAGATAGCTTGGGAGGTCTTTCACGTGGTAATGGTATATTGAGTCGCACGATCTTTCTGGTCTTTTAACAAGTGGTCATTATCTTCGATAAGAATGCGTCTTTAGATAATACTCCAGAGGTGTTAATATGTTTCTTTAGAGAAGCTGTGATATTTCAGAGTTGACATTGCGATATGGATATGAAGTTTAAGTGCAGGGCCTCTTGCATTCTAAAACTGAACTTTTCACTTACAGAAATTATAAGCTAAAGAATCTCCACTTGTTTGTCGCGACCTTGTCCCACACACATTCCTGACTAGTCATATTGTTAGAACAATGCATTGCTATGCTCATAAGGGCTAATCAGGGTGAACAATTACGTCAAATTACAGTTGCATTGTCATTCTGTAACATAATTACAAACGTCACGGATGTCATTTGTGTTTCGCCGCATTTTTTTCTTGAAGGAGAGAGATCCCGGAGTGAGAATCGAAACGCTGTCCTTTCAACCAAGGACGTGGCGTCTCTGCATAACGTTCACAAAAACGCTGGCCGAGACAGCCTCCGAGACAGAGCTTAGGTTTGTTCAGCCAAATTTGTCATAGTCTGTTTGGCTGGTTCATCCCTGTATGGAACCCGCTGAGGTCCGAGATACTGTTTCAAATGTGGAGGGGAGGGGTCACGGTATTCTTATCTTTATTCAGTTGTCGAAACTTGGGATAAGAATATATGTATATGTTTGGGATTTTAGGGTCTGGTTAATCCAACCTTTGGCTGCTATCGGTGTTCCAAGGCGTGGGACACGTTTTTATTTATTATACGGGTATAAAGCAAGGCCAAAAGCAGCACAAGCAAACATAGAGATTGATGCAAATAGTTTATTGTTACTATAAACATTTATGTAGTAACTATAGTTTACAAATGTGGGACCACTTACCAAAATTCCGATTCAACCACGAACCGCAAACATTTTATGCTTCAGAATACCAAATAGACCAGGGCACCACCAAACACTGCAGTGATGAAGGTCCACACACAGGCGCCTAGGGTGCGGCTACCACAAAAAGAGCTGGACCAAATGTTACCATTCTGGTTGAGAGAATCATATTTCGGTGTGCGTCAACCATTCCATTTTTCAGTGTATCCATGCCTGGGAGTGAGGAACACATGTGGCGAGCACAACGTAACCCCATCATCGTACCTAGCTTATTTGGATTATGCAGACCTGAGCCTTCCTTCGTCAGACAGCTGCAGAAACTGAGGCAATTTGTTTTAAAAAGCTTCTGCTTAATTTTTGTCCCAGACGTGAATCGATCCCCGGACCGCCTTACACAATGCTTCGTCTATGAGCTACCCGAGGGTCCGAATAAGACGATAATGGAATATAAATGAGAAACATAAGACGGTGGTATACAATGACTTAGGTGTCAGGCGAAAAGGACGACTAGACGAACACATTCTGCAAGCGGTAACTGTTATAGAATTCGAATATTTTCATGGAGAATTGTTTATCCGGACATGAAATGTTTCGGCTCTAGCCATGAGAGAGATTTTATCGCAATTATAATAATATCCTTTTGAATGTTTTACGTTGGAAGTGTGACAATAAATTGTCTTCCCATCTTCAGTGTTAGTATCATTGATAGTGATCATTGAGACAATCTTTGTTCAGTCTTAAGGAATGCAACATGTATTTTCCAGATATATTATCTGCGGAAGTACTTCGAATCGAATTGCTGTATAGATTATTTTGAGTTTGAGTGCACTGATTATGAGGGAGACGTTTGTAGAGCTTTATGAGACGACGTGTGCGCGTACAAGTGAGGTCGAACACAATATCGATACATTTTCGATCTGTTTTCCTCCGTTTTTTCATTTATTCCTTTGTATCGGTTGGAATTAAATTTAGGCAATGTAGTACACTAAACTTCTCGTCAGCACGTCCCTTATTCCCTGATCAGCACGTACAGCAGCTCCTTATTGACTAAGTACACAGCGTCCTAGTTACATAGTAGTGACTACAGCGAGTTAGCATTTGTTACCGTAATGAATACAAGAGAATCCCACCACGAGACATGAATTGTGAGGATGATGAATCGGCCCTAAGGACGGAATGTAGAGTAGATATGGAAGAAAAAATCGCACATGGTACGTCACCGCTTTGTTTAGGTTGCTACTCCGGCATCCACCTGGAATTGATTTTAGCAGCCCATGGAATCGCCCGTCAGGAACAGTCAATCTTTAGGCAGCAGTAGGTTTCGAACCAGATGCTTGTGTGGATCATTCTGCCACTAATGGGATTCGAAACTACGACCTCCCGGACTTCGTAGCTTCAGATGCGGCCACCAAAATACGTGATCACAGACGTTTCCTTGTATCAAATCAAATCTTTAGACATAATGAACTGGCAGATATGTTAAACCACGATACATCAGCCCTCACATCAAGAATCACCCCTTCCAACTTAAAAGTGGTTAACACTAAAACTGACGTTTTGTCAGCAAAATAGAGCAAGTACTGTCAGGAACAATGTTTGTGTGGAATTCAGGACTCCCAAATACGACGCCCGCGTTATGTGTTCAAGGTTGTTGGAGAGAGGAACATGAAGAGAACGTCTGTAAAGTGACGGATGCTTCGGCTGACGAGCAAGGAGCGTTTTTTAAGTTTTGCTCTGAGCACTAAATATCCTTGGACCTGTAATAATTCATGGATATGACTGGTCGAATGTCAGAGCCGTGTCAGAATATTCCATGACCCTTTTGTCCTTTAAAAGTGATTAACTTGTCGCATTGAAAACTTCTTTAACGATTTTTAGTTTAAAAATGTTTTGTAAGAAATAAGACTTTCAGATTTATGAAGTCATACACATTGTATCACATTAAAGTTAAATGTTGTGTATAAGGAATTATTTTGTCAAAAACAGTATTTAATTAATGTATAATAATAATAATAATAATAATAATAATAATAATAATAATAATAATGTGATGGTAATTAAATAAGACAATCACTGACATGGTTACGTTCAGTTCTTTATTTAAAAGGCGGCAGGCGATGTTTAGAAACGTCGATGATTTTGGGCAATGTATTTTTAATGTCGATGTTTTAATTTTGAACATCGACGTTTGGTAAATCGATGTTTGTTGACGATATCTCATCACTAACCTGGAGTTGAGAAAATAATTTTGTTTTGGTTATGATGGACGTTGAATCAATAAAGGGATGAGGGGGCACGGAGAAACGAGAGACAACGTGCTGCAAACTCTCTTTGTTCGATACCACTATCATACAAGGAAGGACAGGGATTCGAACCCCGGAAACCAAAGGCGAGCGCTGTGACCACTAAAGCACAGGTCGCTCCCGGGCAGTGGCGTCGAGAGAACCCGACCTTTGCCACGCGACATTCGCTTCCCGTGCAGCACGTCGCCGTATACTGCGCGGAGCGGCGGCGGCGGCGGCCTCGACCCGCGCGGACCCTCTCGTCCTCCCCCCTCCACCGCCCCTCCCCACTCCTTCCTCCCCCCTCCGGCAGAGGCAGACCGTGATGCGACGCGGCGCGGCGCTCGGAGCGCGCGCTGTGTTGGCGGCGAGAGAATCCGCGCAGCCTTCTCCTTTTCTTTTCCTTTCCGCGTCGGCGTCGGGGAGGCAGTGACCGCGCCGCGCTTGCGTAACCAGCCAGACTCTCGGCGGCGGCGCTGGCGGCGCGGGCCCGGGAACGCAAGACGGCGAGCGGGCAGGGAAAAAAAATTGCGATGGGGATTTAAATTCCAATCCAATGTGACAGGTGTACGACGTGGAAGGTAATATACCGCGATTTTCTTAACTCTGCCACTGATAGGAATCAGCTGTTGTTGTTTTCATCCAATTGGGAGCTTGAACGTCTCCATAGTGACGTCACTGTAGCAACTAACACGCTCCCGATTGGATGGCAGCGAAACAGCTGATTCCTGTGAGGGGCAAAGTAAAGAAAATCGCAGTGTTTACATTGGCTCCCACATCAAGAATCATCCCTCGTCAACTTCAAAGTTGGTACCTAAAAACCAAAACAGAAGATTCTTCATCAAAAATAAAAACAACATAAAAGTGGAAGGGTCGTCTGGAACAATAGTTGGTATGGAATTCCGAACTCCCCAAATATGATGTCCGCGTTATGCGCTCAAGGTTGTTGGAGAGGGGAGCGTGAAGAGACCGTCTGTGAAGTGATGGATGCTTTGCCTGACGAGCAAGCAGCGTTTTTAACGTTTTGCTCTAAGTACTAAACATCCTTGGAACCATTCCTTAATAATTCAGGAATATGACTGGTCTAATATTAGAAAATGTCATATCTATCTTGTCATTTAAGAGTGAATAACTTGCGTCTTCAAGCGGTTCATTGGAAACGGGTTTTGTGGGCTGTTACTTTCCCGGGTTCCGGGAAGATTGATTTTTTCGTTTCCTGGGGCCGTTAGTGTTGTGGTCATTAGACCCTGAAGTGATGTGCATGTTTTTATCACGGGAGGTGGCGGTTTTTTTATCATCCTCGATGGATGGTAAGATCCGGCGACGACCTGCAGGTCAACTTGCGAGATTTCACAGCAAGAGGCCGGTTAAGCTCTTCGCTCGCGACTGGTCTGTGTGTGTGTGTAAATGGAGAAGATAGGACAAAGAAAGGGAAGGATAGATCACCCGTGGCTCGTTTGTTAGCGTACAGCTCCGGCGTTCGTCTGATGTTGATGGGAGAAACCACGGAAAACTACCGATCAGAGCTGCCGGTCGATAGAATTTCCCTCCAGACAGCGGGTGGATTCGAGCTAATCTATATCTGTCTGGTGTCGAAAAATATTGCCACCGTGGGCTCTCGAACTCTAGGATCTTACGGTCAGAGGCACTGCAGTCCCATCAGTTGATGCCTTGAGCCATCTATTTCGGTTTCTGGGAAGAAATAAGTCGAGAAGAAGTGGTTTGTAGGAGGTGGTGAAGTATGCCCGGTTTATGTACAGGACGTAAGGTAAAGTGTAGCAGCTGGATAAGAAGAGATGATTGTGTAGAAAGATGAAACAATTAAGAGATGAATCACTAAACAGATACTTTAAGACTTGATTGGCGTTCAGATTGATGCGCCTGGTCTTTGGTAGACACGTTCTTTCGCTGTCGATGAGTTTTCTTTTTCTTGCCGAACACGAGTGCATGAGGGGTTGCCTAACAATCAGGGACAAATGTAACATGCGTAACTTCGTTAAATGAATTGTTCAACCACTTATTCATTGCCGCCTTTAGGATGGTTCATTGGCAGCTTACTAGCTTCTTGTGGTGTGGTCCCGGGATGGATACCCGGTCAAGACAAAAGTAGAGTTGTAGCTTTCCTTTAAAATCGTCTCAGTTTTTGAAGCTGTGTGACGACGAAAAGCTCACGCAAGCGGAGTCTGCTAGTTAGGAAGGGAATACGTCATGTTCGCCACATGTCACCTCCTAAGCGTGGGAATTTAACTAGACCCAGGCATGGAGGACACCGTTAGCTGGCCGGCAAAGTCGGACTATCGACCCAAAATGCCAAATACATAGTATACATATTCATTGCCTAATGGTTATCGTCTTCGACCACCTCCCTCGATATGACCGGGAATGGAAACATTATTCTGACAGTGAGACACCTGTAGCTGCGCCGTGCGGTCCATCGTTTGGGGCAATTTTATCGTTTAATAAAAATAATATCAAACTATTAAAACTTTTAAAGTGTCGGAAAATGTCACACAATGGATTAGTCGTAATGGAATTTTTACATAAAAATAGATAGTATGTAAAAATTCTATTAAATAGGGCACTTAATGGAATTACGTGCAGTATGGATGGAATCGTGAAGAAGATTACGCATGTGGAGAAATTATTATTTTGTCCACTTTTGGTCCACCGTATGGAAAAACCCTGGTTTTATTCGACGCTTCTCGGTCTATTGTGAGGAACTGGCACTTTTTTCGTAGCTTCGTCTAATTGAAAAAATAAATAAATACTTTTAAGACAGTTTAAAGGGTCGGAGACGCCACGCTAAGCTAGTATCGTATATTTTTCAGTACATTCGTACTTACCGGCAAATGCTGTAATTGCGGAAGAATGAAAAGAGCGTCGTAGAATACGTCGTTTCGAGATGTGAGTCACCGCATTTCCTCGAAGGATGATTCACCGCTCAATTTCGCTTTGCCTGAAGAACGCCCCTGTTGAAATCTGGGGTGTGGAAATTTCCCAGGGTGCTCCGATTCTCTGTCTTTGTTATTGGAAGTCCTAGCGTCTGGTGGGTCTGGCCTTATTTTACTGTTCTGTTGATTCGCCCATCAACAAATAGGTGACATATTATGCCGCTCTTTTCCACATTACTCCTCTGTGTTAAAAAAAATGTCAAGCGAAATTCGAAGGATTGATAATCCAGTTTATTAGAGGTACTGTTAAAAACCCTCAAATCAAATTAAATTTTCTTAGGCGGCCGTTGGTGATTCATCGACCCGTTTGTTCTCAGTTCTGTTCTTCGGTTTGCCAGTGCATAAACAGAAGTATTTGCTTTACAGAAATTTTCTAGGTATAATATACAATTATGAAGGAATCTGTACCATATATAATAACAACGGGAGCGGAAAAATTTAACAGAAAAAAAGTAGTACGATAGTTTGTAGTCGTCCTGTCCATTGGCTCGACAGGCCACTACGGGCCTTGGCCGACCAACGGTGACCCACTCTCTGGGCCGTGGGATAAGGGGTTCGTGTAGATACCACGAAGACATTTCTTCGCCGTATATACAGGTCTTCTTAACCTTAGGGTGGGCTTTCTCATCGTCACACAGCAATAGATACTGGGAAATTTTGCAAGGAAACCGCACAAGTATAATTTACCTCGGCCGGGAATCGAACCCGGGGTTCGTTAACCAACGTGCCACCCAAGAGGGGAGTTTGTGTAAGTAGATGATTATTACTTAAATTACTCCTACTTAAAGTAGGGAAATTACTTAAAAGGAGTGTCTTCATGATATATTTGCAATTTCTATTGATTAATAGAAAATTATTGATACTATTTTCAAACAAGGGGCTTGGGAGACACTCGAAAAATTAAAATAATCGTGGTTTATAACACCCATCATATTTGTCTTTAAAGTATAATACTTTCGAGTTAGAATTCTCATAATTTATCTTTTCTCTAAAAAATCTGTAATAACATTCGCACGGAAAGTTACCAGGGCCCGGTTTTGGATACAAGTTGAATATAGTTCATCGCTTACCCCCGACTCAGGCTGAATTATTAGACGTTTTTAAATAGGGCACTTAATCATTATCGTCAACGAATATGTTCACACTTCAAAATTTATTATGTATATAGAATTTTGATGTTACAAGATTTCAATAGATATAAGTGGAAGTAAAATAAAAGTGTTGAAAAAGGGACTCAAAGTCACCGAAGAGACTTAAAAAAATAAAAAAGGGGGAGAAAAAGGAGGTGGAGAATGAGAATACGATGATGGAGTAGATGATGAGCGGCTGAATTCCACCTAGCTATGTAGCTGGTGTCAAAAAACGACCTGGCTAGTTCTCAATTCGACCTAGCTATGTAGCATCACGGGGGCCCAAAACCTAGGATTTTCCGGTCAGAGACTTTGCAGTGACATCAGTTGGTGTCACTGCACTATTGTAATGTCACTGCTGTATTTACTTGTAATGTATGAGTATTTGGATGGGGACCAGTGACGTCGGTTCACTCCGACCAGAGTAGACTGTATCTATCGGTGGCTGTCATGGACATTGGGGCGGCGGGTGGCGAGGGATGGACGGCGGGCGGGTTGTGGGCGGCGGGCGGCGGGCGACGGGCGGCGGGCGGCGGGCGGCGGGCGACGGGCGACGGGCGGCGGGCGGCGGGCGGCGGGCGGCGGGCGGCGGGCGGCGGGCGGCGGGCGGCGGGCGGCGGGCGGCGGGCGGCGGGCGGCGGGCGGCGGGCGGCGGGCGGCGGGCGGCGGGCGGCGGGCGGCGGGCGGCGGGCGGCGGGCGGCGGGCGGCGGGCGGCGGGCGGCGGGCGGCGGGCGGCGGGCGGCGGGCGGCGGGCGGCGGGCGGCGGGCGGCGGGCGGCGGGCGGCGGGCGGCGGGCGGCGGGCGGCGGGCGGCGGGCGGCGGGCGGCGGGCGGCGGGCGGCGGGGAGCGGCTCGTGCCACAGTTCGCCAAGGTCCTTCGTTCCCTGGCGCCGTCGCCTTTGCGACTTTTGCGCGGCGGAGAAAGCCCCGCCCCCGCTCCCGCCGCGCCGCAGCTGACGCAACCTCCTTCCCCTCCTACTCCCCCTCCCCTCCACCGCCCCCTGCGAACGCCGTTCTGCGCGCCCAACGCGCAACACGAGCGCGCGTAAGAAATCGGAATGCGTTTCCTTGCCTTGCGATGTTGGGGCTGCCCCCGGCCGTGTTATGCGGTGATCTGGTTATCTTCATCCGATGTACTCAGGATTTGATGAATATCTTCAGGGGCTCTATGCGTGAGCAAATTGTGCGCCCCCTTACATTATTATTGAAATATGTCCAAATAATAAGTACACTATATATATATATATATATATATATATGTAGTATTGTATATATTGTATAGGTATGTATTGTATATATCCATTTTTTAAAATTTGAATTAAATTTATTACTTTCTGTATTGTTATTTAAATAGTTAATAATTATTTATACATATTGGGAACTAATTCTTTTTTGAAGAAATATTGAGGTCCGCTGTCCAGGGTTGCCTCTGAGCACCTCATTAGTCTCCTTATTTACTAATCCTCTCTCAATACACTATTAGTTAAATAACGTGTGAGATGCCCAAAGAGAGTCCAATCGTTCGAAAATAGTTAAGGGACTATCCATTGTCTATCGGGCTGAATATCGAGTAGTTTGTTGTAATCATTTCAAAGACTTTGGTTACGCCGCTTGTGGTCACATGCTGTGGTTTGTCTCTTTATTTGGGTTTACGGGCTTTTCAACTACTAAGGCCATTGAGGCACATGAGTGATCTAATAAGTGAATTATTGCGATGATGATAAGGGATGAGAAATGATGGAGTGAGAGGCAGGAGAAATGAAACGACTCCGAGGAAACATATGCATGTGATATTATGTGTTGGAACTTGTATTCATTTTGGATCAGAAAGTCTTCGTAGCCTTTAAGGCCCTCTCAGCTATTTGTCCATCACAATCTCTTGCTTTCCTATTCTTTCTCTACCTCTATATTTCGGAATCAAACCCTCTCTCTCTCTCTCTCTCCTTGGTTGTCTGAAGTCCTTATCCGTCAGTCTTTAGTACTTTGAATCGACGAGATTCCCCCTAGGGTCCATCTCGGCGAAAGGGAGCCGGTTTCGTTTAGGTTGTCAATATCTGTAATGGGTAAGAAATAGTTTTTTGAGATAGGGTCTGTCCCACCACGTCGCAACACACAACATCCATGCCTCGTGTGGGATTCGAACTCATAGCTCCGGTGTAACGAGTACTTGGGCGTAAACGCCCCAACCCTACTACCATTCAGTCACGACAGAAGCGAAAGGGACGTCGTTTCAAGGTGACTCGTGGTTCTGATAACCCGATCATGCCACGACACGCATGCCACAGGCGGGATTTGAACACGCGACCCTCCAAGACGCATCCGCTTCAACTATCACGGCCACCCAGGTCGTCATTACTGTGGTATTACGCTTGCGTGGTGCCTTGTCCGTCGATCTCAGATTATCACATATGTGGTTAATTTATTTTAATTTGCTTATGCATCGTTATATTGTCTAGCTGGCTTGTATTCCCCATTACCGTATTCACATTGTGTAGTAATTCCGGGTAGTTAGTGGCGTGTAGTTGACGAGCGCCCGTGTGCCAATTGTCCTCGCCCCGGCCGTGGCCCAACGCGAGGAATCGGAGCGAGTTTCCGTCCTGCGCTACCACTCGCGTAGAACACGCTCGCTTCCAGAGACACGGCGTGACAAAATGGAAGTGGTAGACAGCGGAACAATACAGGAATTGTTCAAAGTGATGATCCCTGAATTGTTATCTCTTAGATAAACTTTCGAACTCGACAAAAACTTCTCAGTTGAATAAACTAAATGTTGCATTATTTTAAAAAATGAAATATCACGCAACTATCCTCAAAACAATAAATTATAGCGTATAGAAATTCAAGAAAGACGTATCAGTATGGAGTTGCTTGTCAATATTTCAGCTTCCCTTGGTCTCGGGAATTTATGGGATTTGATTACACAACATTTTGCCTTCTTGTAGACGTCGCTTCCTATTACAAACATTCCTCTTCATTTTCTGTCTTATTGTTGTCTTTTGAATTTTATTATTAGTATTGTTGTTATTACTATTAACATTTTGTACTTGTTCTGTTATTTTTATAAATTCTGTGAAATTTAATTCATTAAGGCGTCATTAATAAACCACGAATTTGTGAAGGATCGTCGAACATTGTACACTGAATCTTCATCATCCAAAAGGTGGATGTGACATCTTCTGCTTCTCGTGCTTTACGATTAAATTAAGGATACAGGCTTACGAAAACATTTCTGACAATCAATGTAGTAGTACCTGCGTGAGGATTTGTTGGATCTTTATCGTACGAATATCGTCAGAGATTACGAGACGATGCGAACCACACAACTGAAGGAAGTGAGTTGTTCCGCATTACTGAGTCCGACTCGCACCCTGGCATCCTCCCGTATTTGCCCACATAGACGATCTGTTAAATATTTGGGGAAGAGGTCCTCCAAGCCACCTGGCAACCCTGTAAATGCTTAAACATAGAATCAATAGAACACCTTCGGGAAATAACATGCCATATCATGTTTTTAATGAAATTGAGATATTAATGTATTTTGACGCCCCATATGTATATCTAGATGTTGTCTTTTGTTGTAAAGATTCGCCGCAAGATGGAAATATAATTCATAAATTAATGTTTTTATCCCTTTGTGTAGAATGGAATATCTAAACTTTTACATGCCTCTTTCTCAAAACTTACGTATAGTAGCATTTCATATTATTATTTTCTCATTGGAGTAGGTTGTATTTATTCCCTAATAAAATAAGGCATACGCAAAGAAATTTTAATCAAAAAGGGGGCCAGCAGGGTCCGAAAACTGTAGTTGTCCCTATTTCTTGTTATAGGCTACGCAGCACGTGTATGGGACAAGGGAAAAGAGGGGAAGAAGTTTAAAAAAAGGCGAGAAAGTAAAACGGTTAAGGTGAAAAAAAGGTAACGGGGAAAAGTAAAACAGAAAAAGAAAAAATGGGGAAAAGATATGAAACGTAGGGTAACGCGGTTTGAACAGCCACGCGAACACGGTGGGGCGCGGATTCGCGCAGTGAAAGGTATCCTCTCTCTCCACCGGCCAAGTCCCGCCTCGCGCCCACCCGACCCTCCGCGCCCCACACCTCGCCACCCGTCACAGCACCACGCCGCTCCGCGCCCGCCGCCCCCCGCCCCGCCCCTTGGCTGCCCGCCCCAGCGCACGGCACGCCGTGTTCCGCTCCAGCGCCGGCGCCGGCGCGCGCGGCGGGGCGGGCGGGGCGCTGCGAGCGGGGCAAAGGCAAACCGCATTCTACATTAATTGTACGCCGCGGCTCCGCCAACCTCCGCACGGGGCACCGCGAGGTTTTTGACGTGACAGCATATTGCGCACTCTAGATTTCTTCTCGCTCCGGTCGACACCAAGCGAAGGCAGGAGTAGTTCCCTAAGTAACGGGCCACTGTCCGCCAGCGCTTTTTTCCTTCCTCTTCATTTCCCCATCCTCGTCCCTTACTTACCACACTCATACATACATCCACTACACTTCCACTTACCTCTGGAGCTTAGAGCTTGTTCCGGCCGCGACGGTGCCCTGTTGGTCGGAGATACCTGGTTGGGGAAATCCTGTAAGCCGACGTGTAGGCAGACGTCGGATCTCGCCATCCGACGGAGGAAGATCAACGCCAACTTCCGCGATAAAAACATGAACTACACATACGGGTCTAACGACCTTAGCCATTGACACGCCCGAAAACAATCAAGCAATCAATCAATCGATTCCCCTCGAACGAGCATTGGGATTAACACGAATAAAGTTATGTTAGTGGCCTGCAGCCGCAAAAATCCAGCTGAAAAATGAAGGCACGTCGACGCGGGTAATGTCCAAGAAACTTGGGGAAATCGGTTGGGTGTTTCTGATCCTCTGCCAGACAGCTGGAATCAAGGTCCCACCCCCCGCCCCCCTTCTTCGGGAAACCGCATTCTGCGGCGCGCCACGCGCTCCGCTTCCGCCTTCGGCCGCCCGCCGCGCCACAGACGCCACGTGCGCGGAATTCGGCGCGCCGCCGCCGCCGCACTGGGCGACGCCAAGAGGTGTTGGCCCCAGTGGTCGCGTGCCGGCGAGCGAAGTCAGCGCAGAGCAGGGCAGAGGCGCTCCGTAGCCTTGCGTAATAAACATTTTCTTTCCGTTAACATGTTGTCAAGGTCGCTGCCACGGGCGAGAGTCCGTGGCACGAGTGCCACGACGAAGTCGCCCCTCCACGGCAGTTCATTATCCCGCCACCAGAGACCACGCCATCCCTATTGTAAAACGGCGGGGTTACTAATAGTTTCCTTTCCAGACGCTAGTAGCGCAGAGAAGCTCGTGGCATGCTACGGTGTGCCTCTGCCACCAGTAGAAGACCTTGACACCTCTGATGTAGAGTCTCTGATAAAACTTTCGTAATTTATAGAAAAATATAGATCCACATTAAAATTTAGTGATCGGAAATGGATGAACTCATTTGTCCATTCAACGTTCTAACCGTATATACATGTTTGAGGGAGTTTTATTGCCTTATTTTCTAGGAAGATTTGATTTGAAAAATGTTAGCCTTTTACTTAATTGTAAAAGTCAACTTTTGTTCTGATGCCATTGTCTCAAAAAATCTGAAATCGGCCGGAAATGGCTGAAAATGTCGAAAGATGTATAAAATCGACCCGAAAAATGCTTCTGCAAAGTTGTAGTATATCGCTCCTTCAGACACCGAATAATATATTACAAAAATTCAAAAATAAACTGACAAATATTGTAGGTACATGAAACATATGACCTGTGTAAATAAAGTGTAATAATTAAAAACACCCTCCCCTCTTGTATTAAGCAGTCTGTGGCTGTCAGCTTTCCACTTCTAGGGTTTTAAGTTTAAATTCCAAGTGGTTAATCATTTGAAATTTATAGAGATTATCCGGGTTCGACGTAAGATTAGGAGTCATCACAAAGAAACGTTTACTTTGATGACGACATGAACATGAACGTGCCATTCACGACGTCCGTAAACACATGAGTCGTGTAGACTCATAGAATCTAGTTAAATTCTTCATAGAAATTCTGTTAGCAATTCAAATGGAAATTGTGATGGAGAAATGGTCCTGATTCTCATAGCATCATTTGTCCAACATTACTTCCATCATCATCATTAAAGCAATCATTTACTTTTTAGATCGCTCATGGCTTTCAATGACCTTAGTGGTTGAACGTCTCCTACAACCCACTTAATAATAACAATAATAATAATAACAACAACAATAATAATAAGAAGAAGAAGAAGAAGAAGAAGGAGAAAAATTACAAGAACTAATTGTATTTATACGAACATTCTACACTTTTGGAGACATTTAAAAGTTAAAATAACTTCATTCTTGAACCTAATTGGAACGTTCCCGACAACCCTTGCTGTGGAGAAGGAGCACCCTCCGAAAAGGTCTAATTTTCCAGATTACGGCACACGAAATGCAAATCGATTACAAACCAGGTGTTAAGAGCAGAGGACGCTTCATTCGTGCTATTTACGATAGCAACGCCTCTTTCAGCGGAATGTGTGATGCGGGTTGCATGTTAGTCTCTGCCGTAGCCTGTCACAACCTGTGAACATATTATTTCTTCATAAATGCGTTTGATGTATGCCTGTGGATTATTTTCCGTCTACCTGTAAGACTTTTGGAGAGTTTTCTATCGATGATTTTTTTCTTGAGAAATGGTACGAAACCCTAATATTTCTTAAGCATTAGCGTAATATAGTGTTTAAGGGGAGTAATGATGATGATAATGATAATAATAATAATAATTATTATTATTATTATTATTATTGTCTAAATCAATTATTATATTTTTTTCTTTTCCCTCTCTGATATTCTTGTATTACCAATCTCACCTTAATTGTAACCTTTTTTACAAATGTAATGACTGAATTACAAAGATAAATCTTCTTTCTTGTTATGAAAATGTAAAACAAATTATTATTATATAACGTATTTCACAAGGTCATTGTCTTCTCCTTTTTGTTATATGTTTCGACTGTACACTATAAAGTAATCGTTTTCCATGGTCAAAAATTAGTACTGATAAAATCAACAATTATGTTAAAGTTATTAATTTAGATTAAGTGTTTATCATAACTCGATTTTAACTTATTTATTGTATTCGCTATTTCGTAGTTTTATAAATTCAAGACAACCTTCTTCGAAACATAATTAAAAGTAATTACAACAAAGAATAAAAAGAATTATTACAAAAATAAAACCCTAAATTAATTAACATTTAAATGGTGTCATTTCGCTATTTGAACGCCCTTTGCTCTGTGAATTAAATGCTCACCCATGAATCACATCAGGCCCCGCTCAAGAGGGCCTTGGGTGCGCGAAGCCTCGCGATAAGAAGCCGCGATAACAACAACAAGCGCTACGTTCTTTGTGTGCCAGGTGACGTTGCTCAGTCATGTGTTGGTCGTGTGTTCGGCACATCTCTTCTTAAAGAAGACCCCCGAAAAGTAGTGAGTTTTTCTTTTTCTTTTTTTGGCGAACCAGCGATGCATTACGGCCTGTTATTTGCACAGGAATGATCAAGAAACTGGAAATTAGATCCGGGAGGCAGGGAGGGGAGGGAGGGAGGGAGAGAGTTGAGAAAACAAGCACTAATTAAGTTATATCTGCGCAAGAAACCGAGTTATTCTCGTGTTAAGTTATACAGTTATATAAAATCTGCGAAAACGAAAGTTTTCGTTTGTTAATTGGGTATCGTCATAATTTAATTAAAGAAAAACAAATTAATGAATTGAGCGATTGAAAATTAATATCATGCGTACAAGGGACGATTCGGACCAAACAGCATTAAAAGGAATACGTGATGTATTAAATTATCCAATAAATATCGCGCATAATTTTTTCCAGCGTGTGTCTTGGATGTGGGCTAATGTTAATAAGTAGAAATTCTGTGACGTGTTTAACAAAACTAACAATGAAAGTAATACTGTTATTAATTACTATGTTATCTATTAATATTTAATTTAAGGGGTCTACAGCAACTGTAAATGTCAACCAGTTCGTTAAAATTGACAATCTTAACTGGAACGAAAACATTTACCACCTACGATCACAATCAAATGAATCACAATTACTTGAAAGATAAAGTGGAGCAGGTAGTTTCTGATTGTTCTGGTATTGACCCTTCGAACCAGTTCAATTTACTTCCGGCCATTAATTTAATTTATGCAATTTAGAAATAAACAAATTGGCTAGAAATATTTATGTGTATTTCTTTGGTAACTTCAGCGCAGCGTTGCTCTTACATAACGGATTCGAAAGCGACTGCATTGATGTAATTTCTCATAACCCCCAGCGATCTTCAGCGGGTACCCACATCCCACTAATTGACATTTCACGTAATGCGCATATCTGTTTGTACAGAGTAACGTAACTGCACCCGACATAGGTAGAACACAGGTTTAACTCCGAAACTATTTTTTAACTCCATTTCCCTCATTTGACTTGGCTATTATGCTACCCGAGGTGTTCACAGAGAGTTCAGCTATAGTGTGCGTATAAGATGGATTTATTGCGAATGCGCAGTGTCTCCCTTCTCGCGTCATTGATTAATGTTTCCGGGCGCGTCATCAGACGGTCTTCATACGGTCATTAGTCCCGTTAGTGTAGTGGATGTTTTGCTCTATGAGGTGGCTGTGTTCCTCTGTCACTGGATGGTGAGATCCGGTGCCGACCCACACGCTGGCTTGCTGGGTATGTCCCCCTTCAGGTATTCCCTCCCATGAGGATAAGCTGTAGGCTCTCGACATATGTGGTAGTATAGTGCTTTTCGTAAATGTTTCTGTAAGGGGAGAGGATAGAATAATGAAGGGGGAGGAAAGATCGTGCGTGTTCCATGGCCCGGTTTTTAGGGTTCTGCTAGTTTTCAATCTAATTTAGCCAATATCTATGTAGCTCGTACTGATTTTTATTATCATTAACATATAATTGTTGTATATCGTAGTAGAGTTGAAATAATTGTTATAATACTTAATATTAGAGATAGTATGATTATTGCATCTTATTCTATTGTATCGTTTTGTATTGTACTCTTTTATTATCTTGTTATAATTGTTGTAATTATTGTTAATCAACTGCCACGGGTCATACCCAATTGCAGTCCAAATAAATATATGTATATATGTATGCTCTGGCACCCACCAGTCGATGATCGCAGAAACCATGGAAAACTACCGATCAGCGCAGCCGGCCGACAGAATTCTCCCCAAGCCAGCGGCTGAATTCGACGTATACACCGTTTTTTTCTAATGTGGTCGATGACATAAGTTCATTACTACAACTCCTACCTTATAAAATGAATCTTTTTAAGAATGGTAAGCACATTTCGAAGGCCACCAGCCCCGCTGGGAAGGACGTTCTCGAAATAAATAAAAATATTCATTTAATGAGGTAGGGGATCTAATAATGTCCTAATGTCATCGGCCACGTTAGAAGAAACGATGTATAGCTGTGTAGCTAGTGTCGATATTCCGCCCCGGTGGGGTCTCGAACCCCAGCACCTCCCGGTCAGCGTCGCTTCAGAGACAGCGGAAAGGCTTTGGTCCCCCTCTCCTGGGTCGGTCGCGCTTTAACGGTCGCCGAGTACAAATATACCTATTTCGCGCAGGCTCTGTATTGCGTTCCTGTGCGAGCGCCCCGTGTTGGCGGAACGCGAAGTTTTCGGCTCGTCTGTCGCTCAGGAGAGAAGGGCTGCGATGTGTGGAGTTGCGTCGAAGCGGTGCGCCGCTGCCGCCGCCGCCGCCTGGCAAATGTCGCGCTGCCGCTGCATAGGTCGAGCGGAGCGGAGCGCAGGAACTGGGGCGAGCGCATTCCACCAGCGGAAGAAGCTCCTTCCAGCGTGGTTCAGCTCCAAGGATCATTTCGCATTTTTCACTTTCCTCTGTTGTTATTATTATTATTATTATTATTATTATTATTATTATTATTATTACTATTATTATTGACGTATAGGCCATTTATGACCACGCTACACGTCATTTTCCGAGGCCCGGAGAGATAGACGTGTGTAATTTAGGTTGGATCGGCATTACGCTTGATCCAATTGTTATTCGCCTAGGGTTGTTAGCCCTAGGGGTATGGAAGATGGAATAATGATAATGAGGGGTGAGGGGACGACACACACATACAGATATACACAATACTCCCATGTCCGAGGCGGGATTCGAATCCGCGACCCTTTGGTCCGAGATCGCCACGACACTCCTGACTTAACAATCTCGGCCACGTGGCCGACTTTGGTTATTGTTGTTGTTGTTGCTCTTATTTCTGTTGCTCTTGGTGCTCTTTCGTTGTTGATGATGATGGGAATGGAGATGGCGGTTTATTCGTTTTCATTTCCATTACGTGAATGGGTGAATACCTACGGTAGAGAATAATGACGATACGGAAATGCATGCGTAGAAGGATTTAAAACCGAATATGTTTGTGTTATGACTCGTGTTTCTCTTTTCTAATTCTTTACTCTGCTTCATTCTTTAGCGTTTCCCATCTTCCTCATTTATTATTGTTAATACTGCTGTCAAAATTAATGTTTTTACACCATCGTTGTTTGTTTTAGGCATGTTGTTCCTATGTTACACCGGTGACGATTTTTGCGATTATTTATCATACATTTTCATTATATTATTTATATCTTTGTTTTATTTATTTTATGTTTATTTCTCGTGAAAGTATAGTAAACATTTTGTAACGCTTCTGAGAGAAAGTACAACTTGGGCATTTTTTGCTCCGGAATCCCAACTCTCTCGTTTTGAATTATGAATAAATTTGTTAAATATATAATAAGTTTGTTGAATTATGACTAAAGGTGGAGGCAAATTTTTTAATCAACATTTGATTTCATGATGCCTTTGATGGTGCATAGTTTTTGCTCATGACTATAACATGAGATGATACTCATGAGACGGTCAATAGACTTTGTCTTGATTCACCGGGAAACTGGACTAAAAACCCCATTTGTTGCTAAGTTAATATCAATAACCAAAATAACGATTTAATGAGAATTATTAAACTGTAGGTAATAAGTTTACCAACGACATTCAGAAGAGATAAACATTTTCGCACCTCAATATTAGTTTATCTAAAACATCTCTAGTTACAAATTCTGTCAAATTCTAAAACACTGATTGCTAATAGTTAAGATGATAGCTTCATTATTACACAACTGCACTCTACTTTCGTATTTGGAACTAAGCCCTTCTTTTATGTTGCGGCAAGTCAGTTGCTTTGTTTCCCTTCTGCATAATGCATGAGTGTCTGCATTTTACAAGGAATAGACTAAGTTGAGATTGTGTTTTGGCCCGCTTTGTTTTCACGTGTTGAGGAAATTCGATCCCGGCAGATAAAATGTGTATGACGTGAGCTCATGTATTTCATTTCTCTCTTTATTAGCCTCGTCACTGTTAACTGAGATTTTACAGCGATTATCTTTTAAGGATTATGGAGTAGATACGTTTAGATGATAATGATGTAGGGATGTGTGGCACGAGCAAGCATACTGGGCGTACTGATCACCATTGTCATCTTGCAGCGCGTCAAATTGTCATCTCAGCGTCCATTAGAAAGTACTTTATGGAATTACGAGCCTCGTCAAGTCGAGTTAAAAAGCGATTCGACCGAGTTTCGTAATCGATACGAGGCGTAGAGCCGGTCACCGTCACTTCCGGTGCTGTCATGAGAACCATCGGAACCTTCGAGTCACTAGAAAGCTAAGTAAAGCTCAGCAAAGATTCTCGTGAATAGAATGTACGTTTCATCTTGTTTTCGTACCATTGCCACATGCACCGCGACTCGTTGTGATTTCGTATCTTTCCCGATAAAAATGCAAATGTGAATAAGCATAGTCGAATAGAAAACTTGTACAGAAAATGATGTAATTTATCGTCTTATACGGTAATTTACGACTATAAGTAATGATACAAGGCAAGTTGTTGTTTGTTACAAGGCATTTGTTTTCACTTTGTAATTATACTAATGTTGAAATGTGTAACATGCCCAAAGTATAGTAATATAAAATGTGCATGTGCCGTTCATTCATATGCGTTATTTAAATATCTGAAAATTCAAAATGCATATTAAATTCTGAGATTCCTTCAAAATGTGTCTATAAATTTCAAGATCCCCTATGGCTGAATGTTGAAACGTGGTTCTAGTAAAGTATTAAACTCATGTGTATACTGTTTGACTTATGAGACTTGATAATCATGTTCCCTTTGCTTAAGTGTTTAGTGTCGATGATAATAAAGTTCTAAGCAAAAATTTTGTATTTGAACTTCTTTAGTACAAGTAAGAACGTCAATGAAGCCGGTTCTGCTTTATTGAACTCACGAGTAATGAACACTGCTTTCTTGTACGAGTATTTTACATTGATGAAACTTTTTCTCTACTTTCTAGTAGCTAGAGGCGAACTTCATAATCTTGTGATCTCTGTGAAGTTGATTTCATTAATGGAACACGTACCGTTTTTAGCCAGTAACAAAAAACGAATCTCAAATGAAGGGTGTCGAAATATTAGACTGGAATCGTTTGTTTTTTTCGCCATTATTTTTGATCGAATTAGTTATGCGGTTAGCGCCGAGGAGTTTCAAGAGAAAGCAGTTCGCGAAATGATGATGTAGTTCCCACGGTATTTCCCTGCTGTGAGTATTACTTCTTGAAATCAGTTTTGTGGAGATTTTTTCATTGTGATGTTCTTTTGCCTTCCTTTACTCAGAACGGATCATTAGCTTTTGCAGATTGCCATTTGTATTGGCGGTAAAAATGTTACAGTTTGTTAACACTCATCTGTAAAACAGCTTTTTTTACAGTTACAATGTAAATGTCATGTTGTTTAGTAGATTTTAATGAACAAACGTTATTATGAAAAAATATGTTGATGAGAAACGTGAGTCTTGTAAGTAGAAACCAACAATGTATGAGTTAACTCTTTTAATTAGTTTCAAGCAACATAAAAAATATCACTTTGGAAATGATGAAATACGAATAATTAGTTATTACAAAGTATTTGCTAATAAACTGTTTATTATTTGACTTCTGAGATCAGAAGATTTATTTGTGATAACAATATTCTTTTTTTATTAAAGCAGACAGAGAAATAATATACACACTCCAACTCATTAATGAATGTCTTGAAATTCTAATCTAAAGGTTAAGTTATTGTCGTGATGCATTTCTCAGATGAGTCATCGCTCATCAGAAACAAAAAACTATACGACCTTCACCGCAAAATAGGTTTACTGATACATTCGTGATAAGACCACATATTTTGCGTCGGAAGTATTACTTGAAACGTTTTTGTGAACAAGGTCATTGCCGTATTATTCTTGATAAGAATTCTCGACTCGAATTCGACAAAACGATCGTGTATTTTCAGTGAAGCCAAGAAGCCATACTGTGCGCTGATTTGTAACAATAAAAGTCAATAAACTAAATCTATTATTGAGTGCGCAGAAGCAAAACGTAGAAAAATGTGTTTGTAATGCACGATATACATTTACAGGAAGAATACTTAATCAAATAATTATTTATTAAAATATTTCTAGTATAGACGATTCTGTGGTACTGGCAAAATTCAATGACCAGGTTTTAGAAGTGAGCGTTAACAGTAGTTTAATTCTCATGTAGGTAAAATTAAAAGTCAGTAAACAATACTATTGTCTGGTTACATGCTGGCAATATGCGTAAACCGCGTAATATGTTTATAATAGTTTCTACGTACAAGGAACTTCCTTTTCCTTCGTAGTGCATCTCCCATACGAAGGAGGGAGATACACTGGAGCGGGATGTATGAGTAGTGTGTGTGTGCGGTGGGGGAGGTAGCATTTTTGAGTTCATTCACATTCAAAGAATAATTCTTCCCCTCTCTTTAGTCAGGGGGGGGGGCGAATCTGACTTTAACAAGTCAACCAGCCCCGAATCCAGAAACAAAATTTTGGGGTGACTGAAATTACAATAAGGGTATCTTAGTCAGTATTTTGTTGATTGTGTTTTATTATAATTCATATGAAACATTGTTATTATTATTATTTGCAAAACAATTCATGTCATTCAGAATTCATATAAAATTCTCTTTCTCGCCACATCGTAAGTTTTGGTTATTTTTTCAGCACAACTTTGATAATGAAATATTTTTCTTCCAACAGTTGGCTAATTTGAATAAATATTTGGCGAAATTTTGAAAATTTGATAAATATATTAAAAATTAATTATATATATTTTTATGAATTTCAAAAGTAATGTAATACTTTTAGAAAAAATAGTCATTTTCTTCTAGAGTTAGCCCAAAGTCGTAGATAGGGTATCTGAACCTCCCCTCTCCACAGCGTGACTGCGGACGTGGTATAGTACTCAAACGCCTCTAGTACACGGGGACGTTCGTGGGTTTCGAATGGGAGACCTAGCGAAGTGGTGGAACCCGGCATATTCGTGCCTAAGAAAGTCAAGACTACCCGATCAAAGAGAGGATTATTCAAGAGAAGATAGCCACTCCGCCGCCGATGGCTGGTGCAGTACAATCAGAGTGGTAGAGTTTCGCGGTGCGCAGATTTCACCGCGCGCGCTGCCAATCGCACGGGGCTGCGTCCGCGCTGGCCGTCCTGGCCGATGCCGTCCCGGCGGCGGTCCGCGCCACTTCCGGTAGGTCGGGGCGCCGTGACTCGGAACGCTCCGCGCACTTCCGGTGACAGTTCGCTTCCTGGCGATTCGGAGCTAACTTTTTCATTATTAGGGAAAAGTTAAAAATAGTATGTGGAATTGGGTGGTCGTTATATTGGGGAAGTTGGATATTTTTCAATTCTTTCGGACAGGCCTGGTTTGCGAATATTAATCAAATTGTACTGCTGTATATTTTCTGAAATAAGTGCACGTGCTTTCATTTCCTGTTGGTTTTTTTTTTGCGTTTCAATTGGCCTGTTTTTTTTAAGTTGCATTTCTTGATGTAAATAATGTTTTATTTTCAGATTTTAATTACATTGAACATTTACATACATTACATTATTACATTACATTACATTTAAGTTACGTTGTGAAATGTTTGAGAATCACTGCTGGATATTATCCAACAAATTCCAATTTTTAGGTGCTAATCAATATTGAGCATGTCTTACAGTTTTTTCCGCCTGTATTTGAGTGTTTTAGCTTTAACCGTCTATATTTTAAGTTGTGATCCATTTCTCAGATGAGTCATCGCTCATCAGAAACGAAAAACTATAAAACGGTTACAGATGCCCTGTTATGCCGTTCATATTTTAAAGCGCCTCCTTTTCTCAAATCAGCAGTCATATGGCTCTGCCTTCCCCGTCCTATGGATTTCAATCTCCACATTTTTGTCTACCAGGCATTGATCACGCACGCCCGTGTTTGCTCAGAGTGAAATTATTATTTTGTGTCCGGGTGCGTGCACTGCTATGGCCATAGTCCCGTTGGTGAAGTGAAAGTTTTGTCTTGAGAGGTAGCGATGTTCTCCCCTCGCTGCTACTTAAGATCCGGTACCGACCTACATGTCTCATTAAGGTTTCCTCATCCACCTGCCTCAGCCAGCCGCACGTTGTCCCAGCCGCTATATGCTCTAAGCTCCCGATTGGTCTCCCGACATGTGTAGCAGGGTAGTGGTTGTATGTGAGGGTGTTAAACCGGAGAGGTGGGAACAAAGACCAGCATGGGAAGAGGTACGTTTGATAGGATTCTACTCGGGCGTTCGCCCGGTGGGAGAAACCATGGAAAATTACCGATAAGGGCACCCGGCCGCTAGAATTCTCCTCCAGACAGTGATTGAGTTCGGCCTAACTATATAGCTCGTGTCGAAAACCCTGCCACCACCGTCGGGACACGAACTTGAGGTCCTCCCGGGCAGAGACGAAGCAGTGGCAAAATCCACCGGTGGCGGATGTGCAGAAAGGGATGGATAAAACAGTCGCATAACCCTTACACATGTGGGCTCAAATTAGCAAGTTATCCTGATTTTTTTTAAATTTAATTACTTTCCTTCGCTCGTAAATCTTTTCGGACACAAGCCGTCCGGCGCGGCGCGGGGCAGCGATGACGCACGCGCGGAGAGCGGCGGCGTTTCCGGTGTGCACCTGCCGGGGCGCGGGTGGGTGCGGAGGGGAGGGGAGGGGTGGGGGCGTTACGTGCGGATTACGGGAGCGAGCACTCCGTCGCGCTCTGTTTGTCGCGGCCCCCCTCCCCCGCCCCACCCGCCCCCGCAGCAGCAGCGCCCTGCGGTAGAAAGGGAGAGTTATGAAGAGAGAGAGAGCCTTGCGCCGCCAGGCGGAGTGGCCGACGGCGACGCTGCTTTGTTTGGGGTTCGCGCCAAGGCCCCCTCCGCGTGGGATGAGTTGGCGAAAAAGGTTGTTTTTTTGTTTTGTTTCTGTGTTTTAGAGAGGAAATTAAAAAGAGAAAAAAGCTGGTGTTGTTTTTTCTGGGTGGCTTCCGTCTTCGCGGCTGGTGTAGTTAAGAACATGTGTATCGCCGTGTGCTGAAGTGCTTTCGGATATTATATTAATTATTTACCATTATTTTTATTATTAATATATTGATATTTATTTAGCTAATTACTACCACTGAGTTGTTCTCAATTGCAGTTAAATACTTTTTATCTTAAATCGCTCGTGGGTTGCAATAGTGGCACAACTGAAAAAATACGAATTTTGAGTTAATGCATTCTCCAGAATTGCAGATTGGTCTACCTTCCACCAGCAACAGCAGCATATCTAACAGTGGCAAAATTGTAAATACAATAATGATACATTTCAATGCAAGATGAAACTTCAAATTCATTTATCTCGACACTTAATATTTTGACTTGTGCCACCATTGCAGCCTACGAACGGTATCATGAGTATTCCTCCTTTTAGAGGAGGGCAAAATTGAAAGCTAAGCAATTTGTTAAGTCATCAAGGTGTAGCACTTAGACCGTTCTCATGGGAGTCAGGGTCCTTGGTCCCCGTCGACCCGAGTAGGAAAAGAGGGTTCGCGAGAGGTTTTCTATGGGTTCTCCTGTTTCCCCTGCGACTCTTTCCCCCACTACTCTCAACATTACGCGTATCGTAACATAGTTTTATTCAGACAACTGTGAATAAATAATATAAACATTAATAATAATAATTATTATTATTATTCAATGATCAGTTTAAATTCCATGTAATGTTCCTACGGAATAGTTTCATTTACTATCCAGAAAGAAAGGAACATTCGCTTTCTCAGTCATTGGAAAATACTATTTTCCGTTTACTCTTCTCATACATAATGACCTTTATTATCGTCTTTTCCTTATTTTCTTTAGACCACTTCTTTATTCTTTTTTTTCTCCACTGCTCGTTTTTGCCACTTCCTTTCCTTTGCCATGTACTAATGATCTTTCCTTTTATTCCTAAACAGTTCGCTTAATACAAAATATGTAGAGAGAAATTATGCTCTAAGAATATTCTTATGAGCAATAATCGTCAGGCAAAATTAACATCTCGTGAATTTTGCTCATGAGAACTGTAATTGTAGGGAGAAATATTCCCTAATTTGGGTTTTAAATTGGAACTGTAGAGGATTGTCTTCCGAGAAGTCATAAGCGCATCCGGAAAGCTTAATGAGGTGCTCTGTACTTGGCTTAGGAGGAAGCTTTTCCACTCAAAGTCGCCTTTTTATGTCGCCTTTTATGTTCTTCTTATTATTAGGACTCGCTACAACAGCCGAGTCACCGTCCGCAATCTCTTTTTGTCTACTTGTCCAAAAGAAAAGAAGTTTAAGGTAGTATTTTTCGTCTCTGCAGTATTTCTTTTTCACTCACCAATAGCGTCACCCAGAAAATCGAGGCTTTGATCACCTTTATATTGGAGATGGTAACAGCCAGCGCTGTCGTATGGTTGAGAACATCAACTGATGACACTGTGGTGCCTCTGAATGGAGATCCTAGGGTTCGAGTTCTGATGGTGACGGAATGTTCGACGTTAGTGACGCAGCTAGTCTTAGTTCAGTCCCTGTCTGGAGCAGAATTCTAGCGATCAGCCACTATCATCAGTGTTTTTCAGTGATTTCACTGATCAATACCAAGCAAATGCCGGAGAAGTATCTTAACAAACACATCACGGACCGGACGCGACCTTTCCTTCTTCTTCCTTGTCTTTTCCTAACCCTTTACTTACATTCACTACAACAAATATCAGGAAGCTTGTAGCTCTTAGCTGGGGTGGTGTTCCGCTGGTAGGAGATACATGGACGAGGAAAACACTCCACCGACGTGTAGGTTGACGCCGGATTTCACTATCCAGCGCGGAAAGATAAACGCTCACAAACTGGGATGAAACATGCACTACACTTATGGGACCAACGACCATATCAGTTGATGCGTTCGGAAAAAATAAACTATCGCAAAGCTCAATCTACGTGTACGACGTTTGGATGAATTGATGTTTCCGGGCGCGTCAACTGCTATGGTCATTATTTCCGTAAGTGTAGTGGATGTTTTATCTCGGGAAATGGCAGCGTTCCTGCCCCCGCAGAAAGGTAAGATCCGGCACCGCACTAGCCACAGGCTTGTGGACTTTGCTCCAACCAGGTATTACACACTAGTAAGGCATCGTTCCCAGCTGGTACTAGCTCCAAACACCTGACAGGTCTCATGACATGTGTAGTGTAGTCAATGCAAGAGTAAAGTGTTATCGCGCGCGATCAGTGGCCCGTTTGTTTGGGTATTGCTCCGGCCTTTCCCCTATTGTTTAGCGGAGTAACCAGAGAAAACTACCGATGAGAGCAGCCAGCCGCTAGAATTCATTCCTGACAGAGGCTGAATTCGACCTAGCTATCTAGTGTCGAAAATCTAACCATAGAAGAAACTATCTCTCAGCCAATAGAGAGACACCGAGAAACCACACCACGCTTTTTTTTGCGATCACAGTTAAAATGTCGTCCCGCGGCTACAACTGTTTTTAATGGGTACAGATTACGATCATCCTTGATGGTCGGTAGCACCCCCAGATACAAATCTGTATAGTGGTTACTACCGAGCAACTGTTTTCGTCGGACGGCGATAGTAACCGGGTGTGGCACTTAGTGGCGAGAGCTGTCAGACGTCCGTCCAAATGGACGCACCAAGCTATCCCCCCTCCCTCTTTCCATCGCATTTTCAGCTGCCCTACATACGGTGAAGAGCGGAGCTTCGCTCATTAACGGCATCCCCCGTCACCGCCGCCCGCCCTGTTATTATCGTCTACACGTTGCACAAACGACCACTCAGACGGACACTTCCAAGGATTCCTCGCGAGAAATCCTTATTTTTTTACGATATCATGAAGAGAAACGTTGATATAGTAAAACTCATAGGGAGAACATGTGAAGTAAACACAAATGGAACCAAAAAAAACATATATAAATTATTTTTAATGTGCGGAGAAGGTAAATACAAACTATACCAACTCCAGTTTATTTGGTTTCCACGCATCATCAAGAACACAAAACACAAAAAGAAAATTCAAAACACAAAAGACAAGAAGTCTGGATGAGAGAAGAGACGAAATCCCTCTTATGGGCCAGTTGGAGTCGGTAGAGCAAAAGACGATTAATCTTAGGGTCGTGATATCGCGCCCCAATTGAGTGAATCGTTTACTTTTCATTTTAACACTATCGGTGATAACAGTACAGATGTGCAGCGACGATTGTTAGATGCGTTGGCCTGGAGGCTCAGTCAGGCGATGGTTTTTGTATTTAATATGCAGTATTATAGATTCAAACGCGGAGGTGGGAAGGGAATGAAAGTGATCCAATGTCATGCGCTTTATAATTCTCAAAAGAGATTCTCGCGGCGTCGGAGGAGGGAAGAGACGGAGCGCTTTGAGCGTGGCCCGGCTAGCTCAGTCGGTAGAGCATGAGACCCTTAATCTCAGGGTCGTGGGTTCGAGCCCCACGTTGGGCGATGGTTTTTGTATTTAATATGCAGTATTATAGATTCAAACGCGGAGGTGGGAAGGGAATGAAAGTGATCGAATGTCATGCGCTTTATAATTCTCAAAAGAGATTCTCGCGGCGTCGGAGGAGGGAAGAGACGGAGAGCTCTGAACGTGGCCCGGCTAGCTCAGTCGGTAGAGCATGAGACTCTTAATCTCAGGGTCGTGGGTTCGAGCCCCACGTTGAGCCATGGTTTTTGTATTTAATATGCAGTATTATAGATTCAAACGCGGAGGCGGGAAGGGAATGAAAGTGATCGAATGACATTCGCATTATAATTCTCAAAAGAGATTCTCGCGGCGTCGGAGGAGGGAAGAGACGGAGGGTTCGGAGCGTGGCCCGGCTAGCTCAGTCGGTAGAGCATGAGACTCTTAATCTCAGGGTCGTGGGTTCGAGCCCCACGTTGGGCGATGGTTTTTGTATTTAATATGCAGTATTATAGATTCAAACGCGGAGGCGGGAAGGGAATGAAAGTGATCGAATGTCATGCGCTATATAATTCTCAAAAGAGATTCTCGCGGCGTCGGAGGAGGGAAGAGACGGAGAGCTCTGAGCGTGGCCCGGCTAGCTCAGTCGGTAGAGCATGAGACTCTTAATCTCAGGGTCGTGAGTTCGAGCCCCACGTTGGGCGATGGTTTTTGTATTTAATATGCAGTATTATAGATTCAAACGCGGAGGTGGGAAGGGAATGAAAGTGATCGAATGTCATGCGCTTTATAATTCTCAAAAGAGATTCTCGCGCCGTCGGAGGAGGGAAGAGACGGAGCGCTCTGAGCGTGGCCCGGCTAGCTCAGTCGGTAGAGCATGAGACTCTTAATCTCAGGGTCGTGGGTTCGAGCCCCACGTTGGGCGATGGTTTTTGTATTTAATATGCAGTATTATAGATTCAAACGCGGAGGTGGGAAGGGAATGAAAGTGATCGAATGTCATGCGCTTTATAATTCTCAAAAGAGATTCTCGCGCCGTCGGAGGAGGGAAGAGACGGAGCGCTCTGAGCGTGGCCCGGCTAGCTCAGTCGGTAGAGCATGAGACTCTTAATCTCAGGGTCGTGGGTTCGAGCCCCACGTTGGGCGATGGTTTTTGTATTTAATATGCAGTATTATAGATTCAAACGCGGAGGTGGGAAGGGAATGAAAGTGATCGAATGTCATGCGCTTTATAATTCTCAAAAGAGATTCTCGCGGCGTCGGAGGAGGGAAGAGACGGAGGGTTCGGAGCGTGGCCCTGCTAGCTCAGTCGGTAGAGCATGAGACTCTTAATCTCAGGGTCGTGGGTTCGAGCCCCACGTTGGGCGATGGTTTTTGTATATAATTTGCAGTATTATAGATTCAAACTCGGAGGTGGGAAGGGAATGAAAGTGATCGAATGACATTCGCATTATAATTCTCAAAAGAGATTCTCGCGGCGTCGGAGGAGGGAAGAGACGGAGGGTTCGGAGCGTGGCCCGGCTAGCTCAGTCGGTAGAGCATGAGACTCTTAATCTCAGGGTCGTGGGTTCGAGCCCCACGTTGGGCGATGGTTTTTGTATTTAATATGCAGTATTATAGATTCAAATGCGGAGGTGGGAAGGGAATGAAAGTGATCGAATGACATTCGCATTATAATTCTCAAAAGAGATTCTCGCGGCGTCGGAGGAGGGAAGAGACGGAGGGTTCGGAGCGTGGCCCGGCTAGCTCAGTCGGTAGAGCATGAGACTCTTAATCTCAGGGTCGTGGGTTCGAGCCCCACGTTGGGCGATGGTTTTTGTATATAATTTGCAGTATTATAGATTCAAACTCGGAGGTGGGAAGGGAATGAAAGTGATCGAATGACATTCGCATTATAATTCTCAAAAGAGATTCTCGCGGCGTCGGAGGAGGGAAGAGACGGAGGGTTCGGAGCGTGACCCTGCTAGCTCAGTCGGTAGAGCATGAGACTCTTAATCTCAGGGTCGTGGGTTCGAGCCCCACGTTGGGCCATGGTTTTTGTATTTAATATGCAGTATTATAGATTCAAACGCGGAGGCGGGAAGGGAATGAAAGTGATCGAATGTCATGCGCTATATAATTCTCAAAAGAGATTCTCGCGGCGTCGGAGGAGGGAAGAGACGGAGAGCTCTGAGCGTGGCCCGGCTAGCTCAGTCGGTAGAGCATGAGACTCTTAATCTCAGGGTCGTGGGTTCGAGCCCCACGTTGGGCGATGGTTTTTGTATTTAATACGCAGTATTATAGATTCAAACGCGGTGGCGGGAAGGGAATGAAAGTGATCGAATGTCATGCGCATTATAATTCTCGGTAGGGCATGATAGTCTCTTTTTAATTGTGTCTTATTCTGTTTTTGTAATTTTTTTCTAATGCCGTAACATTAGATATTCTATTACATGAGGTGATTTGAGAATAATGGGCGAATATCAACAAGCAAATGAATCTAGGTTTGTAATGAGATACTGTGTTATTAATATTGTGTATTTGTTTTCCGCTTTGTAAAGATTTGGATGTACATAACTTTTTGCCTAAATGAGATCGATCGTGCTGCAAGTGCTTGCAGTTTAATGTTGATAGAAGATTTGAATAGAACATCACGAGTTATCAGAGAAAGATTTTGTAAAATAAACAGGATACAACCTGCAATGAATCCTTACTTAAACGCTCATCATCCCTATTCGAAAAATGGTCTGTTGTAAGAAGTGAGTGCGTAATTAAGTTGATTAGATTAATGGAAACGAAAATTATGTAAAATATTGCTGAGAATATTCCTAATGCTGTAGCATTATCTACGAATTATTGAAAGCGGGTATTTATGATGAGTTAGTTTCTTGTGCGAAGTATCAGTAGACATCTTTGACTTGTCATTTATTCTCTTTCTATACTCAAACAAACTGGAGTTGAAGATACTGTAGAAATATTGCCGCAACTCCTACTGAAGAAGGAGTTAGTAAATAGCCTTTAGATAGGATTTTCGCTTGCGACCAGCTTCGAGATTTCTTTCCACACAAGGGAAGCACGAGTTAGGAAGCCAAAAGAGAAAATTGGCGAAACGAATGCATTGTTGTTTCATTAACAGGAATTTATTAAAACCATCTTCTGTTACCTAAATCAGAAAGTAATTTCCTGTGAGACACGCGATTTTAGATGTCATTATTCAAAGTAATCCTAGTAGTCCCAATGTAGGAAATATTAAGTCAACAGTAATATCTACCACTTTCGCGCTTCTTGTAAAATGTTAAAAATCGCTTCAAGTGACCGCTTAATAAAGGTAAATCTACGAAATGTGCCTGGCCCGCTTCAAGTAGCCGATGAAAAGTGGTAAAATTTACACTGTCTTATGGAAAAAGCAATCGGTTCCCTGAAAAATGGCCGTTATTTGAGGTGCTCGCCCTATCGATGAAGTTGTGTGATGTTTCAGTCTAATGGGTGCTCCTATTAACCCACAGTCTTAAGCAAACGCGTAGTGTGTTCAGGCGCTTGTTTGCTAGCTTAGGTGGCTCAGTGCATCAACTGATGTCACTGCAGTGTTTCTTTTCGGGAGGTCTTATGGTTTCAGTCCCGGCGATGGCAGTATTTTAGACACTAGCTGCATAGCTAAATCGAAATCAGTCGATGTGTGGAGGAGAATTCTAGCAGCCGGCTGCTCTGATTCTGTAGTTTTCCGTGGTTTCTCCGATCAACACCAGGCGAATGCCGAAGCAGTACCCTAACAAACGGGCCACGGACCGCGCGCCCTCTTTGCATCCTGTTCCCTGGCCTACCCTAACCCCTTTCGTACATGCACTACACTACCACACATGTCGGGTGACCATTCGGCAGGATGTTAGAGGTTGTCTCGGCTGGGGCTGGTAGAAGATACCTGGGTGGTGGAAATCTGCGCGCTTCAACCTGTAGGTCAGCGTTGGATCTCGCCATCCAGGTGGTGAAGATCATCGCCACCTCTTGCGATAAAAAAACATGCAATGCATTTATGCCACTAATGACCTTAACTGTTGACGCGCCCAGGCGCACTAACCAATTGTGCTAACAATCGGCCACGTGGCCGAGATCGCTTAGACAGTAGTGCCATAGTGACCTTGGACCGTGTGGTCGCGGGTTCGAGTCCCGCCTTGGGCATGATTGCATGTGTTCGTCCTTTCACCCCCTATCATCACTATATCGTTTCATCCTCATACCATAACGTTACCTCCAATAGTGGTCGCTAATGCCCTAGTAGTTGATGCGACCTTAAATAACAAAAATAATTGTGCTAACAGTGTGTGTGTGTTTGTGTGTCGCAGGGATGCCGACGCTGCTGGAGGCCATCCGCCTGAAGTACGGCGCGTGCGCCGACGATGAGTGGCCGACCGCGCCGGCGCCCGGGGGCCCCGACGGCTCCGCCTCCGCCGCCGCCGCCGCCGCCGCCGCCCCCGCGGGCGCCGAGCCGCAGTCGTGCGCCGCCGCGGGCGCGCCAGAGGTACGTTTACTTATTTATTTATTTACGTCAAAAACAGTTTAAAACTGTGTGTGACGAGCTATGGGGAGAAGTGAAATTTGTGCAAGTTTTCATAATTCTGTGATCTCTATCCTAAACCATATTCTAGTCGAATTTTGAATACAGAAAAAAGAGCTGTTTTTTTTCAAGTTTTGTTGACAAAAATTTTCGCTCCTTTACAATAAAATATATTTTCAAAGGTAAATTAGCCCTTAACTCTCATCATATTCTTCATGAAAGAATAATACTTTTTGCCGTGACAATATGGAAAACAATAATTTCAATAACTATATTTCCCACTGAAATTCAGAAGACATGCACAAATAATGAAGTTACATTTGAAGTTAATACAGTTAATATAGCATAATGAAGTTACGTTTGCGCATGCACACCAAGCTCCTAAAAGGGCGAACAACTCGGGACCACTCAAGTTCAAAGGGGCCAATCAAGAAACTATACGTTCGCAAAATTTGATTGGCTGTCTCAAGATAATTAATGATAATCGCATCGCTCTATGTTAACCTTTATAAAGGCCTTCAAAAAGGCAATATCGAGTTCCCCCAAAAGTCAGATGCATTATTTACACCCGAACGCCTCGATTAATAAAATATACTAACTGGCATATACAGGATGTCTCACAATAAAATTTATTGTAATATTTAATGATACACACTTCTAGGACTATAGAAGGGCTCAAAATGATCACTTTTTGCCAACTTCATAAAACTGACACGACTGAACATCCAGACTTCAGGCTCAGTTTTTTAAATTGTTCTTATTTTTTACTTTGGTCAGTTAAATCCTAATTATAAATTAATAAAAACGTCCGCTGTGAAATTAAGTGACCCCTGCCCCATGACTGCCGGTAATGTTAGACTAGTTTCGAGATGTAATGTTTAACCGCTTTCGAGAACATCGATGTTTTAAAAACTTAGAGGTTTGGGGGCGATTTGTTATTAATATTGATGTTTTGATTTTGAACATCCATAATTTGAAACAATTGTTTTGTTGTCGATTCGCCTCCATGTTGCAATGTAATGGGTGTACTGTTGCTCAGCCTAGTTGGCTTCAGCCGATGAGTTTCATTCATAACGAGCTTACAATATTAGCTGGAATTTTAAATGCAGACAAATGTCCAATAGTATTATCACCTCGTTGTAAGTCTTTGAAAGAGATATATGAATAATCTTTTTTAAATTTTGCATATTTTATTTCAACTACACCTTTATCATGTTATTTTTGGTTGTTCACCGTTGAAAATTGTCACTTAATGTCTCTTTCAAAATGTTTCTCACTGGCATTGCTCGCGTGCCAAGCACTGTGGCTAGCGACGTCTGTTCTGGCTTTTCGAATGAAGTGTCACTGGAGTGGTCACGTAGTTTGTGAAGTATCTTGTGCTGCGCAGAACTAGCAAAATCGGTGCTGCGGAACAGCACTCCCTTTTTCCTTCAGGGGGAAGTAAGGCCGGCTGTCACATGTTGTAGATTTATTGCATGTAAAAGATCTTCAAGCCTAAATGAAGCCTCTTGAGCTAAATTCAAATCACCTGTTTCGTCGCCTGAAATAATACTTTCTTTCTTCGCTAGATGGTGAAAGGAGCGTAGCGAAATTTTCGTGGTCAGACGGAAGAGCGGGCCTGATGGCCCGTGTCTCGCCACGTAAAATAAGGCATTAACTAACTCTCATGACTTTGCATCACGGTCACTTCCCCGTGTTTAATCCTAAGTTTTTTAACATCGATGTTTTTTGTTTGATGTTTTTATTTGGTCGATATTTTTAAAAGGAAAAAATTTCATCATAAAATTCTATTAGAATTTTCAGAACTTGAATATTCTTCAGAGCGATGTGACCAAGGCTAAAAAATATATAAAATCGAATTTTTGTCAATAAAGAAGCCTGTATTATTTTCGAATTATGGAATCAGATAATCCAAGTTATTTTTAATTGTCTTTATTTTTTTACTTTGTTCTGTCTGTTAAATATCAATTAAAAATATTAATAAACCAGACCACTTTCAAATTTAATGCGCCTGTGTAAACTTCAATGGTTACTAATTCAGTTTTAGAAAACATCGATCTTGAATACCATCGATGATTTGGGGTTGATGTTTTATTAACATGGATGATTAAATTTCGAGCATCGAAGTTTAGAAACAGGGATGTTTTATTGCCGATATTGCATTCCTAATCCCTGGTGTGTTAGAGCGTGTGTGTGTGTGTGTGTGTGAACGCGCGCGCGTGTGCATGTGTATGTTTGCAGGGGTTTAACGGAACATATGACCATATCAGTTCCCAATTCATGCTTTCACGCAGCGCTGTCCGAATGCCCGTGCTGTGCAAGGTGTGTGGAGTCGTGGTGGTTGAATTCGTGTACAAAGTTTGTCCGGAAAGTAATGTCAATGATTTAAGAACAAAGAATTTATTGATAGAATCAGTACAATCTCTTAATGCTCTTCAATGTACATTCCTCGTGCATCGATACACCGCTGCAAGCGCGATTTTCATGCATCAAAGGCGGAGCAAAAGCCCTTTTCCGGGATGTCCTTCAAGGCGCGCGTTATAGTCGCCTTAATGTTGTCGGACCGACCGAAATACTTCCCTTTCATCGGAATTTTCAGTCGTGGGAATAAAAAAAGTCTGGGGGAGGGCGCAACGTCCGGGCTGTAGGGAGGTTGCGGGATTGTTGCGACCCCTATCTTTGCCTGGCCAAGTAGTCGCTTAGAACAAAACGGGTGTGCACGGGTGCATTGTGATGCAGCTTCCTGTCCGTTGTGATGGGTCGGACGCGTTGGGCCTGAAGTTTCAACCTCTTGGAGATAAAATTTGCCTGTCACTGTTCTGCCTGGTGGTACAAATTCGTGATGGACGATACCTCGGATATCGAAAAACACAACCAGCATTGATTTGATTTTGATTTTGACTGCTTGCCTTTTTTGGGGGCGAGGGGACTGTGACTTAGCCCTCCACCACCATTCTCGCGCTACCGGAGCGAGTTGTATAGTTGCGTCGGAAAAAAATCCATTGACATTATTTTCCGGACAAATCTTGTATGGTTGCAGGCGATGGCCTGCCCGTGGCCATCTTCACTACACTAACGGGACAGTGACCATATGAGTTCCCAATTCTGAGGTCACGGGGTAATAGTTCTCAAGTTATACTGCGATTTTCGTAACTTTGTCCCTGACAGATATCAGCTGTTTCGCTGCCGTCCAATCAGAAGCTTATATTTCGCGACAGTGACGTCACTATGGTGACGTTCAAGCTCTCGATTGGATGAAACCGTGAACAGCTGACTTCTATCAGAGACAAAGTTACGATAATCGCAGTGTAATTTTGGCGAAATTGGTTTAAGTTCTAAAACTAATAGTTAAGTATCTATATTTTATTGTAGTAAAACGACAGAATTCAAATGTTGCCTCCTAAACGAGAAAAATGCGTTGGGAAATAGCCTTGAGCATAGGAAGAAGCGTTGGCTCAATAATCTAACCCGTATTTCTCCAAACCAAGATTTTTAACTTAAGACCTTTTACCCCGTGACCTCAGAATGCATGCTTTCGCGCAGCGCTGTGCGGGGTGTGTGTGGGGCGGTGGTGGTTGAATTGGTGTGTGCGCGTGCGCAGGGCGAGGGCCTGCCCGTGGCCATCTTCGTGCCGCGCCGCAGCCCGCGCCGCGCCGTGCCCGCGCTACTGGTGCTCAACGACTGCGGCATCGAGGCGGCCGGCGACGCCCGCGCGCTGCGCTCCGCCTGCCGCGCCGTCGAGGAGCTCGACCTCGCGCAGAACAGGCTGGCGCGCTGGCGGGAGGTGAGTGCCCCCGACCGCACCTTCAACTCCACCGCCACCCCAACCAACTTGAACATCAACACCAGCACAAGCATCACCATCACCAACACCAGCACCACCAGCACCACAAACACCACCAGCACCACCCAACACCACCAGCACTAACACCACCAGCATCACCAACACCATCAGCACCCACACCACCAGCACAAACATCACCAACACCACCTGCACCAACACCATCACCACCACCCAACACCACTACCACCACCACCACCACATTCGTAACCGATTCCACCAATCCAACCCAACAAAACCACCAAAACCATACCCCAGGCCGCACCCAGACCTAGATCAGGAGAATTCATACCCCTTAAACAGAAATATATTACTAAAAATTAAATAATGTTTTCTAAGTTTGAATTTTGAATTTAAATAATTTTTTCGAATTTTGAATATTTTACTTGTGTCGAATGTGCAATAGTTAATTGTTGTGAAAAGAAAATAATGAAAATGTCATAATCCGTATTGTAAATTATTACTTTTCCTTACTCTACTCTCACCCTCTCGCCATCAAGAAAGGTCTGGTTGCGGCCTTGCCACCATCATTCCTAGCTTAGCCATGACCACCACCACCACTGCATGCGATGGTGAATGGGATTTATATTATGATGATGCATGCTCTTGCAGCTATATTGGATGAATGATTTGCTGAAATCATTTGTCGTTGTGGTGGTACGATGTGTATGGTGATGGAGCAAATGTGGAACGAGGATCAGGGGAAACGGCAGAGCCTCGTAAACATCTGCCGCGAGACCGCTTTGACCTCCACAAATTTCTGAGGGATCGATCAGAATTTGATATCCGTTACCCAAAGGTGGAAGACTGAAAAAATGGTTTAAGTAAAATCGTATTTTTATTATAATTTTGCAAATCTACGTATCTCATTCTTCCGCCTGACCCTACGTATAATTACGGCCTTCCATATTCCCCGCAACACTACACGCACTAGCTAACAAACGTTGATGTTAAAGATGGGATTCGAACTCCACATATTGGAGCTCCAGAACAAAACTTAAAGATAACAAATTCTTCCCTTCTTTGATGACTTAAGATATTTCTTCAATCGCTTAGAGTTGCTTCTGCGTTGATCCTGCATAATACTTTAATTGACTTTACTAATATTCATGTTTTATAAGAATAGCATTCGATATATTCCATTAATAGTAGCAAGAATGGAAACACGTCAACATCTAGAATAATGGAAAGATAAAGTGCACGACTGCTTTGTCTACGTTAAATGGAAATGTAATGAAGTGTTCCATGTTCATTTCCTAGTGCACGTATGTGCAATGTGCATTGTTTGACAATTAATGTCTACCTTTCAAAACATGAGGAAGGCGCCAAACTGATCACTTATTATTTTACACAAAAGAGTTTGTTCAACTCGCTTGACGACTGTTTAATTAAATTTAGGACGTTTGCATCGAACCAATGATAGACCGATTCCACAACCTTTTTCATTTACAAAAGGGAATTAGACTGAAAACCAGTTTTAGTAAATGTAGTTGAATGGTAACGTTTTTGTTGATTTCAAATTCTATCAAATGTTTCAGTAAACTTTAATTGACTAATTTCGCCGAAAAGTGAACACATTGCAGCGAAAGTTTCTTGGGTAATGTTTACCTCTTTCGCAGACGCAATACTCGTCGGAAAGGACTACAAGTGAGAAGGAAGTGAAGTTCAGTTAGAAAACTCGTAACCTAATTAGAGCTGAAGGCTTGCAGCAATAGAACGTCATTCGAGTTGATGTGTATCGTTCAAGAAACGGTAAAGGAGAGCTAACGAACTTCCTCTGAGTCATCCGTAAGAGATGCTTCAAGATCTTGCGACTCACGTGTTCTAAATCTAGAGCCTTGTGGTACGTCATAAAAAAGAAGTTCATGTTCTTTATACGAGTAAACTTAGAAGTATATTTTTAATTTCTCGCCCTTACGAAAGTACTTCGTAGGAAGAGAAAGTTAAGTAATCGTGCGCCGGAAAACGGCGATTTTTTATTTTTTAAATTTAAATTTATTTTTTAAATTTTTAATTTAACTTGGAATTAGTTTTTCATTGGTATATTTCTGTAATTCCATTATTTCGTTTGCTTTTACTTCCTCACTAAGGCTTACTACGTAAGTACGTAGTAAGCTACGTACGTAGTAAAGAAAATTATTGTAATGCGGCGGCAGAAATTGGCGATTTTGCAACAGAAAAACTCGTATTGTGGGGGTGTGGTTTCAGAAAAGTGGATATATTATGTTCATGAATGTAGAAAATTACTTCCTGTAACACGTTACGTGGACAGAATCCACGTTTTGTGGATTCTTTATACCAAAAAATGTTAATGGCGAAACGTCACTTCGTCTGGCCGGCCGGCCGACCGTCTGTCTGTTGTCAACGCTAGCGCCTACACCGTTCAATCGATGTTTTAGTAAATTGATCCCAATTAATCTGGACAAACTCCAGACCCTACGAATTTGAAATTGACGTTTTGGAGGGTAGAGGATATTTTACATGAAGCTTCAAAAATTTTCAAAATTTTCTCAAATGAGGCTCCATTTTTTTTATTAAACTTTTCCCTCTGATAGCGTACACCCCCGCTACAAACTCGTGGAAGACTTATTTTCGTTGATCTGTGAATTTTCGAAAATTACAAAAGTTACAAATAAGGGGTGAAAGTATATGTTGTTGTAGCACCACTAATTTTGATCTGCTTTCTTATTTTCATAAAACACTGTTCCCAGAATATTTTATGCGTACATGTATATGCTTAGAGATTTTCTGTTTCCATATTTATTGGATTTGGAATAGAATTGGAATGATTAATAATAAATTATTTTTATATTATTATTATTAGAGTATTATTAATACATACTATAGTATACATACAATACATTGTAATTGTTAGATTATTTTCGAGTACGTCCCTTTCATTTCATTCAGGCTCTTTCTTCGATATTCATTGGAAACCAGGGAACATATTGAAACGGAACATTCCCAAATAAAATAAGATGAAACTTGCGTATTGTGTAAGTTTCATGTTTGGAATCAAAATGAAGGGAAAATTAGGAAAACTGTTTTGTTTCTTTTAATATTTGGAGATAGATGAAACAACGGAACATTGTATTCAATGTGAAGCCAGGTTTTGGCACGAATACTAAACTACAACTACCTCTGCGGTCATTTCTGAAAACTGTAATAGTATCTACTTTTGCAATGTGCTAATAATATCTCAGTCGTTCAAGGAACCGTCTTGTAGGAAGAACCTTGCATCTTGTAAGTCAGTGTTACAAGATGTTTCGTAATCGTCTGCGTCATATTGGTAGAACTTAGTTGGATGTCATGAAAAGAAATTTAGTTGAAATACAAGTGTTGAGAATTTCACAAATGATTTTTACCTATGGCGTTTAAGAATTCATTTTATGAGCTAATCGCTGATGGAATCCTTTTTGGAACTTGCCGCTTTTGTCTCTTTATGATCTATCATATGCTTCAAATTGCAGAAAATGTGTTGAGTCAAAATTTCAGTCTTATAAACATACTCGTGCTTCGATTTGTTTGGGGGCCCAAAACCAGAATCTATAACGTACTGTTTACGATTAATGCACAAACTACGAGAAATCTATTACATAATTTTCTGCTTCCCGGAGATTATATCGTAAAGTATGAACAACTGATGCAAGATAGAAATTTGTTTTCTGCATATTATTTCGCATTAATTAAGGATGATATTAAATATTTTATTATGGTTTACTAGTTCATTGCTGTGTGTTCACAGACCTAATATACAGACAGACATAATGGTATACTTAATACCCTTGCGGACCTTTCTGATTGTTTATGCCCTAGGGCCTTTTGAATAATTTATTGCCCGCTCTAATACCAACACAACACACAGAACATAGTTATGAATTCGATTTTTTAAAGTTAAGATGATACAATAAATAATAGCATACTAGTCAAATAAGTAAAATAATTCGTTATAAACATTATTTTGCTTAATTGATATGAAAATTGCAATTTTGGAATGTTTCCGTGAATTTATAATTGCCATCAATCACTTGCATTTCACTGTTACGTATCACCTTTTTTAGAGATATAATTCAGTAGCAGTACTAGTAAATTGTAATAAGATATATAAGGCACATCGACTAACATCCTCGAAATGTTATTTTTTGGTGTTATGACATATTCTAAATAACGTTTGACAATAGACGCTAATAACCTAAAAGTACAGTTTCAAAAGCACAATTTACACTGTTATTCACACTGGTAAATCTCAATTACATTATAGTTCATATTTTTCTCAAGATTTTAATGGAAACCACTGTCAGTAGTTTTGTTAGCTTTTACTAGAATTTCCATAGGAACTTCACAATATTCTTTCATGTTGTACGAGCAAATCAGTCCAATAACGATTATGCTATAGAAATTAGGTATACACTTGTTTTGTTTATCTGACGTCATATTGACAAATGATTATTTCAAAGCGTCTTTTCACTTTAGACACAAGAAATATTATAAAATGTTTCAAATTCTCGTTTTATTCAGCAACGAACTAGTAAACCATAAAGTTTTATATGCACCACGGGCGTTACTAGATGATTTTGCTCCTCAGGCGACTTCAGGGCAAAAACATCTACTTAACGCCCTTGATACATAAACTATTTCGGATGGAATGTATCCATTCTACCTATCGGAGTGCTAAGTGTACACCATCTGGCGGTTCAATTAGTTATTATCTACACAATCTCGGACGAGCCGCTTCTCTGTCCTGGTGGCTGACGTTTCGGCCAATACATTGTGGCCTTCCTCGGAGTGTACTGCTCAAAGGCCACATATGTTGGCTGAAACGTCAGCCACCACGGCTGGACCCGAAGTACCTCGATGAATATGAACGGCCGCGGAACCAGTCGTTGAGTTCGGTGGTTTTCGCAGCGTGCAATTCGGCTCTGCAGTTCGAGTGATAGAAAGGGCTGCAGTCCCTCTTAAACGTTTGTGTCTCTTGCAACTGTGAGCGTCTCCCTCTTGAAACCGTCGGCCCATTCCACGTCAGTATCAATCACTCGCTTCGGAACTCGAGATCTGTAGGGGAAACTTCTTTAGGGGAATATTCTTAGTCATGGCGGGCTCTCAGGAGGTACAACGTTGGTGGTTAAAAAACAACAACACTGGAGCTGAATTGTGAGTGCAATGTCTTATCTAACTAAATCCACTATCAGTTAGTAAAATAAATCGAACATACACATTTATTACAAAAAATGTATCACACGGAACAAAATTATTTTGTAAAAATAAAAATTAGGACAGAATGTTAAAAAAAAATATGACCACAGTTGAGGACAGCCATGAAAAGTTATGTCCGAGCTCTCTGCTCCGTGGCATAGTAATGGAAGGTGTTCGGATAGGCAAGCTACGCGCACATAGTTTCGCGCGAGTAATCTGTGCTCTGTGCTGACGTCACAGTAGAGGGAGATGCCTACACTGAATATCGCCTGCAAAAACATCGGCTTCCTAGCTTTTTACAGGCAGCCATTTACATTTCATGACTGAAAGCATAGAATGAAACTAATTACTTACGCAGGAACAACATATTTATCGGTGATTGCAATTGCTAGCATTGGTCTACCCGAGGTTTTGTGTATAGATGTGCGTAGATGTCTCTACTGCCCGTGCGCGAAGCCTCTGTTCTCGTGGACCTCGCTTGCGCTTCTTCGGTCGTCAAGTGCACAGATCCCGCCGGACGCACACTGTTGAATTTCGAGAACGTAATGTGTTGAAACGAAAATAAATAACAGAGGGACTAAATTCGATTCCTTCATGGTTCGTATAAACAAGAGGTAGCAGTCGCAAATAGCCCAAAATTACATCTGGTGATACCCTCAGGGCTCCGTAAAATCGCTTAGCTATCCCGTAGAGGCATAATAAATAAGGAAATGAAAGGGAGAAATAGAAAAGATAACTTGCAAATCGAAAAAACCCTTAAGTTTAGTATTAAAAATTAAATAATGTTCTATTATTCTTTGTAATAAAGTATTACACCATTTGTTTACATATTGTTCGGTAGTAATCCTCGAGAAGTTTTTGACGTTGCACTACTGGGTATTTAGGTCTGTGGTAAATCACTTATCGTTTAGAACTATTTTATTGCTGAGTAAATGAAATTTTTAAAAAGTGACGTCTGAAGAGAAGAGCATCCTGGGAAGAAGTCGTGTAGGTGATAAAAGGTCTCGCCGTAAGTTGAAGATTGAGGTCGAAAGGAGAGAATGATGGTAGAAAAAGAAATTATAAGTTGGGTGAAATATACTTACGAAATATGTGCAAGAAAACCTTACACAAGAGACATTTTCAAACAGTATGAACCTCTTAATGTAGTGTCTCGAATTTTAAAATATTTGGGGATGCTAGTTATTTCCGATCGTCACATTATGATTTCAAATTGGTGGGGATAAGTGGACATCCTGTAAAGGGAGAATTCCTTTTATTGCTGCACAATATTTTAACATGTAGACTTCATTTTGAGCACGAAACAAATATCATTCCAGGTTCTGATTTTCACAGCTAAACTGTCTGTGCGCTTCGCGACTGGAGAATTCGTGGCTGAAATTGGAGGGATGATGTATGCGAAGAAGTTCCCTGAGATGCGTCGTGTGGGAGACGTTGGCAGCGAAGCGGCCGCCCGCGAGTCGAGCCCGGAGTCAAGGCGCTGCGCTGGCTGGCGGCCCCTCGCAGGCGACAGCGGTTGTTGCTCCCGCGCCCACGCCTCGGCCTCAGCCTCTGCCTGCACTCGGCGCGGCGCTTCCCACTTCTTCCCCCCCTCTCTCTTTGTCTCTCTGTCTGTCTGTCTCTCTCCATTTTACCCATGGACAAAATTGCTGCAACGAAAATTACTCAACTTTATTTGTTCGTCTTTTTATTTTTACTTATTTCTTTCTTTCAATCTTTTCTTTCTGACACTTTTCCTCTTTCTCCTACCCTCTCTGTATCGGTCTGTATGTTTTCTGTCTGTTTGTCTCACTCTTTCTCCATTTTACTCTTGAACAAAATTGTTGGCACGAAAATTACTCAAGTCTTACCTCGCCTTTTTTCTTTTTCCTTCTCCCCTTTTTCTTTTTTCTCTTTCTTCATTTTTCTTCTCCGTTCTTTCTTTTCCCATTTCTCTCTCATTGTCTCTCCCGTTCTTTCTTTCATTTTATTTTTGAAAAAAAATTGCTGCAGTGCAAGTTACTCATCTCTATTTGCTCCCATGCTTTCTTTCTATCTTTCTTCTTCCTCTTTCTTTTTCTCCTTCTTTTTTCTCTCTTTCTTTTCTTTTCCACTTCCTCTCTTTATTTATTCCTTCTTATTTTACTCCTGGACAAAATTGCTGCAATGCAAATTACTGAACTCTATTTTCTCCTCTTTTTTCTTTTTATATCCCTACTTTCTTTTTTCTTTCTTTTCTCTATCTTCCCTTTTCCATTCCCTTTTTCTTCTTTATTTCCTTTCTCTTTTCTTTTCTTTATTTTCCTATTTTAATCTCACTTTCTTTCTTTTTCTCTAAGTTTCTTTTATTCCTTCTTTCCTCTGTTTTTATTCACCCTCTTCCCTTTATCATTCTGTCTCACTTATCGCAGTTTTCTCGAAATTCTGCCCTGAATATTATGAATTCGTCCCTTTATCTATCTCCTTATGTTTCTCAGAGTGCTTTTGAAATTATCACTCTATTTTCCGCCCTAATAGTTCATCCTTTGTGGTTTCTAGAGTTTTTGTTATTTTCTCATTTTTCAAGCTTTCTGCTTTCCTTTTTTTCCTCTTATTTTCTTCTCATTCGCTTCTCTTTCTCTCATTGCTATATTGTTTTGAAATTTTATCATATAATTTTATCATATAATTTTTTGACATTTTTACCGTCTGTATTTTAGTTCTATTTGTTGAGGTCTAAGCTATTATTTCTTTTTTCCTCATTTTCTTTGTTTAAAAATCCTGATTTAACTTCATAATTTGAGAGCAAAAGTGGTTCGAGATATTTTAAAGAATGCGTAGGCTTAATACCGTTTTCCTCATATGTTCTTGTGAATAATTTCTTGGTGTATCGCTTTTGATTGGTTTGGTATTTACTTTCCTGTTGCACCTGTTGTGAACGTTGCTGCCGCTCTCAAATTTGCCGAAATTCGCCCAGTGTGAGTCATTTAGAAAGCAGCACATTCACTTACACCTACTTGTATATGCCCACTTACGCCTACTTTTAAAATAGTGAAAGTGGATATTGAATATTGAATGAAGGTAGACTGGAATTCTTTCCTTGCAACACATTGCTGGCATTTCGACTCTACCTCTTCTCATGCATCAATGGGAGTTACATCGTTGCAAGTAATTTCACAGCACTCTGAATTATTGAATTAGTCCAAGTAAATGAATGAAAGTGTATAGATGATTTCAGTAAAAAGCTTCAATCCTTTAGGTTTGGTCCTCTAAAGAAATGTTTTTGAAAGTTTAGCTTTCACCTAAGAATTTTGACATATGATTTATTAAAGTTGTTCTGGTCTGGAAGAAGTATTAGTACGAATTGAAACTTTGAGAAAGAAGATTTTGGCAAACGGGCCATTCATGCACGCGATATTGGTGGTGGATATTGATGGCGGTGATGTAACGTGTATGGTGTAACGGTTAGTGCAGACTGCTATGCACAAGTTGGCGGGTTGAAACCCGATTGAAGCCTTGGATTTTTAAAAAATACCTCGTACGCCTTCCTTCGGGAGGGAAGTAAGCCAGCTGTCCCATGTTAGTAGATTTACTGCATGTGAAAGATACCTCAAGCATAAATGAAGACTTTAGCTAAATTCAAATTTCCTGTTTTCTGTCGCCCAAGTAATACCTTCTTTCTCCGCCAGTTGGTGAAAGGAGCGTAACGAAATTTGCGTGGTCAGACGGAAGAATAGGCCTCATGGCCCAAGTCTCGTCACGTAAAATAAGTCAATTCAATTCAATATTTCTTTGCCTCGTGTCGGGAGAGCAGTACGGGCGCGTGGAGCTTGCTCCGGCTGGAGTGGTGACCCGCAGGGGAAGATAAGTGTTCACGCGAGTTCTGTGCAGTCGACGACCGTTTATACTTCGATTAAATCATTAAGTCCCTTGACACTTGGTCAGCTGTGACTCTGTCATCCAATCGGGAGCTTGAACGTAGTGACATCACTATAGAAATATCTCCAGCTATCGGAGTAATTGAATTGACGCGGCCGGAAACAAAGTACATTATGAAACGATGATGTAATGATGGGTATTAATACACGAGTGTGATATTACGATACGAGCGAGGAACGAACGAGTATCCTAAACTTCACGCGAGTGTATTAATACCTATTACGTCGAGTTTCATACGGTACTTTTTCTACATTTATAAGTTAAACGTTCACAATGAATAGTTTCGTGGCAGTGGATTCAGCCAAGGCCACCTACCGGTCAGCTACCTAAATCTACCCTTGCATGCTGTCGCAGGTGGCTCTGGCCACCAGTTACCTGCGAGGGAGAACTGCGCTAGTTCAAACTGGATCAAAGTAAAATTACGATCTATTTTATTTTAACTAATAGTCCACGAAAAATTACTAGTAATAAAAGAAATTAAAACTGACAAGCATAATATAATATAAAATGTAATTAATGTTAACGAAACATTTACTAGAACGATTCTCAATTATTAATTAGTGTCAATACTTTGTTTCTAAACTTCTGTGTGATTGGTCAAGAACCTGTATCATAATGAAAACTGTATCGAATTGACTATCATTACGCAACTGGTTGCAGTCATCAAATGACAGCATTACTACAACGGGAGTAGAAAAACCAATTTAATCAATCAGCACACTTAAAGAGAGCCGGGAAAGTTTCCCCCAGGTGGCCCGCTTCGTTCCCCGCGCAGACCGTCGCCTCCTGCAGCCGTGGACGTGCAATGGGCCTTGACGCGTCTTAGCCGTCGCGCATTGGACAAAGGGAGCCCCGCGCGGCGCCTTTCCCGCCCGCGTAGCGCCTTCCGGGACAGAGGCGCGGGCGGCGGTGGCGGCGGCGGCGGCCGTGACCCGAGCCGGAACTCTGGGAAGGGGGGAAGCGGTGCGATCGGAAAAGGACTCGCAAGGATACTTCTCATGAGATGTGAAGGAATTCCGAATTCTTGGAACGGAGAAGTCGGCCTGCCAGCCGGCCGGCCTCTAGACGTCGGCATTGGATGACGGTTTATTGTCCATCCTTGTAAACTAATGGTGTGTGTGTGTGTGTGTATAGCTTGTTCGACCCAGTTGTTTCTTGCTATTAATTTTATTTATTTATTTGTATGTCAAAAACAGTGAAACTTGTATGTGACGTATGAAGTTCAACATTTTGTTAAGCTTTAGAAATCCGTACCCCGGCTCTTATACTGTATTAAGTTAAATTATGGATTCAAGTACTTTGAGAGTTTTTTAGCATTATTTCGTAATAATATTCCTTTCTTACAAATAATACTATTGGGAATGGGGAATGAGCAACAGATTTGAGCTCGTATCTCTTATTGGGTCCCACGTGAAAATGTTAATAGCTACTATTTATCCTCGGTGCGGGAAAAAATGACCCATCTTTTCAATCGACACTTTTTAGTGAGGAAAATGTATACGTTTAGAAAATCCTGTATTTTATTCGGAAAAGTTTAATTAAGATAGTTCTATAATGTTCTTTATGACCCTCAGCCTTTTCGGTCATTTCTGTGATGATTGATTTTGATGAATGAATGGATGGAGATGTTGACGTTGATGATAATGATGATGATTATAGGGCAGTGGAGGACTCAGTGAGAGGCAGGAGAAACGAAAGAAACCCAAAGGCACTTGCCGCGAACCCAATTATTCACCACAAATTCCATATGGATCAACCCACTTTGAAGTCCGTTTATCAGTGGTGGAGGATTGTGCGATCCACTACACCAACGATCGCCTCCATTAAGACACTTCACAAGACAACCATTATTTAGACTAGACCGTAACACTTCATCACTTGTCGCTAATTAAATGCCTCCTCCGTACAGGATAAAACCGTTCTAAAGCAGCATCACATTTTTTAGCTGTGTCATTTTTCTTGTGCGCCGGTTATAAGTATCTTTAAGCCCTAGGAAATAATATTGGCTTTTGTTGCAAATTTTAATTACATTTAATTAAAAACAACAATATTGAAGATTTGGAACTTTTTCCAACTTCGTAATTTAAAATTCAGTTTACCTAATCTATACTTTTCTAAATAGGAATTTTGGGATGTAAATAGAGAAATTGTTAGGGAAAAATTGTCGATAAAAATGTGTAGTTCGCATCGACATTGCCAGAAGTTTTTTTGGAAATGGAAATAAGTCGCAAGACACATACTCGCTCTTCGTTCTTGATAACGAGTGGAAGGTGAATCCATATCTGTAAATGGGCTGACGAGAAAGGTTCATATCCCCTTTCTCGACTCCCTCATCCCGCCAGAGCCCTTCTGCTTGAAAGCTCAAACACAAGTGCTTTCCTCGGCGAGGAACTGTCATATGGCCCAGATAAAAGGCGCTCCCCGGATTAGTAGCGGAGTGGTCGCGGCGCTTGCGTTGTGCTGCTTCTGAGTAGCGGGCGCTGTTGCGAAGGAGATTGCCAGGGAACAGAATTTATTGGGAACAAAAGAGTAAAATTTGTTTATATATGTACTTATTTTTCCTAAAATACTCAAGAAAAATAAACAATCAGTTTATCAACTTTAGAGGAGGTAAGCGCTGACGTCAATTGGCAGTCATTTTGCAGTTTGTAGGAAGTAATAGAGACTTGACGTGTACTATTAATGAAGGAATAAGGTCGTAAGTTAGGTCTGAGGTAAGACATAACTTGAAGGTTATGTCTAACGTGACTGTTAGTGCATTGCGTTGCAGTCGCGTAGCGTCGTAACATCACGTATCGTAGTGAATAACGACCTTGCGCGTGGCGCTAAATCTCCCTATTGTCTCGGCGCGGGTGCTTCGCTACCAGTCCTTCGTTACCGTTATATGACAAGAGGGCGCAGCCAGGTTCAGAATTCCAAGCTAGATGAGAATAGATGAATTGATGAATGAAACCATCTTCGTTTCCGAAACGCAGCACTTATAAATCCTAAGAATTTTCTTCGCGAAGTTCTATCTTGCGATTTCCTGTCAACCTCTGTATTGAGGAGAATTCTAGCCACCGGTGTACTTATCGATATTTTTCCGTGGACACTCCGATCAGTTCCACCCAAATGCTAGTGATGTACCTTAACAAATAGGTCAAGAGCCGCGCGCGATCTTTCCTTCCCCATCCTTGTTCACTCCTCGCCTCATACGCATACACCTACACTTAAGGACATCCGCTACCTTACTCAAGTCGGGAGCTTAGAGCTTGTCCCGGCTGGGGCAGGGACCCACTGGCTGAGATGCCAGGGAAACCCTCAAGCCAACGCGTTGTGTCACCACCGAGTCCCAGGTTCCGGTGGAGGTAGAACTCCACTCCTCACGGGATGTGACATGTACTACTTTTATGGGACCAGTGACCTTCATAGCAGTTGACGCGCCCGGAAAAAACAATCAATCAGTCAAAATTTTGCAACTGCGGTCAATAAACAACTCCCTGATTTTGAGTCCTTGTTTTGAACTTATCTGAGCTTGGGATTGAGACAACTAGAAATGCAGTGATTTTATCCACAGTAGGAACAAACATACTTTTTCAGCAGGGGACATCAAACTGTTTGGCAGCAACGACGTTGAGAATACGTGCAATGTCACTTAATCTGAAGAAAATCAAGAGCCGATACTTTTCGGTCATTGGGCTACTGACTCTCGTGTTTGCTGGAGAGATAAAATGGAGCGGGTGAAATTACAACTTATCCCGATCTTAAACCCCAACGACCCGCCCACCCTAGAACTGCCAACTGTCCTGAGATCCTTTTCGCGTCAATCCCCTTCAGGGTGAATTAATAGCTTCTGGGATCGGACGCGTGACTGAAGAATGGATCCTTAAATAATTATGAAATACAATATCTTAGATATGTAATCCGAATTAATTTCAAAACGAATTCTAAATTTTGCCTCAAAAAGAATTTTAAGGGACATGCTGATCTGATCGGCAGTTTCCCATGATTTCTCCAATCAATACCAGGCGAATACGGGAGTAGTGCTCTAAGAAACGGGCCACGTGTCGCGAGCGATTTTTCCTTCCTCTTCCTCTCCCCTTACACACACATTGACATGCACTACACTAACACACACGCCGGGAGATCTGTCGGAAAGTTAGAGCTTCATGTCCCGCTGGGGAGGAGGGGCTTTGGTACCTCTAGTAAGAGACCCGCAAGGTGGCGTGTTGGTCAGAGACGGATCTCACCATCCATAGACGGGAGAGCACCTTCACCTCCAGGCACAAAATCATTCACTACACAAACGGGACTAATGACAATAGCAATCGATGTCGTGCCCGGAAAATTCAATCAATCAAGCAATCAATATAATTTTCAACTTAAAATTTACAATATATTTAAAGTATTTCTGAAATAATATGAAATGTTTCAAAATTAATAGATAGATATAGATATTTATTATTTCCGCAAATAGGTTTATGCAACCTGGTGGCGGAACATTAAAATTTACATATTATATTTACATTACAATTAGAGCTCCCCATTCACCTGGAGCAGTAAGCAGATGCTTAATCTCCTTGTGTGTTTACCCGGCCCGAGGCGCCGTTGCGCTGCCGTCGCTCCGCGCGAAATCGCCGAGCGGCACCTCGCGAACAGGCGAACCCGGCAGCGCGGCACAGCGGTCGCCCGCTTCCCGCCTTTCGCTTCTCGCGAGCAGAGCGGGCGGAGCGGAGCGGGGCAGCGTCCTTCTGCGGCGGCGGCCCCGCTCTCTCGCGCGCCGGTGACTCACGCCGCTCCGCTCCGCGTCCGACTCCGCTCTGCTCCGCGCCCGCGCGGCGTGGTACCACCCTCGACGGGACACCACCCTCCCCCCCCACACACACACAAAGGCAGGTGGACGATAGGTATAAGGGATTTTGATTCCTATGAAATCGATGGAGGATATTCAGATGGATGATAAGTACAAAGTGGACGATAGGTGCAAGGGATTTTGATACCTAGGAGTTCGATTGATGGTATTCAGGTGGATGATAGGTACAGGGTGGATGATGGGTGCAAGGGATTTTGATACCTATGGATTCGATGGATGGTGGGAGGATACCTATGAATTCGATGTATTCGATTCCAGGTGGGTGATAAGTACTAGGTGGATGATAGGTACAGGGTGGATGATGGGTGCAAGGGATTTTGATACCTATGGATTCGATGGATGGTGGGAGGATACCTATGAATTCGATGTATTCGATTCCAGGTGGGTGATAAGTACTAGGTGGATGATAGGTACAGGGTGGATGATGGGTGCAAGGGATTTTGATACCTATGGATTCGATGGATGGTGGGAGGATACCTATGAATTCGATGTATTCGATTCCAGGTGGGTGATAAGTACTAGGTGGATGATAGATTCAAGGGATTTTGAGACCTATGAGTTCAATTGCTGATATTCAAGTGGATGATAAGTGCAAGGGATTTTGATACCTATGGATTCGATGGATGGTGGGAGGATACCTATGAATTCGATGTATTCGATTCCAGGTGGGTGATAAGTACTAGGTGGATGATAGATTCAAGGGATTTTGATACCTAGGAGTTCGATTGATGGTATTCAGGTGGATGATAGGCATAGGGTGGATGATAGGTGCAAGGGATTTTGATACCTATGAATTCGATGGATAATATCCAGGTATATGATAAGTACAAGGTGCTGGATAATAGCTGCAAGGGATTTTGATGCCTATGAGTTCGATTGATTGATCGATTGTTTCGTGTTTCCAGGCGCGTAAAAGTGGGTGTTTTCAACTGACAAGGTCATTACTCATAAGTGTAGGGTATGTTTTACAGGGGGAGTAGCGGTGACTTCTCCCGGTGGATGGTGAGATCAGACACAAACCTACAGGTCGTCTTGCGGGGTTCTGTTCCGCGCCGGCGGAACGTGGTTCGGAACGCATCCCTCAAAAAAATTCAGTTGCATTATTGGTTTACAAGGGATTTTGAGGTCTAAGAATTCGATTGGTTGGATGATTGTTTCGTGTTACGGGCGCGTCAACAGCTGAGGTCATCAGTACCATAAGTGTAGTGTAGGTTTTATCTGATGAGGTGGCGATGATCTTCCTTCCGGTGGATGGTGAGCTCCGGCACCCACCTACGTACATGTCTTGGGGAATTTTCCCCTAACCAGATATCCCCCAGCAGCCAGGACACGCTCTAAGCTCCCGATCGCTCTCCAGACATATGTAACAGTGTAGTTAATGTAAGTGTAATTGTCTGCAAGTAAAGGGTAAGAATAGGACAAAGAAGAGGAAGGAAAGATCGTCCATGACCCGTTTGTTAGGGTACCGCTCCGGCATTGGCCAGGTGTTGTTCGGAGAAACCAAGGAAAACTACCGATCAGAGCAGCCGGCCGCTAAAACTCTCCTACAGATCCCACGCCTCTCCACTGGATCCGCCGCTGATGAAGTTTCGAAATTGGAAATGCGGTGCGGTATGGAGCTGTGTCCTTCCGCGATGGCAGCGACCTCGCTCTGTCGCTCGCGCGCGCGCGCGGGAGGTGACTCATGGCGCGCGGCTCAGGAGAAAGATCGCGTGCGCCGCCCGCCCGCCCGCCCGCTGACGAAGGCTGTCGCCCTCCGCTGACGGGCGCGCTCGTTAACGCGGTTCACGGCCGAACGAATCCCTCCCGCCCTCGCCAACGCCGCCGCGCAGACTCACATCCAGCTTATTCAAACTATACTGAGATTTCTCTAACTTTGCCCCTCAAGGCCACTCAAGGCCCATCTTCGAGATGGAATATCACACCGCATTTCGCGTCTTTCTAGGGCTTGCCGGTAGAAGTCGCATGATCGCAAACACTGCTTGATATGGTCGCGATCATGCGAAATCTAGCGGAACTGAGAAAGACGCGAAATGCCGTGACATACTCCATCGCGAAGATGGGATTTCAGTGGCCTTGAGGGGCAAAGTTAGAAAAATCGCAGTACAGAAGTGATCTATAGCATACACTTTCTCGCTTTATTTTTAACGTTTGCACATTGCGATTATGTAGAACGTAGAACGAAAATGAGACATGCGCAATTTTTTTAAAACCTTTTTTGTGCTATCGGAAGAAAATGTTTAATCGAATAACTGTCTTTTTTTAGAAGATTTTAAAAATGTCGAGGTTTTATGTACAGTACCCCCCCAAAAAATTGTTTAATGGTTTTATTGAGTTTTTGTAACAAAAATAGATTTCATGCGAACATTTCTCCAGTTCACGGAAACAAAAATAATAGGGAGTACCAATGCCCCAAAACATGTTAGTCAACGTTTCTGAAGTGAATCATTGCGAATCAGTGCTAATTTGCCCGGGTGTCAAAATAATTGAACGAATGACTGAATCAAGAATATGGCTGAACCGCTTTTAAAAAAATCTTACATTGCGTGGGTCCTAAAATTTAGATCGTCGACGTCCCTTGTAGTTGCCACTGGCCACTACAGCAGCCACTGGCCAATTTCCTCTCCGACGTGCAACATGTTGCCACGCGTTGTGTATCTGTGACAGTGGATGCTCGTGGATCACAACTGCGGACAACGCGCAGGGTGCTAGTCGAGTGACGCGTCGGCCATTGTATTGTCTGCATAGTCATGAGAGCGGTTTCTTTTGGCATTCATTGACGCCAACACAGTCTAAGGGGCGTGGTTGGTGGTGAACCCTAGAAAGGATTCATATTTATTTAACAAACGTTGGCTAACTAGGGATTGAGCCGTTTTACCCCCTTTTTTCGTGGCGTATCGCCAAACAGGAGAGGGTTTGCTTGATATCAATGTATTTATGTACCTAGAAAGCCAAATAAAACATATTTTCTGCCAGCTTCAGATTGAAGAAAACAAGCAATTTCGTGAGAGAAACAACTTATGGATGATGTATTGAACCATGAAGAAACAAAGAGTAACCCATTGATTAAAATTACGTCCACACTTTAGTGTTGCAATGTTACAAAGAGTACAACCGAATGCCATCTCTGTTCACTTGTATGGAGAAATCTCTTTCAGGATCCACGATGCGTCATGTTTCTCGTCAGCGGTTCATGGCTACAATACTGGAAGTCGGGAGATCTTCCGGGGTAGTAACAAAAATGGTAGTCAGCCTGACATGGCCACAGCAAATCTTCGAAAATGTATGAGGTATAGTGATGCACTTCGCGCCAAGTTGATTTTGATGAAGGGAGAAATAACATGTTTTCTTACGTTTTTTGAAACATTAATAATTTGTGTTTTCCATTTATTCACTTTCATTCATAAATCATCGAAGTAAAATGTCCTACTTGGGGCAGAGTCCCGGTGGGGGAGATACCTAGATAGAGAAAAGTTGCAATCCCACGTGTCTACAGGGAAACGCGGCACAGGGTATCAATTAAAGTCACTGCAGGGCCTCTGACAGGGAAGTCTTAGGGTTCCACTCACAACTTGAGTGGCAAGAGTTTCGACACTAGCCAGACAGATCGAGTTCTGTCGCTGTCTGAAGGAGAATTCGAGCGGCCGGCTGCTTTTACCGGTACTTTTCCATGGTTTCTCCCATGAATACCAGGCGAATTCGTGACCAGTGCCCTTACGAACGGACCATGGACCGCGCGCGATCTTTTCTTCCCTCTTCCTTGTCCTATCCTCACTCCTTACTTACATACACTTACACTAACATGCACTACACTACCACACATGCAGGGAGACCGGTCGGGAGCTTAGAGTTTGTCGCGCCTGGGGCGGTGCCCCGCTTGTGGAAAATACCTGGTTGGGGAATAACCCGCCAGCTGACGTTAGGTCGGCGGCGGATCTCGCCATCCAGCGGGGCATAATCGCCGCCTCCCGAGGAAAAAAGCGCTCAACACTTAATAATCTCAGCCGTTGACGCGCCCGGAATCACCAACAATCAATCAACCCACGTGTATCTCGACTCCGTATCTCGCCAACCAGTGGGGAAATAACGGATAAAACCTTCTTTACACTTACCGGCCTAATTACCACATCAGTTGGCGGGCACGGAAACGTCAATCAGTCGTAATACAATAAAAAGGATAATAAAGAGCCGCCTTTCGTATTGTATTTTTTTTTCTGGCTCAAAGTGCAACCTTTGGTGGACCTAACTGAAAATATGTCACGGCTCCTCACGCGGAGCTAAATCCCACACACGGGCGGAGATTTCTAGAGGTTTGACACGAGTTGTTGTTGGCCGCGGAGGAAGTCATTCACGCCCCTTCTCTGGCGGTGGTTGGGTTGGGCGCCTGCTGCGTCCGCACACGGCTTGCAGCGGTCGCCGCAAAAAGCAACCTGCCCTCGCTTAATAGGCACCTGCCTCGCGGCGGCGGCGTGGCGCGGAGGCCCCCGGCCGTTGCCCGCGACCCGACGCCCCGCCATTCCCCGCCACGCTCCGCCCCGCCCGCCCCGCCCAGCTCCGCCACGCCGCGCCACGCCACGCCACGCCACGCCACGCCACGCCGCGCCACGCTACGCCGCGTCGTGCGACGCGGCTTCTGCCACGGGGGAAGAGCGGCCGCCCCGACGCGGCGGCGTCGCCTCAACGCGGCACGGCCTTTGTGGCTGCTGCCGGGTGGGGAAGTGACGTCGATGTTTTGAAAACACCGATGTTTTTATAAAAGGAAGGTTTTGCCACCTCGAACGGTAAGGGCTATCGATCTTCTGCTCATGCGCAGTTCAAGTTCCGCATCACTTTAGTGCATCTGCGCATGCGCAGAAGATCGATAGTGCTTAGCGTTCGAGGTGGCAAAAACTCCCTAAAATCACTGATATAACTAACATCGATTTTTGAGACCGATGTTTTTAAGTGGACTTGATTACATTCTCGCTACGGAGCAGAGAAAAAGTGATGTAAAGCTATACGGAAAAACGATGAATTTTCAGCTGAAAAGCTCTTAGTTCAGGGCCATGGTAACGAAAAAGTTAGTAAATTCAGTTGCTAAATAGGGGAAAGAATCTCTCATGTCGTGTAGCCAGAATTCGAGTGGGTCATTGGTACCGAAAAATCGAATGACGGCAAAATGTCTGTCCGTCTGTGAACAACGCTAGTGTCTAATAACATCGATGATTTGGGGTCGTTTGATAACGTCGATGTTAATCGATGTTTAATTGTGAGCATCAATTTTTAGACGATGTTTTGTGTGGTCGTACCTGTACCGTCGGGCGAACGCACAACGCGACATGACGAGGCCCGCGTCATTATTATACTTTTTCATCCAAAATAAAATATCAGTCATCGAACAAAACATAACTCTTTAAAAAAACATCGGCTCCAGTAAGTCGTTGTTAAGTACATGGATGATTTTAAAACATAGACACGGTTGTCGCAAGTCTAGCCCCAGCGTCGTCCGCTCAACTCTGCCTGGTCTTCGTGTCAGCTGCCAGGGGGCACGCGAAACGCGACGCGCAGAGGCCCGCGGGCAGGGTCTGTTCGGTCGTGCGACCGGGTTTTTGTGACGCCCATTGATGCCGAAACAAATAGGGGTGTGTGGAGGGGCGTGTGGTGGGTAATGATCGCGTTGAAATTATTCGTATTCATTTTACTAATGGAAGCTAACTTGTGCTTGAGTTGTTTTACTCCCTATTATTTTGTCATTCCGCCACGTGGAGAATGTTTGCATGTTGTAAATGTTTAAAGCTGGAATGCAAGAAAAGTATACATTAAAACTTACTTCACATGAAATATTATTTAATGTGAATTTTCTGCGATTAAATAGAAGTCGTTTGCGAATTTAATCAAAATCGTTATGAAAATGAAGAACGTGGACACCTTGAAATTCGATATTGAAACCTGTTGGTTTACATCAGTTTGATGACATGATTCGCACTCGTATTCTCATATGCTTTTCGACATGATTTATATCAGTACTTAGTACATTGTTTTCGAATGACTAAATCGGAATCACTCGTGAAAATTATCCACAGTCACAAACTGCACGCACTGAAGTGACCACTGAAGGTCAGCTCGCCAGCCTGGCGAAGAAAATATTTCGCAGTTCTGTGTTTTGTGTTTTTCGCAGTTCGATACGGTGTTCGGCGATTCTCATCTGTTTTAGAAATTATTATCTGTTATTAAATTGTCTATTGACCTAAACCGAACATTCAGGTATATCACAGTGACGGCTGGTGCTTGTTTCTTAGAGGAGTAAAGAAGCGAATTGCATGAACTATTTCAAATGACGTGTAAAACAAATTACATTACATGCTTCCTTCTTGTGATGGGGTGAGGGTGTGAGGGACATGTCGGAAATGTCCCAGTCATTCGGGTTTTCGGCATTTCACGGTGTAAGATGCGCTAGCCTCTGCCCGCGCCCTCTCCATTGCGACTCATTGCAGTGTGTGGTGATTCAGGGCCCGTTATGTGGTATGGTCAGTAGTCCCGTAAGTGTAGTGCATATATGCCAGGAGGCGGCGTTGTTCCGCCTCCGCTGAAACGTGAGATCCAACACGATCTTTACGGCAACTTGTAGGGTTTTTCCTTCTCCAGGTATCTCCGCCAGCTCGACAGCGCCCAGGCTGGACAAAACTTCAAGCTCACGTTGGTAGTATAGTGCATCATGTATCTCTGTGTTTGTGTGTGTGAAGGGAGAAAAAAGGGAAAAACATTGATGAAGGAAAGGACGTGCACGTTCCGTAGCCCGTTTCTTAAAGGTACTGTTGTGGTATTCGTTTTTGTACCAAGGAACCACGGAAATATTAACCGATCATGACAGCTAAGCCGCTAGAATTCTCCTGTAGACAGTGGTTGAATTCGATAAATTTCTTTAGCAAGATCGGGATTCGAAACCCTAGTATTATCCGCCAACACTTTCTTGAGCCACTCGTTCGCTAGATGAGAAAGGAGTGGGAGTTTCATTTATACAGATCTGTAGCTCGTTTTTCGATGCAAAATAGAGTCTAGTACACGGAAGCGATTATTCCTGACACAAGATTTTGTCAACAACACTCGTTCCTATAGTTTTATTCTGAATTCAACTAACGTTAGTGAAGGAGTGTGGGTAGATATTCCGGGGCTCAAGAAAACGTGTGGGTACATATAAAGCATCACGGCAGTGATGCTACATTCACACCGTGTTGCCTCCTGAGCCAAAGCTGCTTGCATGGTCGATTGCGACCCATCGATTCCAGTATGGATTACTGAATTGATACTTGTGTGAGACATGCACGCCTTCTTAGGCCAAGTGCAGTGGCGTAGCTTCAGTAGGTGTCACCTGGGGCAAATGTAATGGTGTCACTTCCCCCCCTAAATTAAGTATAAAAATATCTATTACTGCACAGATTGTACATTATTTTATTAAAAATACAAACAACATTTGCACATGATAGTTATTTATAATATATTAGAAATTCTATGTAATTAAGAATAATTGCAATATAATTGTAATAAATATTTTAAATTAAATATAATTTATCAAGAAATGTAAGTTTATTATAAAACCTCTTTACGAGATTTAGGGCAGCAAACTTATTTATAATTTCATTAAACCTATGCTTATTGCAATATCATTTTCTACTGAAAACAGGAGCCAAATCAGGTAGTCTTGATTAATATATAAAACTTTTACGTAAATGATTCGAATTATATAATTCCAACTATAAAATATATTAATTGGTGTCTCCCGGGACGCGCGCTCCCCTGCCCCCCCCTAGCCACGCCGCTGGTCAAGTGCTTTGTCTCTTGGTAGGCGAGAGGAACGTCCCTCTGCAGGGCGCGGGCGGGCGACGGTGGCGGTTGGCGCGCGGGTTCCCGCCAGAGAGGGGATCTCACGCCGTGACTAACCACCGCGCGCCGACCGGCCGGCCTTGGGGACCCACCCCGTGCGCCGGCCGGGGCATCTTCCCGCCGAAAGCGCCCACGTCGGCATGGGGTTCTCTTTGTTAGACGCCCGGCGCTGAAGGCTTGTGGTCGTGGGGAATGAATTTGATGCGTAGGTGATTGTGATGTCAGATATGATAAGAATCAACTTGGGGAAATGGTAGAATGAGTGAAAGGGAAATCGGAAGGACCCCAAGAAAATTTGCCGGGAAAGTCGTTATGTCCGCTACATGGAATGTTCAGGATTTGAACGGTGGTACTCAGCCTTAATATTATAATCTTAGTTCTTTGAGTGTTTCTGGGCCATGAGTGGTTTAGTGGAGGGGCGATGGTGACGTGATTTGAACGTTGCCGGCGCAATGGTAGAATAAGGAGGGAAATCGGGTGGAGAACACCCAGAAAATTTGCCGGGGTACCCGCTTTCGCCACTACATGGAATATTCAGGATGTGGACCCTGGTATTCAGTGGTTTTATTCTTCAAATTTAATGTCATGATCTTCAGTTACTAAGCGTTTTCGGTCTTAAATGATCAAATTGATGGGAGGAGATGCTACGATTTGAATGACGAAGCATCAACGGTGGAATGCGAGGCAAAGGATTCGGGAGAAACCCGAAAAAATCAATCATAATAAGCGATTGGCTGCGCAAAACTTCCGCTCGCGCGCGGAGTTGGACGGCTGTGTCGGCGAGCGTGCGTGCGCGCGCATGTGGGTGCCTGTGAGCAAATTGTCGGCCGTGCGGGTGCGGAGCGCGGAGGGGCGCCCATTGAGGGCCCCCACGCGCCCCATTGAGAGCGCTCCGGGGATAACGGCCCCGCGCGGCCGCCCTCCGTGGGCGCCCCCCCCCGCGGCGGAGCGCGTTTCTCCAGGAACCGACGCACGCGGGCGGCGGCGGCGCCGCCCGCGCCCCGACCCGACCCCCGCACGGCACAAAGGCGCTCGCGCTTCCGATCGCTTAGAGACCCTAGATACAGAAGAATTCACGTAAGAACAAGCAAAAGTGACAGTTCGCTAAACAAGTGAACATCAGATGTTATTCAGGGAAGTATCCCTCCGCCGCGGCAGCTGTTCAGAAACACGTGCACCAGTACGCACCTTACATTCAAGACTCGGTTTTAAAATAAACATAATACTTACCACGCAAAGAGTAAATTCCATATAATGTGTATAAAATAAATAATTTTTACAGAAGAGCACCGTAGCACTGCACTTCCTAATATCAATTATTTCTCGTGGCGCACTATATTTTCGTCGGACGAGGACATCACAAAAGGAAGCGTCGAAGCCAATTACAAGTTAGTCAACTGCAAAGGAACGAATCGAGGAAGGAGAGTTCAATGGGATCAAGGACTCAACGACCACAGAAACTTCGGTTATGTTGCCAGCACTACCTGTCAAAATTGTTTGTTCTTACATGAATCTCTCTTATAGACAGTAGCGCATTCCATTGTTTCAATGATCCCGCCATTTTATATCCAGTTGACAGGAGAATTGGAACTGTGCGGTATTCTGTGTGTTGAGAACCATGAACCTATCTCAAACCAAGACTTCTTGGCTGTTCGGGAGACGCCGCGTCGTTGGTTCATGTCCCACCTGAAATTTTCGAAAGGTGCCCCGTTGTCCAACGTAATAAAATATTTATTTCATATCAGATTATTCGGATGATCAATTCCCCATTTTCTCTTTTATTATTTCGCAATGTGAGGAAAAACACATTCTCAAACCAATGTTAATAATCTTAAACATCTCCATAACGGTCAACAATTGTTATCATTTCCTTGAGTTTCTGAATGCTGCCTGGCGGGGCTATCGGGTGAGAGGATATTAAATTGCGGCGTTTGCGCTACTCTCTGTATCTGCTCTACGATCGCTCTGCGTGCAGAGACCTCTGTGTTCGAGAACGCTACTTCCGGCCGAGAGTACTAAATGAACTTGGTTCATTCGCGCTTTTGGTTCCAACTCTGTCGTTATCGTAAAGGACATTGACGTGCGCACAGGACAACGAGAATGTGGTTAAGATTTTAATACTACGATGAATACAATGGTTTTTATTTTTGGACCATTTTGGAGGTTGCCAATATCTTTGGAAAGCTTCTTCCCGTAATGCCGTCGTGTGTCAGATTTCCAAGTTCTCTGCTTAAAAAGGGTCAAATTCCGAAAAGAAAATGTTCTATTTCTTAACGCTATGGGGCCCCTTTCAAAATTGTCAGGGGGCACGCCTTGATTCATCACAATATTTCACCTAAAACGTAACGTGCCGCGGCGAGTAGGTTGATTGCAATTAGGTATACTATCATAAATTCTACAGCCTACTCATGTGTGCGAATTAATATTACAACCAAATTAATTCTCTTCACGACGAATAGACGGCCGTTTCCACACAGTCGTTAGCCTTAGGAAAAACCAGGCAATCGTGGACATTGGAGAGTCCTTAGCAGAGAGTTATCGAGGCCGTCCCAAAATGGTTCAAAGGTCGTCGGCGCCATCGAAGTCGCAGAAAATGTCGTAAACCAGCGACTAGGACGTGCGGCGTCACCAGCGATGCAATCCCACGCACCTTGCGCCAGGCGGCCTCTGCTCTCACGGCGCAGACACGCTTCTGGGCACTCGAACCTCTGGCGGAATAGGTTTACCCAAACAATTCAGTTCAAAAATTCAAACTGACCTATTATTTAATAATGATGTGTGCATATAACGAATTAAAAAAAATTATGCTTCTTGATCGATCTTGCTAATGTCTAGTCTCCTGGATTTCAAGCGGATAAGTTGATTTTGGGAGGGGCTTTACAAGAAACTTCAAGGACATATTCAGTTTTTTGCAAAAAAGGCTGTAATGTTTTCTTATTTTTTCGCTTCAAATAGAGAAAAGTACGCATATAAAACGGCGTAGTTCTTCATTTCGTTGATTTCTTTTCATTTCAGGAAATTGCCAAGGCTTAACATTTTTCATTGCCTCCCTTACAACCATAATATTGAAAATAGTGATTTTTTCATAATCAAATGTCATGATCAAAGTAAAATCATTAAATGAGATCGGATATATTTACTGAAAATATGAGCAATTTTACGTAAGTTTGTGGGAAATAAAAGCAAGAATTTTTCAAAAATAATTGCAAATATATTTTCCCTCGGATAGAATAAGTGACGCTTCAAAAAATGGAGCAGGACTCATTTTCATTAAAATCTGTGAATTTTTTAAACTTGCAAAAGTTACAAATAATGCGAAACTGCGTGTTCTATTGGTATCGAAGGCTGCATGTGCTATCGTAGCATGTGCTGGGCTGCATGCGTGTTCTATTGTAGCAGCATGTGCTATCGTAGCTTACTTTTCCGACAGTCAGGTTTCCCAAACATTTGCCCCACTGCGCGGCGTCAGAGACTCACGCGTGGAAAAAACACGCGGCGTGCAACGGCCTTTCCGCCCACCCGGGGCGACCTGGCTTTTGAATTTTCGAACCGGACGACGCGGGCAGAGGGGCGTGGGCGAGCGGGCGGTTAGCGGGTCTCTGGAACTGGGCAGCAGCAGGCCCGGGTTCGCGCCGCGAGCAGCCCCCCCACGCACGGGTGACCTCACGCCGTGACTCGACGGCGGAAACACCTGCATCGGCACCGCGACGGAACAAAGACCACCGCCAAGCCCACCTCCGTGAAGCGATCACCGAACGGCCCGTTTCCAGAGAAGCAATATGTATGCACGGACAAGAGACAAAAACCACCCACATTTACTCAGCTAAACTACAGATTATCAACGGGTTAGAAACTGTTTGTCATTAAAACATGTTAAATAAAAAGGTGTATAAGAACCTTACTAACACATTAGAGTATACTTTTGTTAAACACAAATTTTACGAACAATATATTCTTGCTGCTAAATATTGATCATATAGTAAAAAAGGCAGTATAAGAAATATGAAGCAAGTCCAATTGGTCTGTCACAATTTGAGTAAGTCGTATTTCGGTGTTCTCTGTCTCACTTAATCAAATAGTAATTTTTAACTGGTAATTTCCACAGAGAGATTACAAATCCGAAACAAATTTACAACATCGTCACAGATCACTTTCATACCCTTCCCACCTCCGCGTTTCAATGTGTAATACTGCCTACTAAATACAAAAACCATCACCCAAAGTCAGAGAGATTCTCCGGTGGCTACTATGATAAAAAGAGCTATCGGCGCTTTCATTCTTTTTCGTCCTCGGGTTTAAACGCAGTAAAAAAAGTAAAAAACTAAAGCTATCGCCCAACGTGGGGCTCGAACCCACGACCCTGAGATTAAGAGTCCCATGCTCTACCTACTGAGCTAGCCGGGCCACGCTCAGAGCTCTCCGTCTCTTCCCACCTCCGACGCTGCGAGAATCTATTTTGAGAATTATAATGCGCATGACATTCGGTCACTTTCATTCCCTTCCCGCCTCCGCGTTTGAATCTATAATACTGCCTATTAAATACAAAAACCATCGCCCAACGTGGGGCTCGAACCCACGACCCTGAGATTAAGAGTCCCATGCTCTACCGACTGAGCTAGCCGGGCCACGCTCAGAGCTCTCCGTCTCTTCCCACCTCCGACGCTGCGAGAATCTATTTTGAGAATTATAATGCGCATGACATTCGATCACATTCATTCCCTTCCCGCCTCCGCGTTTGAATCTATAATACTGCCTATTAAATACAAAAACAATCGCCCCAACGTGGGGCTCGAACCCACGACCCTGAGATTAAGAGTCTCATGCTCTAACCGACTGAGCTAGCCGGGCCACGCTCTGAGCTCTCCGTCTCTTCCACCTGCGGCGCTGCGAGAATCTCTTTTGAGAATTATAATGCGCATGACATTCGATCAGTTTCATTCCCTTCCCGCCTCCGCGTTTGAATCTATAATACTGCATATTAAATAAAAAAACCATCGCCCAACGTGGGGCTCGAATCCCACGACCCTGAGATTAAGAGTCCTCATGCTCTACCGACTGAGCTAGCCGGGCCACGCTCAGAACTCTCCGTCTCTTCCCTCCTCCGACGCCGCGAGAATCTCTTTTGAGAATTATAATGTGCATGACATTCGATCACTTTCATTCCCTTCCCGCCTCCGCGATTGAATCTATAATACTGCATATTAAATACAAACACTATCGCCCAACGTGGGGCTCGAACCCACGACCCTGAGATTAAGAGTCTCATGCTCTACCGGCTGAGCTAGCCGGGCCACGTTCAGAGCTCTCCGTCCCTTCCCTCCTCCGACGCCGCGAGAATCTCTTTTGAGAATTATAATGTGCATGACATTCGATCACTTTCATTCCCTTCCCACCTCCGCGTTTGAATCTATAATACTGCATATTAAATACAAAAACCATCGCCCAACGTGGGGCTCGAACCCACGACCCTGAGATTAAGAGTCTCATGCTCTACCGACTGAGCTAGCCGGGCCACGCTCAGAGCTCTCCTCCCTTCTCTCCTCCGACGCCCGCGAGAATCTCTTTTGAGAATTATAACGCGCATGACATTCGATCACTTTCATTCCCTTCCCGCCTCCGCGTTTGAATCTATAATACTGCATATTAAATACAAAAACCATCGGCCACGTGGGGCTCGAACCCACGACCCTGAGATTAAGAGTCTCATGCTCTACCGCTGAGCTAGCCGGGCCACGTTCAGAGCTCTCCGTCCCTTCCCTCCTCCGACGCCGCGAGAATCTCTTTTGAGAATTATAATGTGCATGACATTCGATCACTTTCATTCCCTTCCCACCTCCGCGTTTGAATCTATAATACTGCATATTAAATACAAAAACCATCGCCCAACGTGGGGCTCGAACCCACGACCCTGAGATTAAGAGTCTCATGCTCTACCGACTGAGCTAGCCGGGCCACGCTCAGAGCTCCCTGTCCCTTCCCTCCTCCGACGCCGCGAGAATCTCTTTTGAGAATTATAACGCGCATGACATTCGAATCACTTGTCATTCCCTTCCCGCCTCCGCGTTTGAATCTATAATACTGCATATTAAATACAAAAACCATCACCCAACGTGGGGCTCGAACCCACGACCCTGAGATTAAGAGTCTCATGCTCTACCGGCTGAGCTAGCCGGGCCACGCTCAGAGCTCCCTGTCCCTTCCCTCCTCCGACGCCGCGAGAATCTCTTTTGAGAATTATAACGCGCATGACATTCGATCACTTTCATTCCCTTCCCGCCTCCGCGTTTGAATCTATAATACTGCATATTAAATACAAAAACCATCACCCAACGTGGGGCTCGAACCCACGACCCTGAGATTAAGAGTCTCATGCTCTACCGGCTGAGCTAGCCGGGCCACGCTCAGAGCTCCCTGTCCCTTCCCTCCTCCGACGCCGCGAGAATCTCTTTTGAGAATTATAACGCGCATGACATTCGATCACTTTCATTCCCTTCCCGCTTCCGCGTTTGAATCTATAATACTGCATATTAAATACAAAAACCATCACCCAACGTGGGGCTCCCCAACCTCACCCGATAACACATGCAGTACATATACGAGACTTAAAACCTTGTTTTAGCCGCCAAGAATCAAGAATCAACCAATGGCAGTGTTTGACGCTCCCGGAAACAAATAATTCCTAAAACGAATCAAATTTGAAACCCTGACAAATATGAAACCCTCGAAATGTACGATAATACAAAACCATGTAGAGTATTGTAGCCAGGAAGTGATGTAAGAAATAACCCTGGGCTTGTGGATTGTGAGCCATGTTGGGAATTGGGGTGAAATCCGGTCAGGTGAAGTTCTGTTGTAGCGAGGCCAAGCGCGAAGTCGATGGCGGGTTGGCGAGCCGTGGGTAGGCGGACGCTGCATCTGGGCACGCGGGAAAACGGTTCCCGCGCGCGCGCAAACTCTCCGCCCCGCCCCGCCCCGCCCCGCCCCTCCCCGCCCCGCCGCGCCTCGTCCCCCGCCCCGCCGCACCACCCCTCGTCAAGCACCGCCTCGCCTCGCACCTCTCCCCACCGTACAGCCTCGCCCCTCCCCGCCCCGTCCCACCCGGCCCCGCCACACCCCGCCCCGTCTTTGTCACCGCTTCGCCCCGGTCCCCCCGCCCCGCCCCGAACGGCCTCTCTTGTCCCGCCTCGCCCCGTCCCACCCGCACCGCCACGCGCCGCCCGGCCCCCCGTATCTCCCGCCCCGTGCGGTCGCGCGCTTTGCCGCCAACGCACGCGTCCTTTTGCGGCGACTCGCCCGACCCGTCCGTCCGTCCGCTCGCGCGCCGCTCCTCCGGCCACGGGCACCGCTACGGGCGGCCGAATACCCGCATTCCGAACCCGTATTCCAAATGTACCGAGGAGCGAGTGTCGCAATTTCTACGAGTGAGTAGCTATCATTGTACGCTCGTTGAAGAATATACTATTCTGTAACACTTTTTAGTTACAATCCATAGTTTGTGGGTACTAGATACCGAAAAATCGATGACGGGAAAATTTCTTTATGTCGTTAAACCTAGCACATAAATCTTTCAGATGATTATCTTCTAAATTGGTGTTCTCCGGTTATTCTGAACGAATTCCGAGGGTCTGTGAGTTTGAAACTGATATTTTGATTTTTTGCAAGGGGGTTGATACTTTACATGAAGCCTCAACAATTTTTTCAACATGTTCTTGAAAATGTCTGCAAATGTTTGATTAAATGAATGGCATGCCAAATCTAAGAACATGAATTGCAATCATCATCGCGAATAAAAAATGTTTGCTTAATGGAAACACTTTTGCAGGTTTATGCAGTATTAAATTTTGCGTAGCTGTAATAAGTATTGCGAAAAAGAGTGTACTGTTTAGCTCCACTAGTTTTATATAAAAATGTATTAAACCGTTGATAATACCTGTACACAGTGTAACTGAGTGCGGACTAACCATCGATTGCTCTACACGGGGCCTATCCCTCCGATGCAAGAACAGAGATGTCTAACATCTACACATTGTTTTAGAAGAAGTTTCGGTACGTCGCTAATACATTGTCAGTACCCTTAGAAACCAGAATCGATTAGCTTTCAGGAACGTCTAAACTTGCTTTATCGTGCGTTGTGTCTTTTGACTCACTTGTGACCCCTGTTCCTAAATTGGGTTGTAATTCAATGAAAATAGTACAAATAATTTAAAATATATGTATCATATTCTGTGCTAAAGGATCGCGGGTCATAAAATAAAGAAATTAAATTATTAGTAATCATTTCTGGGCTGAAATGGGTTAGTTAAATACGTCTCTAACGAGGAATATTGGGTAGCACGGGTCCCCCATACGTTAAGTACATCCTACTGAATTTCTTTTCTAAAAATAAGTAAAACCGTTGATTTATTTGTCCATTTGGTTTACTTGTTTATAAAAAATCCTGGCTTCCCGTAACTGCCGTCCAGTGGCGCTGTGCTCGAGAGCGCATTCCAACCCCCACACAGCGCAGTTTGCAGGCCGGCCGCAGCGGTCAACACGGCAGTGACGTCAGCACGAGAACTCAAGATGCATGCGAAATTTACGGAGTACAAACTAGTGGCCTGCGGCAGCAAAAATGCTGATGAAAGAAACAACAACACACAAACAGGGTTTTCCGAAAAGTACCAAGCACACTGCTCAAGAATGATAAAACGTAATGCATTACGCCTGGGTTGTCAAGGTCGATGACACGAGTGGGAGTCCATGGCAAGAGTGCCACGACGAAATCGCCCCTCCACGCAGTTCATAATCCCGCCGCAAGAGACTACGCCATAACTATTGTAAAACTGCGAGGTTACTAATAGTTTTCTCTCCCGACGCTAGTGGCGCAGAGAAACTCGTGACATGGCACGGTGCCGCGTGGCGTGCCACTGCCACTAGTAACAGACCTTGACACCTCTGCCTTACGCCCTGAGGAATATCGCAGAAGAAACGTCGACACTTGTACATACTGTCTCCGGTCGCGTAAACCTACGCTTTCAAAACATTAAATATTTACATTTTCAGTCAAAATAGCAACTTGGTTCGTTGTTTGTGGCTTTTTTCTCCAAGTTTCTGGGTTCAAATTAAACAATAGAATTGTATTAAAATGTATTTTTAACATACATATTTTAATGGGTAGATCAGTGTTGACAAGGTCGATGACACCAGCGGGAGTCCGTGGCACGAGTGCCACGACGAAATCGCCCCTCCACGCAGTTCATTACCCCGCCACCAGAGACAATGCTATCCCTATGGTAAAACAGAGGGGTTACTACTACTCGTAATAGTTTCCCTTTCCCAACGCTAGTTGTAAAGAGAAGTTCGTGGCATGCTACGATGCAACGACGCGCACCACTGCCACCAGTAGAAGACCTTGACACCACTCGGCTAGATACTCACCTCAGGCTAGAGCACAATTTCGTGGAACGAGATAAACTCGATTGCTAGAAAAGCCGCGATCATCTTTTTTTCCCTTGCAGAACATTGCACCCTTCCGAAAAAAAAATCCAATTGTTGGATTTTGTTAGGTCATTTCATTAATTTTCCTTATGCGTTGTTTTTATTCCTTGGCTCTTCGTTTCTTTAATAACTTCTTCAGTTTCACTTCCAATTTACAGAAAGCGTAAGTACATAATATTTGCGAAGAATGTTTTACATCACCGACTTCGCAAGCTCTGACACGTTCGTAGGCCTGTCATCAGAACTAGGTCGGGCGTCGAAATGTTTACAACGACAACTCTTTGTGTTGAAATTATATAACAATAATTTTGACTATATTAATGCACATTTTTTTACTTTAATTTATTAAGTAAAATTTCGAGTTAATTGTGTCGTATATCCGACAACCTTCTCTTGTCGGTAATGATTGACTTGTTTTCGTTTTCGATTTTAGAATCATTTTGTCCATATGTAAATACAATGATCGCGTCAGAAGATAATTCCTTTCTCTCTCATTCCTCACTATACACAGAAAACACATTTTCCGCTCTGATACAGCCTTGCGCCATAACGGTCGCGTCTTCGAAACAACCGACGCAACGGCGATGACTCAAAGCAGCTTAGCATCTCGTTGCTCAAGCCAACAAAAGAGTCGAGGAAACGAAGGAAAAAATATCAAGTGAACTGCGCCTTTGTTGTTGCAGGAAAGCAAACGGGATATGGCGAAATATTCATACTTCGGATTTTCATAAACTCTTCATTTTCTGTGTCCTGCTTTCAGCACTCAACCCTTCGGAATGGCAAGGTTCCAACTGACAAAATCGAAGAATATGAGTTGTTGCTGTAACAAGGTTTTATCTGGCTTCTGCGACAAGTAGAACATACTCGTGCTGAACGATACTCGATATGAACAAAAACTACTGTTGAAATCACTTCAGTGGGGGAGAAACAACTGAATAAAGCTATAATGAAACTTCGACAACAATTTACTTACAATTACTAAAATGTTCACTAGCAACTTGTCATTCCAAACGGTCGACATTACGACTTGAAAGAATACAGCCAAATTATGAATAAAATGTGATAATAAGTGGCAACATTTGATAATCAGAAAATGTACCTCTTGGGTCTGTGAGCATCGGCAAACGAACTAGAGAATTGATTGGTAATATCGCCAAAAGAATAATTAATAATCCCCTCCTAACAAAATGAGAATGTAGATTATACATATATTCTGTTCAGGATGATCCACTACACAACACCACAAATAGGTTACTGAAGATTTATGATTTCCATTCAGTAGTGATCATCAATAGAGATTCTAGTTACGAATATTTGAATCCTTTCATTATTTCAATGGAAAAAAACGTCTCAAAGTTTTACATCGCGTAGATATAAGAAATCTAATGAACCACAACAGCACACACTTTCGCGCAATACTGTCAATTTTCGAAAATTCAGAGTTTAACGAAGATGAGAACTAAACAATGGTTCTGAGAATTGAAGATGAGAACTGAACAATGAGAACTGAGAAATGTCTAAGCGTCCTTTGTACTAGATACAAACTTAGATATAAAGAAATCTATAAAAAACATTAAAGGAATATTTCGAGCAGTTTTGAGCTTTTTTTCTTCACACATGACCTTTATTTCAAGAAAACATTTAGGAAAAAACACTCGATTTTTGCACCAATTTCTATTATAATTTTGTACTTTTACAATGTTATTATTATGCAATTTTCAAAATAAAGACAGATCTCCGAAAATGGGACCAGTGCCAATTTTAATGGGTCTTTTCCTCTCCCCCAGGGAAAAATTAGAAAATTACAGCTGTTTTTGAAAAACTAATTGTTAAAATTTATCAATATTTCATGCATAGTTATGCAAAACTACTCTTATTTTCAAAAAAGTACATAATGTTGCTTAGATATATGACTTCGATGATTACATTTCATTTAAGATTAATTAGGGATTTCGGGTGCGTCAACTGCTAAGTTCACAGATCACATACATGTAGGGTATGATTTCATCGTGAGAAGTTGCAACGATTTTCCTCCGCGGGATGGTAAGATCCGGCGACGACCTACGTCGGCTTTGGGGTGATTTCCCCAACCAGGAATCTCCCACCAGCGGGTCACCGAACCAGATACACCACAGATAAGAGCAGCCGCCATTAGAATTCTCAAGATAATTGTTAAATCTGCGGCAAGACATTGACAGTGCCGAAAACCTGCCATTGCCGGAATTCGAACACTAGGCCTTCCCAGTGACAGTCACTGCGATAGCTTTTCTGGATGAACAGCCAGTGTCTAAAGCCGGATCTGTTACTTCCCTGTATCGGACACAGAAAGGCGCCCGGGATTCGTTGCCCGGGACGACGCATGGCGGGAATATTCGCCCCGAGTTCGTGCCGACCGCTCCGCGCCCACTCGCTGCCCATATGCGACGACCGGGCGAACACAAAGGGGCGGAGCGGGACGGGCGGGCAGCTGGCCTGGTGCCGACGAGCAGAAAAAGGAGCAGCGGCACACCAACGCGAAAGGGCACAGTGGGAACTAGTGGTTCACGAACAGACCTGAGCAACATAACGAGAAGTTCTGGAAATTTTTCCCTAAACTAGGAAGTAAACTGAAAGAGAGCATAAAACTTACATAAAAAGGTTCATTTTCAAGAAGCGAAGGATATTTCAGTTCTTGAATTAAATTATAGTGATAACTAATCAGTAGAGAAACGAAATATATTAAGAATTAAAATATATACACACATTTGTATTTTTCTTCTCAATTTAAAAGAAAAAATATAAAATAAAATTTCATTATAGATCTTAAAATTGTCCTGCACGAGCATGTTCCGAACACAGAACGTCGCCCATCAGACCTTAACACGGATTTGGAGAAGATGAAAAAAACACCTCCTTCTAGACAAGTAACACTACACCGTTTCATTCGAAACATTAAATCCGTTTGAAGTATACACAGTGATGTTTACGAGACGCAGGTGCTCAAATGAATAGTAGTACGGAGTAGGCTGTAAAACACTCCCACGGGAAGAAAGGGATATTCCCCAGAAATCCAGCAGCGCGAAAAGACATTCATCTGATAAACTATGTGATAGTTTCTGTACGACATCAGAATGGGGACTATGAAACATAGCAAGCACTAGATAGAAATGAATTCTCCTTAGCGTCCATGGCCTGTAGACATTTCCATAATAATAGCCAAAGGCGAAACTCTCTGGCGGCGAATCTAGGAAGACAGCGAGCCCGAAGTTCGCGGCCCGGCTAGCTCAGTCGGTAGAGCATGAGACTCTTAATCTCAGGGTCGTGGGTTCGAGCCCCACGTTGGGCGGTATCTTTTGGTTTTTACTTTGTTTACTGCGTTTAAACATGTGTGGGAAAGAGAATGAATTCGCCCACACCTCTTTTCTATTTTAATAGCCAAAGGAGAATGTCTCTGTCGCCGAATGTAGGAAGACAGCGAGCCTGGCTTTCGTGGCCCGGCTAGCTCAGTCGGTAGAGCATGAGACTCTTAATCTCAGGGTCGTGGGTTCGAGCCACACGTTGGGCGGTATCTTTTGGTTTTTACTTTGTTTACTGCGTTTAAACATGTGTGGGAAAGAGAATGAATTCGCCCACACCTCTTTTCTATTTTAATAGCCAAAGGCGAAACTCTCTGGCGGCGAATCTAGGAAGACAGCGAGCCCGAAGTTCGCGGCCCGGCTAGCTCAGTCGGTAGAGCATGAGACTCTTAATCTCAGGGTCGTGGGTTCGAGCCCCACGTTGGGCGGTAGCTTTTGGTTTTTACTTTGTTTACTGCGTATAAACATGTGTGGGAAAGAGAATGAATTCGCCCACACCTCTTTTCTATTTTAATAGCCAAAGGAGAATCTCTCTGGCGCCGAATGTAGGAAGACAGCGAGCACGGGGTTCGTGGCCCGGCTAGCTCAGTCGGTAGAGCATGAGACTTTTAATCTCAGGGTCGTGGGTTCCAGCCCCACGTTGGGCGGTAGCTTTTGGTTTTTACTTTGTTTACTGCGTTTAAACGTTTGGGGTAAAGAGAATGAATTCGCCCATAGATCTTTTCTATTTTAATAGCCAAAGGAGAATCTCTCTGGCGCCGAATGTAGGAAGACACCGAGAACGGCGTTCGTGGCCCGGCTAGCTCAGTCGGTAGAGCATGAGACTCTTAACCTCAGGGTCGTGGGTTCGAGCCCCACGTTGGGCGGTAGCATTTGGTTTTTACTTTGTTTACTGGGTTTAAACATGTGTGGGAAAGAGAATGAATTCGTCCACACCTCTTTACTATTTTAATAGCCAAAGGAGAATCTCTCTGGCGCCGAATGTAGGAAGACAGCGAGCACGACGGTCGTGGCCCGGCTAGCTCAGTCGGTAGAGCATGAGACTCTTAGTCTCAGGGTCGTGGGTTCGAGCCCCACGTTGGGCGGTAGCTTTTGGTTTTTACTTTGTTTACTGCGTTTAAACGTTTGGGGTAAAGAGAATGAATTCACCCATAGCTCTTTTCTATTTTAATAGCCAAAGGAGAATCTCTCTGGCGCCGAATGTAGGAAGACACCGAGCACGGCGTTCGTGGCCCGGCTAGCTCAGTCGGTAGAGCATGAGACTCTTAATCTAGGGGTCGTGGGTTCGAACCTCACGTTGGGCGGTAACTTTTGGTTTTTACTTTGTTTACTGCGTTTAAACATGTGGGGGAAAGAGAATGAATTCGCCCATATCTCTATCCCATTTTAATAGCCAAAGGAGAATCTCTCTGGCGCCGAATGTAGGAAGACAGCGAGAACGGCGTTCGTGGCCCGGCTAGCTCAGTCGGTAGAGCATGAGACCCTTAATATCAGGGTCGTGTGTTCGAACCCCACGTTGGGCGGTATCTTTTGGTTTTTACTTTGTTTACTGCGATTAAACATGTGGGGGAAAGAGAATGAATTCGCCCATATCTCTTTCCATTTTAATAGCCAAAGGAGAATCTCTCTGGCGCCGAATGTAGGAAGACAGCGAGCACGGCGTTCGTGGCCCGGCTAGCTCAGTCGGTAGAGCATGAGACTCTTAATCTCAGGGTCGTGGGTTCGAGCCCCACGTTGGGCGGTATCTTTTAGTTTTTACTTTGTTTACTGCGTTTAAACATGTGTGGGAAAGAGAATGAATTCGCCCACACCTTTTTTCTATTTTAATAGCCAAAGGAGAATCTCTCTGGCGCCGAATGTAGGAAGACAGCGAGCACGTCGTTCGTGGCCCGGCTAGGTCAGTCGGTAGACCATGAGACTCCTAATCTCAAGGTCGTGGGTTCGAACCCCACGTTGGGCGGTATCTTTTGGTTTTTACTTTGTTTACTGCGTTTAAAAATGTGGGAGAAAGAGAATGAATTCGCCCATATCTCATTTCTATTTTAATAGCCAAAGGAGAATCTCTCTGGCGCCGAATGTAGGAAGACAGCGAGCACGGCGTTCGTGGCCCGGCTAGCTCAGTCGGTAGAGCATGAGACTCTTAATCTCAGGGTCGAGGGTTCGAGCCCCACGTTGGGCGGTAGCTTTTGGTTTTTACTTTGTTTACTGCGTTTAAACATGTGGGAGAAAGAGAATGAATTCGCCCATATCTCTTTTCCATTTTAATAGCCAAAGGAGAATGTCTCTGGCGCCGAATGTAGGAAGACAGCGAGCACGGCGTTCGTGGCCCGGCTAGCTCAGTCGGTAGAGCATGAGACTCTTAATCTCAGGGTCTTGGGTTCGAGCCCCACGTTGGGCGGTAGCTTTTGGTTTTTACTTTGTTTACTGCGTTTATATACATGTGTGGGAAAAAGAATGAATTCGCCCACACCTCTTTTCTATTTTAATAGCCCAAGGAGAATCTCTCTGGCGCCGAATGTAGGAAGACAGCGAGCACGGCGTTCGTGGCCCGGCTAGCTCAGTCGGTAGAGCATGAGACTCTTAAACTCAGGGTCGTGGGTTCGAGCCCCACGTGGGGCGGTAGCTTTTGGTTTTTACTTTGTTTACTGTGTTTAAACATGTGGGGGAAAGAGAATGAATTTGCCCATAGCTCTTTTCTATTTTAATAGCCAAAGGAGAATCTCTCTGGCAACGAATGTAGGAAGACAGCGAGCACGGCGTTCGTGGCCCGGCTAGCTCAGTCGGTAGAGCATGAGACTCTTAATCTCAGGGTCGTGGGTTCGAGCCCCACGTTGGGCGGTATCTTTCGGTTTTTACTTTGTTTACTGCGTTTATACATGTGTGGGAAAAAGAATGAATTCGCCCACACCTCTTTTCTATTTTAATAGCCAAAGGAGAATCTCTCTGGCGCCGAATGTAGGAAGACAGCGAGCACGGCGTTCGTGGCCCGGCTAGCTCAGTCGGTAGAGCATGAGACTTATAATTTCAGGGTCGTGGATTCGAGCCCCACGTTGGGCGGTATCTTTTGGTTTTTACTTTGTTTACTGCGTTTAAACATGTGGGGGAAAGAGAATGAAATCGCCCATATCTCTTTTCCATTGTAATAGCCAAAGGAGAATCTCTCTGGCGCCGAATGTAGGAAGACAGCGAGCACGGCGTTCGTGGCCCGGCTAGCTCAGTCGGTAGAGCATGAGACTCTTAATCTCAGGGTCGTGGGTTCGACCCCCACGTTGGGCGGTATCTTTTGGTTTTTACTTTGTTTACTGCGTTCAAACATGTGAGGGAAAGAGAATGAATTCGCCCATATCTCTTTTCTATTTTAATCGGTAGAGCATGAGACTCTTAATCTCAGGGTCGTGGGTTCGAACCCCACGTTGGGCGGTAGCTTTTGGTTTTTACTTTGTTTTCTGCGTTTAAACATGTGTGGGAAAGAGAATGAATTCGCCCACACCTCTTTTCTATTTTAATAGCCAAAGGAGAATCTCTCTGGCGACGAATGTAGGAAGACAGCGAGCACGGCGTTCGTGGCCCGGCTAGCTCAGTCGGTAGAGCATGAGACTCTTAATCTCAGGGTCGTGGGTTCGAGCCCCACGTTGGGCGGTAGCTTTTGGTTTTTACTTTGTTTACTGCGTTTTAAACGTTTGGGGTAAGAGAATGAATTCACCCATAGCTCTTTTCTATTTTAATAGCCAAAGGAGAATGTCTCTGGCGCCGAATGTAGGAAGACAGCGAGCACGGCGTTCGTGGCCCGGCTAGCTCAGTCGGTAGAGCATGAGACTCTTAATCTCAGGGTCGTGGGTTCGAGCCCCACGTTGGGCGGTATCTTTCGGTTTTTACTTTGTTTACTGCGTTTATACATGTGTGGGAAAAAGAATGAATTCGCCCACACCTCTTTTCTATTTTAATAGCCAAAGGAGAATCTCTCTGGCGCCGAATGTAGGAAGACAGCGAGCACGGCGTTCGTGGCCCGGCTAGCTCAGTCGGTAGAGCATGAGACTTATAATTTCAGGGTCGTGGATTCGAGCCCCACGTTGGGCGGTATCTTTTGGTTTATACTTTGTTTACTGCGTTTAAACATGTGGGGGAAAGAGAATGAATTCGCCCATATCTCTTTTCCATTGTAATAGCCAAAGGAGAATCTCTCTGGCGCCGAATGTAGGAAGACAGCGAGCACGGCGTTCGTGGCCCGGCTAGCTCAGTCGGTAGAGCATGAGACTCTTAATCTCAGGGTCGTGGGTTCGAGCCCCACGTTGGGCGGTATCTTTCGGTTTTTACTTTGTTTACTGCGTTCAAACATGTGAGGGAAAGAGAATGAATTCGCCCATATCTCTTTTCTATTTTAATCGGTAGAGCATGAGACTCTTAATCTCAGGGTCGTGGGTTCGAACCCCACGTTGGGCGGTAGCTTTTGGTTTTTACTTTGTTTTCTGCGTTTAAACATGTGTGGGAAAGAGAATGAATTCGCCCACACCTCTTTTCTATTTTAATAGCCAAAGGAGAATCTCTCTGGCGCCGAATGTAGGAAGACACCGAGCACGGCATTCATGGCCCGGCTAGCTCAGTCGGTAGAGCATGAGACTCTTAATCTCAGGGTCGTGGGTTCGAGCCCCACGTTGGGCGGTAGCTTTTGGTTTTTACTTTGTTTACTGCGTTTAAACGTTTGGGGTAAAGAGAATGAATTCACCCATAGCTCTTTTCTATTTTAATAGCCAAAGGAGAATCTCTCTGGCGCCGAATGTAGGAAGACACCGAGCACGTCGTTCGTGGCTCGGCTAGCTGAGTCGGTAGAGCATGAGACTCTTAATCTCAGGGTCGTAGGTTCGAGCCCCACGTTGGGCGGTATCTTTTGGTTTTTACTTTGTTTACTGCGTTTAAACATTGTATGGGAAAGAGAATGAATTCGCCCACACCTCTTTTCTAATTTAATGGCCAAGGAGAATCTCTCTGGCGCCGAATGTAGGAAGACAGCGAGCACGGCGTTCGTGGCCCGGCTAGCTCAGTCGGTAGAGCATGAGACTCTTAATCTAGGGGTCGTGGTTCGAACCCCACGTTGGGCGGTATCTTTTGGTTTTTACTTTGTTTACTGCGTTTAAACATGTGGGGGAAAGAGAATGAATTCGCCCATATCTCTTTCCCATTTAATAGCCAAAGGAGAATCTCTCTGGCGCCGAATGTAGGAAGACCGCGAGAACGGCGTTCGTGGCCCGGCTAGCTCAGTCGGTAGAGCATGAGACTCTTAATGTCAGGGTCGTGGGTTCGAACCCCATGTTGGGCGGTATCTTTTAGTTTTTACTTTGTTTACTGCGTTTAAACATATGTGGGAAAGAGAATGAATTCGCCCACACCTTTTTTCTATTTAATAGCCAAAGGAGAATCTCTCTGGCGCCGAATGTAGGAAGACAGCGAGCACGGCGTTCGTGGCCCGGCTAGCTCAGTCGGTAGACCATGAGACTCCTAATCTCAGGGTCGTGGGTTCGAACCCCACGTTGGGCGGTATCTTTTGGTTTTTACTTTGTTTACTGCGTTTAAAAATGTGGGAGAAAGAGAATGAATTCGCCCGTATCTCATTTCTATTTTAATAGGCAAAGGAGAATCTCTCTGGCGCCGAATGTAGGAAGACAGCGAGCACGGCGTTCGTGGCCCGGCTAGCACAGTCGGTAGAGCATGAGACTCTTAATCTCAGGGTCGTGGGTTCGAGCCCCACGTTGGGCGGTAACTTTTGGTTTTTTACTTTGTTTACTGCGTTCAAACATGTGAGGGAAAGAGAATGAATTCGCCCATATCTCTTTTCTATTTTAATCGGTAGAGCATGAGACTCCTAATCTCAGGGTCGTGGGTTCGAGCCCCACGTTGGGCGGTAGCTTTTGGTTTTTACTTTGTTTACTGCGTTTAAACATGTGAGGGAAAGAGAATGAGTTCGCCCATATCTCTTTTCTATTTTAATAGCCAAAGGAGAATCTCTCTGGCGCCGAATGTAGGAAGACACCGAGCACGGCATTCGTGGCCCGGCTAGCTCAGTCGGTAGAGCATGAGACTCTTAATCTCAGGGTCGTGGGTTCGAGCCCCACGTTGGGCGGTAGCTTTGGTTTTTACTTTGTTTACTGCGTTTAAACATGTGGGGGAAGAGAATGAATTCGCCCATATCTCTTTTCCATTTTAATAGCCAAAGAGAATGTCTCTTGCGTCGAATGTAGGAAGACAGCGAGCACGGCGTTCGTGGCCCGGCTAGCTCAGTCGGTAGAGCATGAGACTCTTAATCTCAGGGTCGTGGGTTCGAGCCCCACGTTGGGCGGTAGCTTTTGGTTTTTACTTTGTTTACTGCGTTTATACATGTGTGGGAAAAAGAATGAATTCGCCCACACCTCTTTTCTATTTTAATAGCCCAAGGAGAATCTCTCTGGCGCCGAATGTAGGAAGACAGCGAGCACGGAGTTCGTGGCCTGGCTAGCTCAGTCGGTAGAGCATGAGACTCTTAATCTCAGGGTCGTGGGTTCGAGCCCCATGTTCTGCGGTAGCTTTTGGTTTTTACTTTGTTTACTGCGTTTATACGTGTGGGGAAAGAGAATGAATTAGCCCATAGCTCTTTCCTATTTTAATAGCCAAAGGAGAATCTCTCTGGCGCCGAATGTAGGAAGACAGCGAGCCCGGCGTTTTGTGGCCCGGCTAGCTCAGTCGGTAGAGCAATGGACCCTTAATCTCAGGGTCGTGGGTTCGAGCCCCACGTTGGGCGGTAGCTTTTGGTTTTTACTTTGTTTACTGCGTTTAAACATGTGGGGGAAAGAGAATGAATTCGCCCATATCTCTTTTCTATTTTAATAGCCAAAGGAGAATCTCTCTGGCGCCGAATGTAGGAAGACAGCGAGCACGGCGTTCGTGGCCCGGCTAGCATAGTCGGTAGAGCATGAGACTCTTAATCTCAGGGTCGTGGGTTCGATCCCCACGTTGGGCGGTAGCTTTTGGTTTTTACTTTGTTTACTGCGTTTATACGTGTGGGGGAACGAGAATGAATTAGCCCATAGCTCTTTTCTATTTTAATATACAAAGGGGAATCTCTCTGACGGCGAATATAGCAAGAGACCGAGCCCGGCGTTCGTTGCCGGGCTAGCTTTTTCCGTTGAGCATGAGAATCTTATTCTAGGGTCGTGGGTTCGAGCCCCACGTTGAGCGATAGCTTTTGGTTTTTACTTTGTTTATTGCGTTTAAACCTGTGGAGGAAAAAGAATTAATGCGCCCATAGCTCTTGTACAAAGAAACCGACATAAATGGGTAATGAGATGCCCTTATTGAACGGGCGTTTTTTCTGTCATTTTCTTCTTTTGAACAGCAAAAATTTAGTAATATTTGGTCAAAGAAGAATTCGACAATATAATTTCCATTGCTTCATGTTTGATACATAGTTTCACTTTTATGAAAAACTATGGCAGAAGTAGCTTCCGTAAGGTGCGGTATAATTAAAATAGTCTTCCATGTATGCCACTGCTATGTGTCCCCTGAATGCTCCATGGAATTGGCTACCACTCTTTCGGCCAGATATCGTTAACGTTTAACTGTATCCGAAGTGTCTGGTCGGGAGAAGGTGAGGTCTCATTAGGATGGGGTAGTGTCCGATGGATTTAATTTTGCTGGCCATACCGTGGTTACTTTATATGCCAAAAGTGTGACATGGCTATTTTTTTTCCTTAGAAAGTCCGGGCACTTCGGCTGTGTCGAACACGCGCGCTGTTGGTTCAGAGGTTAGTATGTTAACCCGTCTCCCACCGGGACCCTAGAAGTGACCAAGGAAGGAATGCTTGAGAGAATACAAGTGTTGTGTGATTGTTCGTGATTCCGGGCGTCAACTACCGAGGTCATTAGTTCCGTAAGTGTAGTGCCTGTTTTTCCTCGGGAGGTGGCGGTGATCTTCTCCCCGCTGGATGGCGAGATCCGGCCCTGACCAACTGTCGACTAGCGGGGTTTTCCCCCTCAACAATCAGCGGGGCACCGCCCCAGCAGGGACAAGCTCTGAGCTTCCGACCGGTCTCCCGGCAAGTGTGGTAGTGTAGTGCATGTTAGTGTAAGTGTGTGTAAGAGATGACGATAGGACAAGGAAGAGGAAGGAAATATCGCGCGCGGTCCGTGGCAAGTTTGTTAAAGTACAGCTCCGGCATTCGCCTGGTGTTGATCGGAGAAAGCTGACAAGCTAATGTCGACAATCCTCAAATGTTGTGTACGAATGCATGAAAGGCTGTGGTGGCGTGGCCGTTTGCGATAAGCGTGTGTGTGTGTTGCAGGTGCTGGGCATCCTGCAGCAGGCGCCCCGCGTGCGCTTCCTCAACCTGAGCTTCAACAGCCTGGCCGGCCCCCTGCGCCTGGACCCCGCGGACGGCGGCGCCGGCGACCCCACACGCCCCGCGCGCCTTCGCCCCCGCCCGGCGACGCCAACGGCCACGCCCACCCCGGCCCCGCGCCCGCGCCCGCGCCGCCGCCCCCGCTGCCGCCCCTGCGCGCCCTCGTGCTCAACGGCACGCGCGTCTCCTGGGACAGCGTGGCGCGCCTCCTCGCGCTGCTGCCAGGGTGAGCAGCCCACCGCCGCTCTTCTCATCCTCCCCTCAACCCCCTCACCACCTACCCTCACCCACTCACCTCACTCCCTCCCCTCCCCTCCCCTCAACCACGCTCATTACCCCCTCACCCTCTGATCCTCACCCTCACCCCCTCCCTCCCCTCCTTCTCCACTCTCCCCTCCCCATCACCCCTCCCTTCCCATCTCCCCTCCCCTCCCCTCAACCACTCTCCTCACCCCCTCACTATCATCCTCTGATCCTCGCCCTCATCCCCTCCCTCCATCCCTCCTCCCCTCCCCCTCCCCTTGAACTTCACCCCTCCCCTCCTCTCTCCACTGCTCTAACCTCTCCCATCACCCATTCCCCTCATCCACTCCCATCGCCCATTACCCTCACCCCTCTTCTTATATCCATTCTACACCCCACCTTACCCAGGAGTAAGGGTAACTTCCTCCCCTCTCCTTATCCACTCCTCTCACCTTGACCCTGTATTTCACTCTCTCCCCTCCCCTCAACTCATTCTTTCTCGTCCTCCTGCGTCTTCCTTGTTTTATCTTCACTTTTATCCTCCTCTATCATTTTCATTTCCCTCTCAACCTTCTTCTTTCATTTATTTCTCTTTTTGTTTCTCGTCTCTTTTAGACTTGATCGTTCTTTCTTTCCTTTTTTACCTTGATGCCTGCGGCATTTTTCCCTCGTCGTCAGACGGATAATTAAATAGAAATTATCACAATTAATCAATAATTTTTGTTGTATGACAAATAACAGAGTTTGTTAATATCGTCTTGAAAGTACGTTTCGTCTTTTTTCAATGAAACCTATTTAGTTCCTCTACATCTTTCTTTATTAGAAAAAGTTCCCAATTTTCGTATGATTTCAATGTAAATGGTGCATTCCGTTACAGTGAAATGTACATAGCACACTAGAAAAGTGTAAAAGCTGATTCTTTATGTCACGGCACATAGGAGTTTTATTATTATTTATAATCCTTTAAATTTAAACATTATTTCATGCTCTATGGAATATGCCTTCAGTCGGAAGTTTTCATGGATGCTTCAAAACGATGTGTTTAACTGAATTGTGGAAAAGGCGACTGTGGACTTGTGGACTTGATTTGCTCCTTCGTTTGTATTGTGAGCAACATTCAGCGAGGGACAAGGGCTGGAAAGTCCGTCCTGTTCGGTTTGTCGATAGAGGGCGTGGAATGCCTGCGTGTCGAGCACGCACGAGTTCCAAACTTCCCAGTCGGCATCACGCTCCGGTCCACTCCCCGGCTTAGCCCCCGCCCTTGCCCCTCACCATTTTTTCCACTCCCCTCTCCCCTCCCATCACCCCCTCACGTGTCCCCCTCCTCTCACCCTCACCTTCACCCACTCCCTTCCTCACTTTCTGATGAATCAGGACACAGTCTTTAACCTCAAGTTTATTTGTCAAAGGCCTACTCCGCTACATTTGTAGCGGAGTTGATTGTCAGGTATTGTCAGGTATACAATTGTCAGTACAATACAATACAAGATTGTACAATACAAGATTGTCAGGAATACAATGCCACTCCCCTCACCCCCTCCTCTCACCCACTTCCCTTCCCGCACCCTCTCCCTCCCCATCTTTTCTTCTCTCATTCTCTCCCATCCATCCCCCTTGCCACCATCCCTTCACCTCCCCTCACCCTCACACCTTCATCTCCTTCCTCTCGTCCCTACTCACCTGTTCTTGTTTGTTTTTTTCTTTCTTGGCACGTGGGGTCTTGTCTTCACGATGGAATATCTCACGGTATTTCACATCGTTCTCGATCGTGTCTGTAGGAGTCGTACGATCGCCAGCACTGCTTGATACAGTCGCGATTATGCGACTCCTGGCGGCACGGCGAAGAACGACGCGAAATATTGTGAGATATTCCATCCTGAAGACAAGACCTCACCCGCCAAGAAATAACAATCCAAGTATACCGCGTTGTCCTCTCCCCTTCGCCACCGACGCAGCTACCCTGTCCTTACCCTGTGTTTAGGTGGGAGGCAATCCTGCCTGACTCTCGCTACGCCCATGCGTCGTACGCGCCATCAGAATGGGCGATCCCGCGAATTTAGCGATTGCGGCACACAGCCGTTACATTTCCGAACGACCTTCATTAATGGAGGGAAAGGGAATGTGCAAACGCAATCGGGGCTTTAAATGATGTGTGGCATAGTGGTTGTTAGCAATGTACGCTATGTAGTTTCTCCTTGATCAAAAATAGCTATTAACGTCATTATGCCGATAAAGAGTTAATAATGTACGCCGCGGAAGTTTGTCCGATTGTCGAGATTTGTAATCAACTGAGCCTACTATTTGTGTAATCGACTTTTCTTAATACCACCTAATTAGTAAAGTTCATGTAAATAAGAATTTCTTTTGCTTTGAATAGGAATACACAAACGTCAATTTTTATTACATCTCATTCGTTTGCCATGGGAGTCATGCCTCTCCGCGAAAATGTGCAGTTAAAAATATTTTTAATAATTGTATATATACTTCATAATGATAATTTTTTGAAATTTATTTGATTATTTTAACAGTTAGTGTAATTGAAAAATATAATATATAATTGTCACCATCCCGTCACCACATGACAATTATATATACATATAAGGAGCGATAGTGCGCTCGTGAAAACTGTTCAAAGGGTTGGTTGACTCGGTAGCTTAGTGGTCAGAGCAGCTGGGTGTAAACCAGAAGGCCTGGGATCGAATCCCGGTCGGGCCGACCAATTCTTTGAACAAATTTAATTAGAAAAATATGTTTTAAAGGTTTCTCCGAGTTTTAAAATAAAATATTTCTTGTAGAAATACTACACTAGTAAAATGAGTTTAAAATATCCCATAATTTGGATGTTTTCTAAATTAAAAAGTACAAATTGAAATGTGTATTTTAAATAGTATTAGAACCCGAATGTTCAGGCATTTATTTTTCTTAAAAAGCAGGTAAAAGGGAATACATTTTTAATAAATTGAGAAACAGAAGGGTTGTAAATATTTTTCAGGCAAAAATAAAATCCAAAACGCATTAAAAATATAAATAATTAACATTTTAAAACGTTATAATCAAAATAATGTCCAAAGGGATTGAAGGTCGTATTCAAGTGTGGGATGAGATCTCTCGTAGTCTGTCGACATCAGCAAAATAAATCTAATAATCTATATCGCTTTCAGACAGCTGTTTCTCACGTTCCTGAATTCATTAATTCCTACCAGAAATCGCACCTCCACTTGCCGAGATATAAATAACGAAGTACCCACATGTTTTCCAGTCTTCAAGATATAGGTTTTCAGCTCAACGAGTTAAGTGGTAACAGAAAAGTAATGAAGAAAAAACAACAAAATGTAAAATTAATGTAAAATTCTTAAAATAGTTTAGGAATATAGTATAAAATAGGTGTGTTCTTAAATAGATAAAAGATGCAAATAAGATTTTTCCAAAACATTCCAAAAGCACAGATAAGTGCTTCTCATTGTTAAAAGTTTCAGAAACATGACACTGATGAGAACGCATTTTGCCAAACGTTCGGGATCTAGTTATTACAATAAACTCCATTTAAAAACTTGTTTACTTTATTTTTTAATCCTTTTAGAGGTCTCCCAGACCTTTAGCTTTTCTGAAAACTGCATTATCTGTACAGATGCATTTTTCAGTAGTTCCAAATAATCATTCCTCGCGTGTTGTTAACACGTTTCACAGAAGGGAGTGATTTTACAGTTTCCCAGAGAGGCTAGTTTGCTCCCGGGTGTTTTTGTGAAATGGTATCGTCAATGCTAATGCCAATGTATGTACGATATGTAAATTTTGAGGAAGAAGCTAATTAGCTGGAAGATTATTGTAGATGTAACGTAGACAATAAAAACATTATTGAAAATGATCATGCCAGTAATTCGGTGACGAGAGAGAGAGAGAGAGAGAGAGAGAGAGAGAGAGAGAGAGAGAGTGATTCGTGTAGCTATGGTAATTCGATAGAGAACTTGAAAATCTGAAAAATCGCAAATAACGGGGAAATTTCTGTAGATGAGACATCGAACTCTCATTGATAAAATGAAAACATAATTTTATGATAAGAACAGATTCAGTTCAGACTGCACTCCCAAATACCATCGCGAATCCGTCAGTGACAAGTAAACTTTTTATCTAAAAAGTGCATTGTAGTTGCTAATTAAATATTCAATTTCGTCATTTTGTTTATAATGATTATTAACTAAGATATCTGAAGGTCTTTAACTCAGCCGCGAGAGTTCCATAATCATTATACAGACAGCAACAAATCTTTCAAAAGAAAATTACAAAATCCTTGTCGTGTAAACACTCACATAATTTTAAAAAATGTTAAAAATGTATGTTATTATTTCTTTCTTAATAAGTGTGAAATAAATACGTAAACAATATTTAAAATTAACTATATATACTGTGTTTTGATAGACAAACTTATTGTGAGACCAGCAGTTTTTCAATTTTTTCATAGCGGTCTGAAAGACCGCACCCGGGTATTAACATATTAAAAATCGGACCCGCATACTATACTTCGATATTTTTCAAAGTGGCCGATGACATTAGGTTATTGTTACACCCCCTACCTTATAAAATGAATCACTTTGATTAATTCACAAACGAACTTCTCAACGAGGCTCGTGGAGTGTGCTTACCACTGTTACTGGAATGTGTGGTCAAAAATGTGCTTACCACTGTTAAAAAGATTCATTTTATAAGGCAGAAGGAGATGACAATGACCTAATGTCACTGGCCACTTAAAAAAAATCAAATATAGAAAGTTAAAAAAAATCCTCCCTCGTCAGCCCTCCCCCCCCCCTCGACCCCTGAAAGCGCGTGTGTGGCTCTAAATATTTTCTGAAGGCGGGGATCTCGGCGGGGCCCCGGCCACTCAATTCCCCGACGGCGGCGGCCTCCCCTGCGATCGCCCGGGGCGGGGGGCGGGGGGCGGGGGGCGGGGGGGCGGGGGGGGGCGGGGGGGCGGGGGGTACCGCCCCCGCGCCGCAGGCGACGTCCCCGACGCGCGAAGGGCGATGGGCGATCGATGGGCGAGGGCGCGTGCCACTCACCAGCCCTCCTCCGCCCTCTGGCCCTTTGGCCCTCTCTGGAGGCAGCTTCTTCCGCAAATGGAGAGACGTTAAAATTACATCGGAGCGGCTAGCCTCGCGATTTACCCACTTGTGCTGACTTTGGACAGCACTCACTTGAACTCTCGTCGAGGCTCTGTCTATGTTTGCATTTTTCTGAGGTTTGCTTTAATCCTGCTTTGCATTGCAATAATTATTTTCAATTCTTGAACAACTATTCCTAGTTAAACTGGAATCACTATTACTTATTTTGCCCTGCTAGTCCAGTCGGTCGACGTGCCTTCATACGAATAAGCAAAGTTGCTGGAAATTGTAGCTTCGACTTTACCACATCGGACTGCTCGCAAATAAAAAATTGGCTTAGTTCAAATACAATTAATGTTTATTAATTTCTTTAACTACACAAATCTCCTGTTCTTTACTCCTGTTAACTAATTTAAAACCATGAGTTGAACATTCTTGCATTCTTTTCCGTTGGTCTCCATGTTCATCTCCGCTCTCATTGTACCAATTTCAAAGCGTCTCTTCCCATCGGTGAACGCCCGCTCCCGAACGTCGCTCCTCACAATTCTTCAGTTTATCCGTTTATTTGTCGCCAGCATTATTCCTTTCATTCCACATTCAGAACACACCGACAAAGTACAATTCACTTTTCTTGCTCCCGACCAACAAAACCCCCATTAACTGTCATCAGCCACCTCCATATGATACCTCTTCCTATAACAATAGCCACCCTATCTCACATCTTAACAAATTACAAATTCATATAATTATGTAATCACGAATAAACCTGTCAAACAACGGCGCACATGTTCTTCGCCATCGAAATTAATAGTACTGGAGTGATTTTGGCGGTATATCACAACATCTACGTTTGTTTCATTCAATATTTCTCTACTCCCAATTTTGTCTCTTTCCATCAATGTTTATTTTCTTTCTTCTTCATGTTTTCCGTCTTCATTTTTCCATTTGTATTTCTTTCCTTCATTTTTCTCTTTCTTTCCGCCTTCATTTGTAATATTTTCCGTCGTTTTGCTTACGTTTTGATCTTTCCATCTTTCTTTTATTCTTTCAATCTTTGTTTCCATATTTCCTTCTATGCATCTATCATACACTCCTTCCATTTTCCTTCTTTTCATCAATGTTTCCTTCCTTTCCTCTTTGTTTTCCATCTTTATTTCTTTACATCTGTTTTTCTGTCCTTCCATTTTTTCTTTCTTACCATCTATCTTTTTTCACATTTTCGTGTTTGCACCTGTATTAAGTACATTTCATCTTTCTTTTTTTCTTTTCTTTCTTTATTTCTTTCCATTTTTATGGTTCCTAACTTCCTTTTTTTCTTGTCTAGGTATAATTTCTTCCATTGTTAATTTTTTACATCGAAATTTCTAACCATGTGCTTATTTGTTCCATATTTTCCTTCTTTCCATCTCTTTTCTATAATTTCTTCTTTCTATTTATATTTAGTTCCTTTCATATTTATTTCATTATTTCCGTTTTTTTATTTCTATCTTCCTTTTTACTTTCTCGCCTTACGAACACTTCGTAAGAAGAGAAAGTTATGTAATCGTACGCCGGAAAACGGAGAATTTTCGCCAGAGAAACTCTCATAGGTCTGGTAGCGACAAAGTGCATAAAACCTGCTGCTAAATTGAGAAGAAAAATCCTCTATCTCGTGGTGTAGTCAATATCCACGTTTTATTGCTTCTTGAAACTGCAAAATCGATTGACGGCAAAACGTCCGTCTGTGGTCAAGGCTAGCGCCTAAATCGTTCAGCCGATTTTCTTCACAATTGGTATTCTCGATTCTTATTCACTGTTAAATTTCCAAGGATAATGGGATATTAACCACAATAAAGGATAAAATTTTTAATATTTAGAAAATTCCGTCATACATATGTTTCGGGAGTGTTTTTCCCATCATCAGTGACACTAAAATGGAAAATTCAGTTTTGTAATTTTCATTTTGCTAACTTGTTTACTGAATTTTCCATTTTAGTGTCACTGATGGTAGGGAAAACACTCCCGAAACATATGTATGACGGAATTTTCTAAATATTAAAAAAATTTATCCTTTATTGTGGTTGATATCTCATTATCCTTGGAACTTTATCATGGATTATCACAAAATCTCTGCTGCCACCACAGAACGTATTCACTGTTGTCGAGGCCCCTGGTTTCTTATAGATGTGTCATTTTTTTCCATCTTAATTTCCTTCTCTGTATTTCTTCGTCTCATTTTTCTTTCTCTTTTGCACCTTTATTTATTTGTTTGCTGTCAGGCTGGAGGAGCTGCACCTGTCGCTGAACGAGCTGCGCGAGGTGTGCCTGGGCGCGGGCGCGCACGGGGCGCTGCGGCGCCTCTTCTTCAACCGCAACCCGGTGGGCGAGTGGGCGCAGGTGGCCAAGCTGGGCGCCGCCTTCCCGCGCCTCGAGGCGCTCTCGCTCGCTGACTGCCCGCTGCGCTCGCTGCGCCCCGCGCCCGCCGCCAACGCCCCCGCCGGCGCCGGCGCCGGCGCGCCCAACGACGACGAAGACGACATGGTCGGCGACGCGGGTGAGACAGCGCACACGCTGTACACACACACACACACATTCGGCGAGTAGCGAGCGACTGCTCGTCCAATCCCAAGTAGTGAGGATGGGATGACTGCTATTTGCTGAGCGCCAAACATTCGCGCTCCCTCCACCCGCAGCGTCTTGGTCATTTGCGGTGGGGCTCCACACATTCGGCGTTCGGCGAGTCGCGAGCGACTGCTCGCCCTATCCCAAAGGAGTGTGAACGGGTTAATTGCTATTTGTCGAGCGCCAAACACGTGGTGCTCGCTCTACCCGTATTTGTCGGTCATTTGTGATGGGGCTCCACACTTTCGGCATTCGACGAGTAGCGAGAGACTGCTCGCCCAATCCCGAATAGTGTGGATGAGTTGCTTGCTATTTGCCGAGCGACGAACATTCGATGCTCGTCCTATATGCATTCGTCATAGCCTTTGCCGGTCATTTGTGGTGAGGTTCCAAACATTCGGCATTCGGCGTGTTGAGGGCGTCTGCTCGCCAAATCCCGACTAGTGTAGATGGGTTGCTTGTCAAACATTCGATGCTCGCCCGACACGCAGCGTGTTGGTCATTTGCGTTGGGGCTCCACACATTTGGCATTCTGCAAGTAGCCAGCGACTACTCGAGGGTTGGTTGCCCTTTCCTGAGTGACCAACATTCGATTTTTATTCTATACACCGCGTGTCGGTCTTTGGGACGCATCAAAGGAAGCGAACATACACCGAGCACATCAGGTTCTCGGGATTGGATGAGCAGTAGCTCGCTCTCGGCGAATGGCCTAATGTCACCGGCCATCATAGAAAAATCGAAATATAACCACACGTACCATTAACCGATGGCCGCCACACTGGGACGCCGCTGGAAAGCTTTGGCCTCGTCAGGAGCTGTTGTGCTTCCACAGACAGACCAAAAATGCCAAATACATACACAGCAGGCGCGGCTCCTCATTAAAGGCTTTAAGGCGGAGCTTCCCCTATAAAAATCGCCGCCCAAAAGAAATTTACAAATATATTTGTAAATGAATTTATTTATTAATAATGGATTTCTGAGTTATATTATATAACAATCATATCAAAAATTTTCTTTGTCGGATCGTTAGCGGCCGGCCGTAACGCATTTGAAGCTGTTGACAGGGAAGATAAAGGCATTAGGCTTCCACTTCGTTCCGTCATAAGGCCTGTGTAAAACGACGAGGCGTGACGTCATGAATTCACTGCACGGGTTTATGGGCGAACGAAAGGCTGCCGCTTGGCAGCCTTCGAGCATGGGCAGAGCGTGGGGCTGGCGTCTGAGGGAGTGCACACCAGATAGCTTTACTATGCAGCTCAGTGAGTAACACCGAGCTTCAACTAGTTCAAAATCATGGTAGGGGCGCATCTCCCTCATGTATGTATCGGAAGGAATAGTGCTTAGAAATACAATACTATTTAAAAGCTAAGTCCTAATGAAATATCTAGATAAAATTGTGTCAAAGAACAGGTCCCTCTGCTGTCCCTGTAAATGAAAACCTAGTACTGCCCTCCGAATTGAAGGACCCCTCCCGCCCCAAAGCAATTAAACATTTGCAGCCTCCCTTATTTAGAAAACCACGAACCGCGACTGATATATAGATACTACGTAAGTCTTTTATGTATTATCGTGAACGTTGCGCTTTCAGAGTCGCAAGAGGCGGAGCGCGTGGCGGCGGCGGCGGCGGAGGCGAAGGCGGAGGCACGCGAGTACGCGCGGTCGGAGTCGGCGCCCGAGGCGACGCAGGCGGAGGCGGCGGCGATGGCGGCGGCGGGCGCGGAGGCGCTGCCGTCGCACCACTTCTTCCGGCGCCTGCGCTGCCTGAACGTGTCGGGCACGCTGCTCGCCGGCTGGGAGGAGGTGGACCGCCTGGCGCGCTTCCCGGCGCTCACCGCCCTCCGCATCTCCGGCTGCCCGCTGCTCGAGGTGAGACACCTCCACTGCGATACTGCGATTTGCGTAACTTTGTCCCTGACAGGAATCAGCTGTTTCGCTGCCATCCAATCAGGAGCTTATATTTCGCGACAGTGACGTCACTATGGTGACGTTCAAGCTCCCGATTGGATCAAACCGTGAACAGCTGATTTCTGTCAGGGAGAAAGTTACGAAAATCGCAGTATAGAGTCCCGAGATCAGTGTTGTCAAGGTCGATGCCACGAGCGGGAGTCCGTGGCGCGAGTGCCACGACGAAATCGCCCCTCCACGCAGTTCATTATCCCGCCACCAGAGACCACACCATCCCTATTGTAAAACCGCGGGGTTACTAATAGTTCCCTTCCCCGACTCTAGTGGCGCAGAGAAGCTCGTGGCATGGCACGGTGCCAAGGCGCGTGCCATTTATTTCAGTAGAAGACCTTGACACCACTGCCTTAGAGGAAAAAAATACAAAATATTTTACGATTAAGAAAAATAATGAAAATTTGTTAGAGTTTAGTATGCCGAAGTGCAACTATAAACTAAAAAACTAGATTTAAGCAAAAATTAAGTTAGTTTTAGTTTATCCTAATTTAATTATTAAAGCAAAGCCCTCGCTCTCAACTGCTTAAGTCGCAAGGCAGCAGTGCACTGTATCCCACTTAAGCAAATAAATTCCTGCCTCCTCAGGGGTACTGTGGAGGAGAAATTTAGAGGAGACACCCCACCCCTTGACTCCCCAGATACAGAAAGTAGTTCAACCGCCGCCATTTAATATCCTCTCACCCGATAACTCCGCCATGCAGCAATCAGGAGCTGAAGGAAAATTATGACAATTGGTGATGTTATGAAGAGTTTCAAGAATGTTAATATTGGTTTGGGATATATTCATAGTTCTCAACACACACAAAACCACGCAGTTCCAATTCTCCTGACTACTGGATATAAAATGGCGGGTTTGATGAAACAACTGAATACGCTACTCCTCGTATCTAGGGACCACCACCCCACCCTCCAGTTATAACATAGTGCGTCAGGAAAGTCTCTCCTCAGTGGAACCAGTCGGTGGTGAGAGTGCTACCACCACAAATTATGTTGGTAGCACGGATTTCAGCTTGTTAAAAATAGAAACGTAAATTCCGTACTCCCCACAGATGCAGGAAGTGTTGTCCCCTTTCCTTCTTTCCCAGTGATCTGGTTGCTACGATCATAAATGGGTCATTCCATGCAAAAAAGTAGGAAATCTGACACTACATCTCAGAATTTAAAAATATTTTGCCACTTTACTTACCATGATACCTGCATGAACCAGGTACAATATTTTTGTCTCATCATCCATTGTTTAGCAACAATGGGCACTTGAAATATTAGGTTAGCAGTCTGTAGACATTCCGTTATGATTTTTTCCGATGATATGCAAACAAGCAAAAAATATGAAAGTTACACTATTTGTAGAAGAAATGTGAAGGATAATTTTACGCTAAAGATATTTTTTTTACCGTGAGTCTTTAACAATTAGGAAGTAAACAAATTCTAAAAAATGCAATAAATGGAAATCTAATATTTTTAAATTCTTGAATTTTGGAAGAAAAATTGCTGAAACTACTTTCAAGCTACTCATCATCAATTTCATCGTGGAATCTTGAATGGTTTTAAAGTTATGAATAAAATTATCTTTCTGGCGCTCCATAAACGAACTCATCTCAGCTGCTAGAGCCGCCGCGCCCCAGCGCTCTTCGTCAGCACTCGGCGTTTCTTTTTTCCTCCGCGGCGCGATGGTGGATTTCGCAAAACTACTTCTCTAGGTGTTAATTTTGCCGTTCAAGCTACATGAAGAGATATCATATATTTCTCATTAGCTGTTTTCACATTTGAAACTTTTTCTTTGAATTGTGTCAACATTTCTTCTCCATCATTGCTTTCTGTACTCACATGAAATAATTCAGAAACTGCTTTATTTACGGCACTCACATTTCTCCTTGCCTACGATTTCTCTCGGGTTTGTTTTCGCAATGACAATGGTGATTGACCCAGAGGATACAAAATGTTTACATTACTGATAGTGGCTTCCTCTGCAACTCCTGGGGCTACGTACTCCTCTTCACTTGACGTTTTCACTTCACTGTTTCAGTTGAGTCACTAAGATCTGCATTGGGCATTTTGGATATTTTGTGACGACACAGATCGCATATTGCTTCACGTACCACTAAATTCGATATTTTCTTCCGCATCGCCTCCGTTATCTTTCTCTTACCCACCCGACTTTTGTGCTTCTCAAGTCCAAATGGATTGCAGCACCAAAACCTGTTAAACGTATTCATCTTTGGCATTTTCTCTCACGATGTATCACTGAACAGTAACACGCGAAAACTAAGTCTGTAAACTGGTGTCAGGATCCCTTCGAAGGCATCGATGGATCCCCTAGGGAATGAACTTGGCGGTGCCTGCCTACGACCTTGCGTCACCTCTCGCTGGGCAAAGGCACGCGACTTTCAACCTTAAGAGAAAAATACGCGTATACTTTTTATTTAATAACTTACGCATTTTTTAAGATTCCATCGCGACAGTTTGCAGAATGGTTATTTATTGGTTCTTCTTGCAGTGTGTAAAATATGAAAGAAAAGAAAATATTACTTTTGAAGCAAAATGTATTTGTTTAATTTATTAGCATTTTTTATTATAAACAAATATCTCAATCCTTAATATATTATCAACTGCTTAAAATATGATCATTTATCTTTAAAATAGTGTGCCTGTTTTTAAAGTTTTATTAATTTTATGAACTTCATAATTATTATCATTATTGAGTACATTGTGTCATCGTCCATGTTTAACCGGTAATTGTTGCTAAACTGCTGAAGATATTAATTCCATAAATTGTCTTTTAACTGTTCATCATTAGTAGATTAATGTAATAAAATATGAAAAAAATCTGAGACTCACTGTCAGAAAACCTGAAATTTTGCATGGAATGACCCAAATGCAATTTTTAGTAAGAACCCGTGATTCGGCACGCTGCGGAGAGACTTTCCTGGCACACGTTAGTATCTGTGTGTTACAAAAAATACGATAATGTATGTTCCGGTGGAGGAGGTGGTTCAGGGCATCAACTGATGTCACTGTAGTGTATCTAGCCGGGAGGTTCTAGGTTCGAATTCCGAAGGTCGCAGGGTTTTTGACACTAGCTTATCAGCTAGGTCGAATTCGGTTCTTTCTGCAGGAGAATTCTAGCTCCCGGCTGCTCTGGTCGGTAGTTTTCCGTGGTTTCTCCGATCAACACCACGCGAAAGCCGGAGCAGTATCGTAACAAAGGGGCCACGGACCGCGCGCGATCGTTCCTTGACTATCCTCACCTCTTACTTGCATTAACATTCACTACACCACTGCACATACCGCGAGATCGGCCAGGAGCTTAGACCTTGTCTCGGCTGGGGTGGTGCTTCGCTGGTGGGAGATGCCTGGTGCTGGTGTAGCGTCTCTCTTTCTCACTTCTTTCCCTTGCTTCTTCACATGCCCCTCATTCCATTCCTTCCCTTTTTTCTTTTCCTTTCTTTCTCCATTCCTTTGACCCGGCCACCTATGTCACCTTTCTTCCTCTCCTCTTTCCTACCGACCTTTCTTTTCTCTTATCTTCCACACTCTTTCTCACTTCACTTCTTCCTTCCTTCCTTCCTTCCTTCCTTCCCTCCTTCCTTCCTTCCTTCCTTCCTCCCTCCTTTCCTCTCTATCATTTCTTTCTGTCTACCTTCCTCCCCTCTCATTTCCGTTCTTCACTTCCTTCTTCTCTTTTTTCTTTTTTCCTTCACATTCGCCATTTTCTCCCATATCCCTCATCGGTGATCTGAGGAAGTTCCAATCCCTGTAAATTCCTGTAATTTGATATGTGAATTTTTACTAAATTTGTGAATTCCTTCCAAGACAAATTTTTCTCTCCGATTTTTCACAAACTTGGGAATGAGAATCTTAATAAATTGATTGATTCTCTGGGTTGTCATTACTGTCTCGCTAACATCTACAGACATCTACAGTCTCAGATGCTCTATTTCGCTCTTCCTAGTGCTTTTTTTTTTTAATTCATTGCTTGCCACACGTTGCTCGCCATGTGTGCTTGCATGCCGCAGAATAGAAATTATTCTATCTACTCTGTGATATACTCTCTGTTAGAAGCACAAGGCTCATTGACATGAAGGGAAACCATTCAGCTAAGGGTGGGAAGTGTCACCAAGGAAGAACTTTAACTTTTTTATTTACTACTTACATAGTATAGTAAGTTACTGTATTGTAATAAATTTCTTTAACACGTGTAGCCAGAATCCAAATTTTCTGGGTCCTTGATGACGGAAAATTGGTAGGAATGATTAGTACAATGAACACTCTTTTACATCAAACAAAAAAGAAATTGCAAGTTAACAGTTACACTGAAGATAACAGTTACACTGAATTTAACTTCATTTTTTCATAAAAACATAACATAAAATGTAATATTTACATCTCATAAAGCACACCATCAAACTGTGTTTCAAATAATATACCAGTTAATAAAATATTTTGGTCTCAATTTGTGCCTTTGCTGACAAAAACGTTTCAATTTCAGTTTTCAAACTGTTCCAAATGATTTTCTTAATTTCTTATTATAACATATTATGTTGTTTGTTTGTTTTTTATTGATTTATTTGAACATATTTCCAAAGTGTGTGACTAAGATTTGGACATGACTAAGTTATTCATTGAAAGTTTTGAAATGTTATATAAAAAAATAGCTCTTTCCTTTCGGAAGGACCCAACAAAAAAAAGAATACCCAATCTTTTACCTGTAGCTCTCTTGAAAAACATTCAAAACATCTGTTGTTTTTCACTGTGTGACTTCTCAGGAACCAACATACTGATAAATAAATTTTGGAGACTTTTTGAAAACCCAAATCTAAATCTTGTTTCATTTGGTTATGGTTCCAACAATATATTTAATAAAGAAATAACAATTTCAGTTCCCATTTCATTATTGTTTTTAAGAGTTTATGCTCAGATTTTGATTTTGATTTAATACTTTGCATAAAAGTTTGAATTGGGAATCCTATTAAAAGGCATTGTTTGACACTCTCATTAGGTTAGTGTACCATGGCCGTCAAACCTGCAGTTCAAAATATAGTTTGCAGGGGAGATAGGAGTTGGCTTTATGTTGGTGTTTGGATTGGTATGCTTTAAACACCATAAAACAGGGTGACATTGGACGCTTTTTACTGTTATCATTTTTTAAAAATTTATGGTAAACTATCTTTAGTACCATTTTTAATATCAGTGTTTTCAGAATTCTAGGGATGTATTAAAAAAATGCAGTGTGATATGCAGCGTAAACTAAATGTTTAGTAAGATAACACTGTCCAGTATTATCCCATATTTTGGAGTGTCTTGAAACACCCATATATTTATTTAACTGTATATTTTAACTATATATTTACTCACATGGATTTAATTTGGAAAGCTGAGAATTTAAAAGATAAAATAACAAGCTAGATAAAATATGTTTTTATTGATGTCTTGATCAAAAATAGACCTTTCTCATCTGTCTTTTATTTCTTTTTAGAATCTTTCCTTTATTAACCTTCTATTCAAAATGTATCACTTGCTCATGACCCATTACTCAGTTCACATCCACCATACCAGAGCTCTCCTGGTTGCAGTGGAACGGCACCTCCCAGAACAGGCCTCCGTGATGTCTTCCGGGGTCATCCGCTTTGCTCCTCTTCAACAGCCTGAGACCCTCCAATTAACACTTCCACAAGAACGAATTAATCTAATTTCTCACCCAATGGTCATCCAACATATCACAACTTAGCAATCGCCACACGATCCCCCATTTACGGCACCCAGTGTCTGCTCAATTGTTATCAACACGCTGAGCACACACCATAGCAGCGCCACAACAACAACACATGTTCCCGCTCCACGTAGCCCTCCTTGACATTCACCGTCAACCATCCAATCCACCATGTTTTGAATGTCACACCTGTAACTTTGCCCCATTGGCTGAAGTCATCACACCCCTTGTAGTTTTTTCACAAAACGAATGCCAAGCTTGACTGCTTCAATAATTTTCAGATAATTAATGTATATTTATTGGTAGTGATTGTTACAAAACTACCTGTTGCATTCTGCAAATATGCTAATCAACTCCCCTGGAGAATGGCGTTAAAAGTACTTTCAGAATATACATTACCAGAAATTTACATACATTATTTATTGCCTTTACAAGGAAAATAAAAGAAGAAATAGGGATTAATGATTCTGGGAAATACAAAGCATTGTCTGTAGAATAAGCTGGTACAGTTTGAAGATAATTTGTTTCTAACAATGAAGTAATTCACAGAGTTCATTGTGTCTGAAATCCCCACGTGTCTAATGTCACTCCCATTCCACAGCGTTTGAATAGTATTCAGATTTGACATTTGTGTTTAGTCACAGATAGTTGAATAATGAATTGAGTGGAATCCTGCAAATTGAAAAGTTTTGATCCTTATTAGAAAGTTGTTTTTTTATTTGTAAAGAATATTTAGATGTTCAAGCTCTCTTTAATATATTTTCAGACACTCTGCTTTTCTTATGTAACCCATGCTATACTACAGTCTTTATTTTGTTTAATTTCACTGAGTAATCCTGAATTATGTAATTCACGGACCTCTTTTCACAAAATTTTAACTTTTGGAGTAATGTTTATAATGCATTTCAATGTTTGTGTTATAATGATAATTTGTATTACATTTTTCAAAATGTTGTTACAAGAATTCTCTATCATTTTATTCACAATTTTATGCAAGTTTAACCTATACAGTAATTTCAAAATACTCAAAGATTGTCTTTTGTCTAATACCTACGGTTCTAACATAAAATAGTAATGAAAAAAATAATTTTCTCAAAACTGAGCATCAAAAATTTCATTGTTATGTAAACTTACATTCACACACTCAATTTTTGTCTGCAGGCAGCCCAGGAGCATACCCAGTATGAACGCAGACAGCTGCTGATTGCTCGTTTGCCCAATGTTCGCACTCTGAACGGAGGTGGTCTCATATCGTCAGAGGAGCGAGAGGATGCAGAGAGGGCCTTCATCCGCTACTACATGGACAAGCCAGAAGTAGATCGACCAGAGAGGTAAGCAAAAAGGTCAATCATTGGAGTAAAAGCTAGAGAGGAGAGAAATGAATTTTGAATGAGGTAGATATTAAGTAAGAAAGCATATAAAATGTTAACACTCGTGTTACTGGCTTGGGGGAAGGGGGAGTTTACCTCATTCACCTCAATATTTTCAAGTAGACCCAATAGTAGTTTTTATTCTAATTTCACTTTTTTATATTAATGTAAGTGACATAAATATTCAATAAATATGCTTTGGGGCAGACATAAGATAGTGCTGTTCATATTAGCAGAGCCCTTGAAGTATGAAAACAGAGTTAACAATGCACAGAAACAATTGAAAGTGTTATTTAATTCCAATGCTTATCAAGATTTGCTGCAAGCTTTCAACTTAGATGAGTTAGGAGTCAGAGTTATTACAGCCACGGACAGCTGCAAGTCAATCTTAAGTCTAATCAGTATTATAAAATTGGTGCTAGTATGAATCAGTTATTAGACTGGATTTCAATCATTAATTATATTTACATCCCTGATTTTCCTACCCCATTTATTTGCCTGCACCCCCACCCATCCAGTTGTGCCTGCTCTGCTTCTGCCCAGCTCCACCCACCCAGCTCCACCCGCCCAGCTCCACCCGCTCAGCTCCATCCCTCTCAGATCCACCCCTCCCAGCTCTAACCCTTCCAGCTCCACCACTTCCAGCTTCACCATTCCCAGCTCCACCCCTCCCAGCTCCACCCGCTCAGCTCCATCCCTCCCAGCTCCACCCCTCCCAGCTCCACCCGCCCAGCTCCACCCGCCCAGCTCCACCCGCCCAGCTCCACCCGCCCAGCTCCACCCGCCCAGCTCCACCCGCCCAGCTCCACCCGCCCAGCTCCACCCGCCCAGCTCCACCCGCCCAGCTCCACCCGCCCAGCTCCACCCGCCCAGCTCCATCCCTCTCAGATCCACCCCTCCCAGCTCTAACCCTTCCAGCTCCACCACTTCCAGCTTCACCATTCCCAGCTCCACCCCTCCCAGCTCCACCCGCTCAGCTCCATCCCTCCCAGCTCCACCCCTCCCAGCTCCACCCGCCCAGCTCCACCCGCCCAGCTCCACCCGCCCAGCTCCACCCGCCCAGCTCCACCCGCCCAGCTCCACCCGCCCAGCTCCACCCGCCCAGCTCCACCCGCCCAGCTCCACCCGCCCAGCTCCACCCGCCCAGCTCCACCCGCCCAGCTCCACCCGCCCAGCTCCACCCGCCCAGCTCCACCCGCCCAGCTCCACCCGCCCAGCTCCACCCGCCCAGCTCCACCCGTCCAGCTCTACCTGCCCAGCTCCATCCACTCAGCTCTACCTCATTGTGCCCTTCCTATACATACTCATTTCCAATAACAGAACTTTGGGGTGTAACCACATATTGGGATACATTTTCAGATTGCAACCCCCGCTACGTATTTTCTTAGCTGTTCAAAAGCAATTTTGCCAAACTTGAGAACAATCACTCCAGTGGTTCAAACGTTTTGTGGAACATAGACCCTCTTTCATTTTTTTAAAAATATATATGTAGATAAACTCATTTATTTTAAATTTGTTGTTGGAGGGACCCATGCCCTTGCACCCCAAACCTTCTTCTGGCACTTTTAAGGTAGCTTCTGGCAATGCGGTTTTGTGACTTTTTCAGATACAATGACCTTGTTGCTGTCCACGGCCGCCTTGACCCCCTGGTTCAGGTGGATCTCAGCCCAGAAAAGAGGGTTAAAGTTCATGTCACATGCGGAGAGCAATCAGAAGTGCGATGTCTGCACGTCTACCAGACGGTAAGAGTACCGATAACAAAAAAATTCAGAAGCACTTAGTTGTGCATAAAATTTAGTAACTAGCTGATGAAATCTAGAAACAAATTGTGAAGTATTTATGGAATTAAGAATTTACAAATAGGAATATTGTCTAGAGTAATTATTTTATTTTTATTTTATTTTATTTATGAATGTACAAAGTCAATGGGATATACCCATTTATAGGCTTATAATAAAGTATAGAAATTTTTAATATATCAATTATATATCACATGTATTATTTACGCACATATCTAGACAATTATATTAAATTATAATAGAAAAAATTAAAATAGACACATTTTGAAAATAAATAATAATAAAAATTATAAAAGACAAGAAATTGTAATAAAGATAATTTATAATAGACCAAAAATCAAAATAGGCAGAAGAGCTATTTTAATTTTAAAACTATATTGATTACTTAGTCAACAATTTGAACAATAGGCAAAAATAACAAATAATAATAATAATAAAATAAATGAACATTCCAACAATATTTGCTCATCTTAATATGGTGTGATTAGGTAGATTTCTGATAAAGAAAAATTTTATTCCAGGTGGCAGATCTTAAACAAAAACTAGAATCTTTCACTGGTCTACCTGCTGGACGCATGAGGTTGTTCTATGTAGATCAAGCCATGCGCAGTGTCCATGGTCCTGAGGAAATGAGGTACCCAAGTAAACGACTGTACAGCTACAACATCGCCAACGGTGATGAAATCATAGTGGACGTCAAACAGCGCACAACTGAGCGCACACTCAGCACAAGTAGCACAGGAAGTACGAGCAGCAGCAATAACAACAATAGTAGCAGTAATAGCAGTAGTAACAACAGTAACGGAACCAGCAATGGGGTAAATAATAATTTACGCTGAGCAGAATCTACTGCTGTTGACTGTTGTCATTGCTTCCCATGTGGGACTTGGGAACATGCAGATCACCAAACATTAATTCTTGATAGTGTTTGGCCCTGCTTTCTGAATGTCTGCTTGCAATTGACTTCTTCTTCTTCTCAACAAAGAGTTCGCATTGAAACTACAAATGTTTATGTGATCTATAGAGTTATGAATGTAGCTTTGTGATTTGGGTTCAATTGTTTGTCTTCCTCTGATGTAGGAATGAGTTGCTTAATTTGTGACAATTGCTTTAAGTTGGTTGATATTTGGAAAGTTTTTTGTTGTAGTTTGTGTTCAATGACTCTTTGGCACAATTCACTTCTCTGGACACATTATTGAAGTAAAATGGGATATTATTTCATTATTTTAAACAATTCTTAAATACGGGAGTTTTCTATTGATTGAACAGTTGAAGTAGTTTAATAAACATTGATTGGAAGAACCATATAAAATGAGTCGTAGAATGGATTTCCAATCCTTTTCTATCAAGAAACTATTCTCAAAGATACTAAAAAGTTTCTATTTGCCTTTGACAATGTATATTATTGCAATTTTAAATCCTTTGAGGTGCTTGGTTATGAAATATATCAGCACTTCAATTTATTTTATTTTTGATTATGTTATTAAATTTTATTTTTTCTGTCCATTCCTATATGCTTCTTTGGAGTGGCATCTTAAATACTATGGGGTATGCATGAAATGTATTATTAAGAGGAAACTTTGTTTGAAAGATAACAAGATGTTTCTGCTAGGCATTGTATTATAAGTCAAATAGGCTGATGAACTTTCAGTCATTTTTTCAGCCCACTCCTGAAATATTATTTAATATCATAAAAGTTTGCTATCTGAAATTTTGATTCAATTTTCATAAGTGAAATATTTCCATTGTCCAGTTTCACTTGTCAGTATGGATTTTTTCCTTAATAATTAAAATTAAATACATATGAGTTTTCTTCAAATTTGACATACGTAAACATTTGAAAATTCTTGCTGATATGTTGATGAATTTTTCGTCTCCATTTTCATTGCAATAAGCAATTTTATGACTTCAGAGATAGTCTCAGAACATATGAAAACATTCTATTCTTTATTATTTTGTGCATGATTCACAATATCAGCCTATTCCTTTGTTTTTACCTTGCAAAGAAAGAAATTCTAAAATATGTTAAAAATATTCTTTTCATAATAGATATTGAAAGACCTGCATTCCTATTACGTATGGGACATGTGTGTACCAATATTCACTATTTAAGTGTTCACTCTTATTACTAATTTTTATGCACCATAATTGGCTCCAAATTTCACCTGTGGGTTTAAATGAGTAAAATTCCACCATTCCAAGGCTTTAAAACTGGGGGGATAATGATGTGAATTTGAGATTAAAAACGTGGTTTTTGAAACAATGATTTTTATTCTTTTTACAAAGAATAGCTTCTAAGTTATTCTGGTGTATTAATGATATGAATTTGAGCTTTATTACTCTTTCAAGATGATTAAAAAAAATATGTAATTTCTCAGTTTTTATTTCCAGACATGAATGTTATTGCAATAATACTACGACTTTTTCATGTGTTGTTTGTTTCTTACTCCAGATTATCTTTAATAAAAATTAATTATCCAAAATTCATTAACTTCTCTGCATTTAGAACACAAATAAAATTTGTGAGATCTGGTCAAAAGGTTTGTAATTGGCCATTTCATTGCTTTATAAAGTTAATTGGTTTGGAATAATAGTCTTGAGAATCAATTGTATTCTTGTATTCATAATTAATATTTTCTTTGACCACAATTGATGTAAGAAGTGGAAAAAAATAATTTATGAACAATGTTCAGATTTATATGAGCAATCTATTTGTTCTACCATTCACAGATAATCCACTTCATGTTCTATATTCCTTTCACACTATCACACCCTTCAGAAAACTGTGATGCAAGTTTAGACCTTCGAATAAAGAATCCATATCTGTATCGTTTAATTTAATTTATGAATTTTCAAAACTCATTTCTCAGCCTCCAAAGTCTGTATGTTGCATTTCTCAATTTTCATAATTAATTAATTTTTTTACTATACTGTGGATATTTTCTATATCTCCAATCATTTCATTTAGCAAGTGAAAGATATAGTAATATTGGAAGTGGAATCAAGTACTTTTTAATACCTGAAATTTACATTATGAAAGACTACTTAAAAACAACTACTTACTTTCATGCAAAGTTCCCTCTTTCAAAAGGTTTTTGGGGCTTAATGGGAAATTTCAGTTGTACATTTTTGGTGACTAAGGAGAATCATCGTGCTTCTCATAGTTACTGATATTCTTTTGCATTTTTATGTCAAAAGAATCTAATAGTGTCTGCATAATTAGGTATTTTTTAAAGAAGGTGTAGGAATAAGTTATGATGTTGACTGTCTACACCAAGTAGTACGTCCCACTGATGTTTCGAGCAGGTATTCACTGTGATAGAATAGAGGCAAAGAAGTGAAAAAGTGAAAGCACTTTTTTATAGTTATTATAATAAATACAGTCATTAAGCAAGCAAAATAATAGATGTTATTGTATTCTTTTTACTTATTAATAGTTATTTTATTAGAGTCAAGAAACAAGAAAATGACTAAAAGTTATCATGTTATTTAATTTTACTTACAAAATATTTTTCTGTAGTTAGAGTAGAATTTTAATTGATGATTTATTTTTCTTTTATGTTTATTAAACTTAACTTCTGTTATATGAAGGTTGATAATTATTTTAACTAACCTTAAAATATTGTATTTATATATTAAAAAAAATTATTTGAATAGATTGTGCGGCTTGTAAGGATGTTCTTGTTCAGACCATATTAATAATGACTTCTCAGATTTCAGTGGTAACAGTTTTGACCTGAAGCAAAAAATTTCAAACTATGCTAATCCTTTTTTTTCTCTCTCTACCATGTGTGTATGTGTCTTCGGTCTCAGATACAATAAAAATTTATAAGCTTTTTATTTCAACCATTCCTGTATTATTGCCAATCATTCCATTCATTTCATAGATTGAAGATGAATATTTTAAGTACATTTCAGAGAGACTAGTTTGTTTAATGATGTAGAATATTCAATATTTTATTGAATGAAATACAATTTTAATATTTTTGGACTTATTATATTAGAATTGTTGCATTTCATTTGCAATATAATTCTAAGTTTGGAGGTGAATAATTAATTGAAAAAAGCAAAGTTTGATAGTTCTTGCTTCACAAGTTGTTGAATAAAGTTTGTGGAAAGAATTCATTAAAACTCTGTGGCCAAATGTGGCATTCGTTCTACATTAGTTGAGTTTGATTCCAGTTCTGTGTAATTAATGGAACAGTGTTTGAACATTCTTTAAAAAAACACGATAGCTAGGACTTGATGTTATTGTGAAATGTTATGTTAAATGAACATTTTTGTATAAAAACCTGTAACTGAGCAACTACAGCATTGCTACCTACCAATATAAATTGGATGTGACAGGAAGTTCACTGCTTATTCACATAATTTAATTTGTCACGCTTTTAGTGCTATACAATGACATTAAAGTTCACTTGTTATATTCTTTGTCCTGTATAAAAGTACATAATGAGCTTTCATCTTCTGTTCCATTTGACAAATTATGTAACAATGCCATTCAAATTGGTTTCAAATTTTACATATCAGTGCATAGAAAAAATAAATATTTCTTACAAAATTGTCAAAAACTAGAAAGATAGTCTTTTAAATTGCAGAAATAACTGTTAAAAAATTACTCTTGTAAGAATTCATAACTTATTTTCAATACGTCAAAGATATCTGTCAGTTTAATTTTGTCTTCACTTTCACAACTGCTAATTGAAGAAATAACTGAACTGTTTAAATGTGCCTTCCTTCTATGTCATCTACAAGCAAAACTACAATCAAATTAAGGGCTAATTGGGCAGTGATTTATAAAGAAAATGTAAGAAACTCTTTTGTACCTAAAGAATGTAAATGATTAAAAGAACAGAAATAGTCATTCAGTTCAAAAGGCACTACAATTTCTAATTTATCCCCTTTCTGATATTGAATGGACTAAATACACAACATGTAATAGTGTGTAATCTCTATTGTACTATAATTTGTGAATGATATGTAAGGTTAATTGAATTCCAGAAGATTATAAGGATTTTCATCAAAGAAAAACAATTTTTAGTTCTGATTTACATTTACCTTATATTCACAAATATCAATACTTTTCTTATATGTACTCAATTCTGAATATGATCACAGTTTAAATAAAATCATGGAAGAGTTTTGGTTTTGTAAAAACCTTAATTAGGTTTTTTTGTTTTTTGTTATACATTTCTTAGTGTGTACAATGTATAATTTGTAGCAAAATATACCATAGTGTTTTCTATTGGATTTTGGGTTATTTGCTATGTACTGGGTTCAAATGTTCTGTAATTCATTTAATCAATTTTCAGAGTAAAACAAAAATAATTCTTGAATGCTGCTTTATAATTAATTTGCAGATGCTAAATTTCTATAATTTGTTCCAAAATATTTCAAGACATTTTAGGGTTGGGAGAAGGAGGGTTACAAAGAAAAATTAGAAGATTGTTTTAGTGCACATATGTTTACACTAAGAAATTGTTCAATTATCTTGCCTGAAAGTACTGAGCCATTTCACATTATGTATTTACCTGCATTGTCCTATTTCTTCTCTTTGCAAATAATGTAGAATCCTGTCATTTCTGAAAAATACTTAAAAATTCATTGAGTATTGTGTTTGCATAACTGTATGAAAATTAGAATTTTGAAAAGTAGATGTTTGGTTGGAGGAATAATCTGAAGAGTGTGTATACTTTTGAAGCTTTTGATGGATTGTCAAATCAATTTTTATTTGTTGTAAATTTTATAATAGTACTAGGGTATTAACTCTTTGAGGCCAAGCCCTAGCACCACCTGCCTTCCAAGCTTGTAACTAATCTAGTCGGAAATAGTTGGTGCAGACTTGTTACTTCTTACATAGTACATGAAATGTACATGTTATTTGAAGAATTAAACATATTATTGTACAATATCTGTGTATCCATTTGGAAATACTTCTCTCTCTCTCTCTCTCTCCCTCCCTTACCCTAAAAGAAGAAATGTACTACACTGTTAATGCTTTTCTACCCTTGAAAATAATATTTATGTTAATTGGTATAATGTAATTTGTCTATTCAATAAGTATACTTAAAACTAAAACTTTGGAATATTTCAAGTGATCAGACATCTTGATTAATGATTAATAACTAGAAAGCTCAGAATTAAAGATTAATTATATTTGTTTTATCAAAATGTATCCGTTATATGTATATAATAAGATGTATTTTGTTATATCAATATATACCTAGGGAAGAAGAGAAACAAAATTCATTAAAGATAATATTATCATCAGAGAACATAAAAGAATATGTGTAAGAAACATGAGAGTGCTTAGTGGGTGTGAATCAAAAAATTAGGTAAGGGGTAATCAGATTTAAGCAAAAGAAAAACAAGAAGTGGTTGAGGTCCTGGAATGAACAATTAGCAGAACTGATCATGGAAAAGAAAAAGCTTACATCAAATACCTACAGACCAGAAATACCAAAAACCAATAGAATATTAGAAATTGTGGGCAAAGATGAAAATAATAATAAGAGAAACAAGAAGAAAAAATTGGGAAAAATTTGTGAAATCAATATTTAGTTATTGATTTATTTTTGAAATGCAGTAAAAACAGTAAAAAATTGTGTGACCTGTACAAGGAAGAATTTAATCTGTGTACAATTTTATGAGTCCAGAATTCTTATCGAGTTTCTTACTATCCGTAATATAATTTATGAATAAAGGCACCAACAAGTATGGATGGCAATATTTAAAAATTTAAATTTTCACTCTCATATTATAAAAAACATATTTGTATTGGCAAACTACAGATTTTACTTTATAGTATTGCTGATTAAATAACACCCCTTCTCCCATCTCAACTCCTCTCACAACTTGCAAAGAGAAGGCTGAGCAATATTTGTGTATAGTGAAGCTACATTTGAAGTTTAGGAGCAAAACAAGGGGCCATCTCCACAATTGCTCAATGGATCAAGGTATCTAGATGAAAAAACTCATCAAGATGGGAAAATAGAATAGAGAAAGTCATAAATCCCCAGAAAGACATCAAAATAGTAAAGAAAGTATGTAAATATGGAAAAGGGAGATGCTGCAGCAGGGAAATTCTAGCATAATATCAGAGGACAAATAAATACAGCCTTACAGAAATCTATGGTTCAACCAAAAAGAGAATGAAGTAAACATGGACATATCAAACATCAATGAAGAAAACATAAACAGTACAAGAGACAACATCAGAGAAACACAAGAAATGATATCTATGGATAAAGAAAAAGCACACATGGAAGACAAGCATAAAAGAGAAATTCCTTGAAGTAATACTAAAATATGGATGAAATTTAGTTCTATTTAAAAATAAAAATAAAATTCCCAACAGAACGACAAATCAGAATAGTGATGAATAACCCCAAAAAGGTGTGAAAACTGCAGAAAACTGCAAGTGTGAAAACTGCAGAAGAATAACTATGTAGACTGTAGCCTACAAGATATGTGCAAGCATTTAAAAAATAAATTAACTGACCACAGTGAAAGAATAATGGGAGAAGAACAAAGGAGACTAAGGAAGAGCAAGAGAGAATCAACATTATTTACTATTGACTAGATGATTAGAAGGAAGAATATTGTGAGTCAAAAGCCTGATAACATGATAATATGAAAATTGAAATGAAAATACAAGATGCAACAGGAAGCACATCACCAGCAATTACCACAGAATGTAGGCATTCTAACCAATGGCACTTCTTTCTTCCATGTCTTCATGATATGGAGTCAAGGATGTACAATCATGAGTCAAGGCTAGGAAATAAAGATCATACTTTATGCAGATAATAAAGTAATTTTGATGACATCACAAGATGTCTTCAAAAAGCTGAGCAAAACTCTAAGATCCTCCTTCACAAAAACTAAATCAATGGGCTTTAAAGACAAGGACAAAAGTAGTAATTGGCAACAAAATGGTTTAACTGAGGTCAATCTTAATACTTTTAGGAAAGAAATTCTCAGCATCAGGAGGATTTTGAAACAAAACTGTCAAATTACAATATAATAACAGATGTAGAAAAAGATTGTTTCAACACATAATCACAGAAACAAAAATTGGACTACATAATACAGGCCTAATTGCCAAACCAATGATACCTTACTGCAATGAGACAAACTGTCAAATTTGGTGCAATGAGACAAATTGTCAATGGGTATTGAAACAGAAAGACAAACAGAGAAATGAAGCAGCCTAAATAAGGTAACTTAGATCAATATTAATGTTAATAAGAGGAGATAAAATAAGAAATGAAGAAGTAAGGAAGGAATTGAAAACTAAGAATATCATTCTGGACTTGATAAAATACTTAAAGAAATGGTAAGATCATATAAAGACCACCTATCAAAACAGGCCTTGAAATACTAATCAGAAGAACAAGAAAGAGAAGCCAACCAAGGAAGAGATGGGAAAACACATTTTAGTAGCTACTAAGTTACTAGTAGGCCTTCAGGATCATGGAACAAACCATTAGGTCTGTCCCAAATCAGTTTGTGATGATAATGACGATTCTTTAAAATTTAACTCCAGCTTTAAAATAAATGTTGCATGTGAATTTTTTTTTTCATATGTCGAAAATATTTGCATAAAACAGCCGTGATTCTTATATTGGAATAGGAATTATCTAAGAGTTGCTGAAAAGGAAACAATGTATGTACGTTTTAAAATCTCTACAATGTTTTTAAAATTATTATTATAATTATAATTATTGATAGATATATAATTACTAGAAATAAATTAGTTAATAATTACTTTTAATATTGATAATTTAATACACAATAATTAAATATATTTTAATATTTTAAATTTAAATTGATAATCAATATAACTGAATAAAAGAGTTGTGTAAATTACAGTCTTCTTTTAAAATTAATTGAGATGTCAATACATTCAGAAAGGATCCATTAAGAGTGATTATTATACTTGAATTTGATTATACATCATAATTCAAAACATATAAAGTAAACTGACAGCCAAGGCCAGCACTGGGGTGTGGATTACTATTTTGGTAGCTGTTGTTTAAAATTAAATCTGTTTTTCATACCAATCCACATAAGTTTTACATTACTCAGGAGTGAAATTTGTTTTAGCTTTCAAATGCTGATAACTAATGAGATGAATTTTATGCTCTGAAAATCCTAAAATATTCTTTTTAAAATATGCATTTATGATCTAAAAATTCTCGAATATACACTTTAATATGCTATTAAAATTAACAAAATTTCATTTCTTACATTGGAGTCATCCATAAAGTATGCAACGTTAAAGGGGGAGGGAGGGGGTCTGAGGCAGCGTTATGCTGCATTACATAGAGATAGGGAAGTGCGCTACAAGGGGGAGGGAGGGTATTGAAAATACTCTAAATTTGCATTACATAATTTACGGATGGCCTCATTAATCTTTCTTCATAAAATTCAGGAGAAACATACTTGGTTTGAAAATATATATTTTTGTGCAAACATAATATAATATTCTTTACTTCATGGGAGAAGAAAATTAAAGTTAATATTTACTTTAAAGAAGTACATTGTATGTCTTGTTGCATTTCTTCTGCCGGGTTTAAAAAAATATGATGTAAAAAATTTCCTATATTTACACAAGTATTTTATCATCTACAGAAGAAAAAAATTGCCATTTTCAGGCACTTGATTACATAACTTTCTCTCCTTACAAAGTTCCTTCATAAAGCAAAATAGGAAGAAAAGTAAACAGTGACAAGCTCTATGTAATCGATGAATGCTCACAAACAAATAGATTATACAATCTATTCGTTGGTTGAAAGTTGAAACATTTTAGAGATAAGTCTCTTTTTTACCAAACTATGCAAAATATGCCCCTATAAGTACATAAATATGCACGATCAGGAAAAATCGGCCAAATTTGCACAAATATCTTCTAAAATATTGCTGAAATATCCCTGAAGCAATGCTCAAAAATATGCAAAATTATAGAAATCCGCTCCCAACTGATGACGTTGCTTTGTTGGAACTCTGATTCATCATTCAATTATGTATTGTAAAAGTATGGGACAGAGATTCTGATGGCCAAGATAATGTGTGCCAATTATACTACTCCCCTACAGATTACATAGTTTTAACATTTTTTTATGAAAATGAATCAAACCAAATAAAAACCCTACACTCCTATGCAGATAATTCTAATTTGGTTTTCGATTCTTTTTAAGAGATATACACTTATAAAAGTGTAAAAGTTCGCAATGAGCACAATGAAAAAAATAAGCAAGTAGCAAAGAAATGATATTTTTATGATTATATTATCCATTGAAACCAGAAAGGAAATCACGAAAAAAATAGTGTTAAATATGACTGAAAATTGAATTATTTATACTTTAAAAAGTATTTTTTAATAAAAAATAGTACTTATTCCATCATTTTCTGGGTTCAGAGTATGTTTCCATCATTAAGTATAATTCACAGGTTTTGAATGATGAATAGTGCTTCTTTTGAATAGAGCACTTGCCATAAGGTACAAGCACAAGGTACTTGCCATAAGAGCCATATTTTAAATAAACCACTTGATGTAGTATTTTGGAAAATAATTGTTTAATTGATGAATTATTTAGAAGCAATTAAATGCTGTATCCTAAATAAACCACTTAGCAAATGTAAGCTTGCTGTAGTATTTTTAAAATAATGTTTTAGTTGATGAATTATTTAGAAGTAAATTTAAATAAAGGAATTTCTAAAACATGCATGAATTAATTTTGAAAAACATTAATGAATTTTTGGGTTGATTTTCTTATGTTTTTCACTTGAAAAAAGACCAATAATTTGCTACAAATTTGCATTAAATAAGAAATACTCTTAAGCTATTTCATAATTTCTTTTGAAACATGAATGTCTTATTATCTGTTTAATGTTTATATGATTAGTCACTAAAATATTAAAATGTTAATTTGCATGCAAACTTTTCAGATATTACAAGATTAATTTTGCACTCACTTTAAATCCAATATAATATAGTGAAATATCAATAGGAAAAAAATAAACATCCTGTATTCCCAATGTACGCGACAAAAATTATTACGACGCAACATATATTCAGAGGTAAGTAATGAATATTTCTTCATTGATTGTATTCGTTGAAAAATTGAACAAAATGGAAATTAGTTATTATTCGATGTATAATAATTAGCTGTTAGATAATTAGGTGATTCAAAGAGATTCTGAAGATTATATATTAAGAAATAACTAAATTTTGTTTCACAAATTTTGTTAGTAAAACGTGTCTACTGTCAAAGGCAATTTCTAATTCAGCGGGCAAAATCGCTGTTCAATTGTTCCTCCTCGTTCCTTCGTTTTGGTTCGTCCATTCGTTCCCTCAATCAAACATGGTTCCTGTTCCGTCCGCCATGTCCTCCACGGTTGGTGTCTATAATATCTGCATTGCAGACTGGCGATACCAAGCGTGGAGGCTGCTGAAATTAGACAAAACTTAAAATATTACATCCGAAAGGTCGGTATATACACGAATTATTAGATGTCCTTCCGTAGTTTGTTATGTCACCATCACCTTATGAGGCTCCTCCTGCATCAAAACATTGCTATCTCACTTTCTGAGTAGTTAGTAAAATATAGAATAATACTGACCCAGCAATACGCAAGTAGTTCAGAGTCTCGAAAGTCGTTTCCCTTCCTCCACGGAAACTGGGTTGTCATGCGTCAAATTCGTTTGTGAGATGTTAAACATATGTTCAGTGAGTCATGAGGGTTATTACGCTGGAATATTGACGTTCAAGTGTCACATAACCTCAATTCCGCAACTCATCTTTATGCCGGTTTACCTTTATAATGCTTTGCAAAGGATTTGTTTGACTTAAACTGTGCCTTTTTTTGTTTGTAAATGTATTATTTTCTGTTTGTGTAAATTTTAATGTGGAATAATGGATTAATTTGTCATGCTCTTTTGCAGGCTTGGAAATGGAGCCAGAATACTCTACTATGTCCTCAGAAGGTTCAGTTTTGAGTTCTGAGATGTCACACGAATCTCTAAGAATGGAGGAATGTCGTGTGGGAGGCGTAGAACTTCGCCTTCCACAAGGTTTATGTGAAAATAAAGAAATTTTCCGTGAATTCTTCTCCATGCGCACTTGGCAGGAGTGTTTCAATGACCAACAGCGCGAACATCTGAAGGTATATCGTTGTGCTACACCCAGTGTCAGTATTTCTGTGTGGTATAGTGTTGAACGAAAACAATTGTGCATAATTTATAGTAAGATAGCAATATCTCTACTGTGCTACTGGAAGCTATGAAGGAGTTTTTAGTGAATGTGTTATACGAAACAAAAGTAATCTCATTGTAAAGTTATACCTTCCAGATTGAAGTGATGTGCATCAATAATTAGTGTCAATGTGATATTACTACTGAGACATTTTTACATTATGCTATTGTAAACTTGTTGTTTTTATTGAATGTGGAAATTTGTTTAGTGTGGAACATTTTTTGAATTTGGTTTTGCCCTTGACATAATTTCCTAAAGTTTTGTTGCATAGTTAGGGATCTATTTTGAGATTCTGTTCTTCAAAATTTGAGTTTATTTTCTACTTGCTGGGTAATCTGTCTAAAAGGCACAGATATTGCGATTTTTTTAGGCAGTGTACATCATGCAACACCTCATTTAAGAAAATTGGTTAATTGCAAATGCAATGATGCAATTGTAGTAGAGTGAAAATGTCAGTGTATAAAAAATGGTTTCATTTCTGGAAAGAACTTGGTGGACTTTACTCATGATCAAGTGAGCTTCTAGAATTAGATTTTGTGTAAAAGGCATGAAAAATCAGTTGCTTACATGTAAAGATGAGAAGTGCATTTAAGGCAGACTATTGAACAACTCTTTAGTGCTTGTTAAAAAAAATTAACAGTAAAGTTTTGCTGTATCTTCTATTTTTGCTCTGAACCTGCATGTGTTTTGGTGTGATAAATGTCCATACAAAGGAACAGTAAGTTTGGTAAATTTTCTGATAGTATATCTAATTTTGAATAGCAAAGTGTGGTTTTTGTTGTTCTTAAAACGATATAAATAAGCTACATTTAGTCTTCGTGACTTGCTGAATGATAAAATTTCTTAAAATATGTATCCAGATATACTACAGCATAAGAGAATACTGTTTGTTTTTTTATAAGGAAAATTGTTGAACTCCAGATATACTTTGATTTGTGTATTTGACATATCAACTTGCTGCTTGCGCAGCAAAGTGTTTTGATTCTGGATAATTCATCTACTGTTGTTGACATAATGCTTTACTATCCCAGATTGTAATGGGAAGACTTAACTGTGTATGTTGCTATGAAATTGTCATGATACAGGAACAAGAATTGTTTATTTTTCATTTGCCTATTAGAAAATTTTCATATCGAAATTTTTAATAGAGGAGTTTCAAAGGAATGACATTTGCTGTTGTTCCTTTCTGCATTTGTACTCTTTCATATATTACACACTCCGTCGATCAGCACATTTTCTTGAGGATGTGTCATCTGCATTATGGACTTTGCAATGAAAATATTGGGAGGAAATTAGATGAGAAATTAAGTACTGTCAAAGGTCATTTTTTCAAATGATGGATATCTCTGTGAGTGTTATACAGAAGGTACGTTTAGGTATCTTTGAACCTAAATGAAATCCACTTGAAAAAATAAATTAATGAAAGATCTTGACTAAAAAAATTGTATTTGTAACACCCAGGTGTGTAGTTTGTTTAAAATTTACGAAGTGGAAAATGGATGAACACATGCTGGATGGAGCGATAGAAAAATTGATGAATGAACTAAAAGAAAAAAATGATTCGCTAAAATATAGATTGAATTTCTCAGTGAGGTATTATTGAAGACAATCCGTGAAAAGATGTGAAGATAAAAAAAAAGTGTTGTGAAGCAAACCAAATATTTTAAAATATTTTTATTGTTAATTACAGGGTATGTGTGTGTGTGTGTGTGTTTAAATATTTAAGGTGCAAAATGTTTAGATGCTCATGAATTAACATAATAGTTTAATTTGATAGAGAATTTTTTTTATTGAAACAATTGTCATCAATCAAAAGTATAATTTGTTTTGTCTGATTTTGCTCATTTATGCTGAATATAAAATGTATTTTTATTTGTTGTCTTTAGTTAATATTTATCACATTAACAATTTATATATTTAATGATTTTCATTAATACAGAAAATTAGAAAGAAGTATATTTTTTAATAAGTTTGCCTTCCGAGGGGAGGGACTGAAAGCCTTGGGCCCAAGAGCTTGGATGTGACTGATAGGGAAGAATTATTAAATCACAATTGGAAGAATGGAAAATTTTGCTTTGTTTCTGGAAATGAATAAAGGGGGAGAGCAAATTTTATAGAGGAATTGATGAAATTTGTAATTGATTGCAATTCGCATTGATGAAAATAGTTACAGTAATATTGTGTGTTTCAGAGTTTCCTGCCAAATTTCCCTGGTGATCGCGATGAAGAGGAGAAAGAAGAAACATTGCGTCGTCTGTTTGCCTGTGAGAACTTCCATTTTGGGTCACCGCTTACAGACTTTTTTGCCCAGCTAACGAGTGGGTATTTTCGGCCAGACATTGCTCACATGCGCTCTTTGGTGAAGAAGGCTCACAAGCGAGATTACAGGTGAGCATTTGTTATGCAATTAACAATTTGGAGGGACTCATTTTGTTCAAAACTTAAATTACATGAGCTAACTAGTTAAAGACTAAGGTTTTAGTTGGGCAGCTGAACTGGCTGAGTTGAGCTCTGAGCCAGCATTGCAGCTGTCTCTGCAGCGTCTTTGACTGGGAGGGCCTAGGGTTTGAATCCTGATGCGGGAAGGATTTTGATAGTAGCTACATAGCTAGGTTGAATTCAGTTGCTGTCAGTAGGAGAATTCTAGCATTTAGCTGCTGTTATTGGTAGTTTTCCATTGTTTTCTCCAATCAACCCCAGGCAAATGTAGGAGAAGTACCCTAACAGAAGGGTTGTAGACTGCACACAACCTTTCCTCCCTCTTCTCTATTCTAGCCTCTCCTTGTACACATACTTACACTTTCATGCAGCATATTATCACACATGTTGGGAATTTAGGGTGTGTCGCAATTGAGACAGTGCCCCACTGAGAGAGATACATGGATGGGAAAACCCCATAAGCCAATGTGCAGTTTGGTGCCAGTTCTCACCATGTAGAAGAAGAGAAACGCTCAGCCTTGTGAGATGTAATATGCACTACTGTTACAGAACTAATGGCCGTAGCAGGTGACCCACCTGAAAACAATCAATCAATCAAATGAGCAGCTGAGATATAAAAGCATAGGATTATGCTGTAGTGTAGGATTTTAGGAGTGGAGATGTTTCATTCACTGGATGGTCCACTGATTTCACTAAAAGAAAATCATTATTATTTCATTGAACTCTAATAGTATCCCTCTTTTAAACCATGAACTGTGTACTGGTAAATGTTACTGCAATACTCTGATTAAAGCATGGGGCAAATAGAGATTTGATAAGCTGGGATGTGATTTTCCAATTGATAGCTTCAATATAAAAAATTAAGTTCTTACGAAGCTCCTGATTGGATAACCACTTCCAGCTGATCACAATCAATTCTTTCTACATTTTAATTGGAGTATAATTTATCTCTTGGAACATCCACGGGCCCAATTTCTTAAACGTAAACTGGTAAATCAGAATGAATGCTGTATTCATTAATTCAATATGTTATCAATTTTTTCACTATTAACATTATTTTTAATAACAATTGAAAAATTTCATGCCGGTTTTTCGTCTCTTGTACTGTCCAACTTTTACTCTCTCAGCATTATCTGTAAATAGGTACATCTTGGGAATAATGAAGTGTGTTCTTTGTGTGACAAGGGTCAAGATCCATTTTTCCATTCTATGTTTGTTCAGTACTTTCCATGTCATTAGTAGAGATAGATTTCGATAGGAAAAAATTTGTGAATAAAAATGATTAGAGGGGCAGAAGAAAAGTTATCATCTAAAAAGGTGTGTTAAGGGAAGTAAGTTGCCTACTAACCATGCCTACTTTTGTTTCACCGTATTTTTCATTTTCCAACATTTTTTCCTTGTCATATTGTCATGTTTAATGCCAAATTCCGTAATAATGATATGCTAGTGTGCAGGGGGAGGGGACTGAAAATTCAAAGGGGCCCCATAACTCTATGTAATTTTTTTTTCTTCATTTTTGTAAATATGTTCAATTCCTTATTTTCCTCTTTTTTAAGCTGATTTTTTGGAGAATTGATGCACATCAATCTCTCCAGTCTCTCCAAACTATCTGGCAACTTTGTAAAGGGTCAGCAGAAAAACAATAATTGTATTATTAATTGTATCATTAAAGTTTTAGTTCCATTCCCCTTGTAGTATGTTTTATTTATTTACTTCTAAAATATTTTATGTTTTATTTGCGTACAAAAATGTTTCATGGAGACCAGAATTGTTGTCTCCCCCCTTTCTGTTGTAGGCTGTGCATACCTATGGTAATATTTATTGTAAAGGATTTTTGTGAGAAAGTTTATTGCTGCAATAATCAACAGATTTATCTCAGATAATTCTCTTAGATTTACCTTTTTGCAGGCAATAATCTTTTATTATATTACTTTTTTAAACATTATATCTTATTTATGAATTGATTATCTAATTGCTACCATTTAGGATTTTTTTTTCACTGGCACATTTAAAATTGACAACTGATTGTCACTAACTTTCACTGTCACATTTTGGCCTTGTTAACTAAATATTGCTTGGTTCTCGGACCCCATGAGACTCTTTAATACTAGATAAAAATTTCAAATGTTTAGGAAATTAAGTTTTAATGTTATTTACTAGAAATTGCATCTTAGTACTTTAAAATTATGTTCTTTGAGACAGTTTCAAGAAAGTAAGTTTCTGTGGATGTCCTTTTAAGCATTTATTACACACAGCATTTTTTTAAAGGAATTTTTTTACACACACTCATGTCTAGAGAGATATCCTGTAAGTAAAATTTTTTGACCAAAAATTTCACCAAGTCTATAAATGCAAATTAAGATTTGTAAGCTATCTTTAGTTTAGGGATAAAAAAGTTAAATTACAACGACACTGAAGACAGCGTCATTCGTCATTTTAAAAAAAATATAATCAGTGCAAAATATTGTGCTCTTTCCTTCATCGTGTTAGTTACATTTCCACGAATTGTTGCTTCTCGTACGAAATAAATCATTTTTCGCGCTAGCCCGCTCTATTGCATGCACGGGAAAATCATGCACAGCAGGCACTGCAGTTCAGTCGCGGCGGTTGTGTGCGTAACCAATTAGATGCGTCTGACGAGAATCGCGTTCCCGGACGTCATCAGATCACGTTTTACGTATACGCACAGTGGGCCGTGATCCACACGACAAATTTCAGCGGGGCGCGAAGAGCGTCAAAATAACTGGAGTTTGCAGGCGACCAACGGGTAAAAAGCATCACAAAGCTAAGTGAACAGAGTAGGTAATGGAGAAAAGAAAAGAAAAAAAAGAGGAAAAAAAGGGAAAAAAAAAATCATGCTGCTTCCTCTTCATCATTTGTAAGCGAACTGTACACGTGTCTCGTTCCATTAGAAAGGTTCTAGTTCAACCAGAAAGGTTCTAGTAATAATGGGTACTCTTTTTTTTCACTAATAATACTTCGAAGCGTCTAATCATTGAATTTATTGTTTAAAAAAATGCATTTTTCATCAAAATCGCAAGTTTTATAGAAGGTTCGACAAATGTGTCGAACACGAGAGAAAAACGAGACTTAAGACACGTATTACCGTAGTTTCTCGAGAGGCAAAATACAATTAAATCGAACTCGATTAGTTCAATTAAATCGAAAATCCCGCGTTATCTAGCCACTTTTTTTTACCAAAATTCTGTATCACGATAGAGGAAGTCTAAATCGTAACATTCGAGTAAAAATGTCCGTTTTACTAAAGTTGACAGCTTGTCTCGTTCCGCAGCTTCATTTGTAGTTCGCTTTGACATGGTTACTATGTGGTTATATGCCTTCAGAGATGTTATGCGTCTGATCCATAACAACGGACACCCCATTATATTGCAATACTACCCACTTCTTCATAATTTTGAAAGAAGTGATTTGGAGGTTTTGGCCTATTCGTGTCGAGAAGAGCTGTTTTAAAATAGTTTCATGGACCTTACGGGCCTAAAGTTCGAGATACAGTTTTACTCGTCCGGGTACATACGAACGTCTGTGGCCAGAATCCCGAGGGTAAAAATTTCTCGAAGTAAACCTGTCGGCTCCTGAAGCCTCTTCAGGGCACTGTTTGGGTTCGTGTTTGAACTCTTCTAAACCTACGAGAATATATACACTAAAATCTCTAATGAGTAGTTTTGATAAACCTGTCAATGTGAAAATTGTTCCATTAAGCACGAGACCCGGTGAACGCGGTGGGGTAACACTTGGCGCCTTCAAGGTTAAACTTGTGGCCGCAAATACTATGTACGGATAAAATGGGTACCTTCCCACGGAGCTACTACTTCGTCATGCCGTATTAAGCACAGAATCAAAAGGGTCTTTTTAACGAAATTGGTCGGAGGGGTTGATTTTCCCCGTGCGTGACTCGCAGTGAGTCGCGAATTTTGTTTCTCGGACGATCAGAGTGTCTGTTTATTATTTATGCAAATTCCAATGTGTTGATTGAATGTACGCATTGCACAAGATATATTTTTTTATAAAAAGATGTAGTTAAAAAGTATATTAAACGAGTATTATACGTGTGAATAAGAAAGCTTATTTTTATTTATTATATATACAATAAACAAAAAAAATATAATATGAAGTAATTATTTGCTGGACATTAAAAAAATGTTGCAATAAGAATAAGTACTATTTAAATTTGAAAAAAGTTACCGCACAGAGACTAGCCCACATAATATCATCGATGCTCCAGGAAAGTGGTGCATCGTAAAAAATATTTTTAATTAAACTTCAGAAGAGGCCTGAGTCGAATGTAAATAAAATCAATAAACAAATAAAGAATGAAAAACAAACACAAAAATGTCTTTATTGGTGGCGAGGCTCAGGTCATAAGGCTTGCTCTTCCATATGACCACGATTATACGGGTGCAGAACTGTGACCAATGGCCGTCTCTCCGCAAACTAACACGTACGCTAAAAAACGTTCAAGTGACGATATATGTTTGGAAAGTAAAAATCATAAAAATAAGTGACAAGTTGGTCGATATATTTATTGGAGTTTTTAACCGCAAAATAAAGCGCTCCGCTATGGCCAGAGCAGTTCTGTGAAATGACAGGTATTTTGAGATATGCACTTTCCTACTGTATCGACGATTTATAAATCTATATATGCTGACAGCTGTCGGAAGGAAAGGGAGCGATGTTGACAGTGCCCGGGGTGCCTAGCTCTTTTCCTGGTCTGGCCGTCAGCGTGTCGCGCTTCTCGCGGGTTCGCCACGCATCAGGCCTCGGAGTGTCACCACATTCGTATTAGCTCTCTCTGCTCAAGCAGATTCGTCGAGCGGATTCTGTTGATTCGGGCCGGTAGCTCACGTATAGAACATGCCAGGGGCGCGCCAGAATCAACACTTCTCACCAGAGGGAACTTGTGTCCCTCGCCCAAATGTCCAGTGCACACTAGAAGTGAAACGTTGGGCCGAATAACGGACTGTGTTACGATTTACGAATTTTACTGAACAATCTGAAATGTTATATGTTACTTCCTTTCATGAATTTTACTAGTAGATTGATAAGATAGAGCCATTTGGTTCTTATATTCTGTGTGTACACACTCAAGATGCAGAAGACTGCATAAATACCATTATTCCACACACACTCTCACACACAAAGATTTACAAATATTCGATATCTACTGCTTCATTTTATGTAACACTTCCTCTTATTTTATCTTTAATTTTTCATGTAAGATTTTTTTTCCTGCCTGAAAACAGAATTTGTAGAAAAGATATTCACATTGAGATGGTGAACGCTTTCCTATCATGATCCTCTGCATTATTCGATTTTCTCTTTTCTTTTTTCTCGTGCTTTATTTATTTTTCTAAGATTCCTTCTTCCTAGCAGATTAGATGGCTCAAGGCATCAATTGTGTCACTGCAGTGCCTCTCTCTGGGAGGCCCAAAGGTTAGAGTCTCCATGGTGCGAGGATTTTCGACACTGACTAGATAGCTAGGTCGAATTCAATAACTGTCAGGAGGAGAACTCTAGCGGCCGGCTGCTCTGATCGGTAGTTTTCCGTGGTTTCTCCGATCAATACCAGGCGAATGCCGGAGCAGTACCTTAACAAACGGGACACGGACTGCGCGCGATGTTTCCTTCCGTGCCCTTTTCTCACCCTTTACACACACACACACACACACACACACACACACACTTTCACTAACGTGCACTGCACTACCACACATGTCGAGAGACCAGCCGGGAGATTAGAGCTTGTCGCACTGGGGCGGTGCCTCGCTGGTGGGAGGTACGTAGTTGGGGAAAACACGCACACCGACGTGTATATCGGCGCAGGTTCTCGCCATCTAGCGGGAGAAGATAAAATGGGTACCCACCCCCACGCGGCAAAATAAACAATCACTACATTTTCGGCGCTAATGACCTTAGCAGTTGAAGCTCCTGGAAAGTCAGTCAATCAACCCAGCTTTCTTTGAGCTTTTTCTTCTTTGGTCTTCCTCTTCCTATTTCTTTCTAATTTCATTGCTGCCAATGTTTTTCTTAATATTTTCCTTCCCATTTTTGTTTTACATGTTCTTTTTGTTCTTCCCACTGTTATCGTTCTTCTTCTCTGTTCCTCCTCCAATTCAGATTTCCTAGCCACTTCTTTTCATCTCTCCTTCTTCTGTTTTCTTCTGTTGCTTTTCTTCTCCTCATCCTTCTTCCTTTCTCCCTCCTCATCTTCCCCCGTTTCCTGCGCCTCCTCCTCTTCCTCCGCCACTTATTTGTCCTCCGACTTCGTGTCCTCCACCTCCTCGTCCGTCTCCTCCTCCTCGCCCGTCTCCTCCTCGTCCGTCTCCTCCCGTCTCCTCCTCCTCGTCCGTCTGCTCCTCCTCCTCCTCGTCCGTCTGCTCCTCCTCCTCCTCGTCCGTCTCCTCCTCCTCCTCGTCCGTCTCCTCCTCCTCCTCGTCCGTCTCCTCCTCCTCCTCGTCCGTCTCCTCCTCCTCCTCGTCCGTCTCCTCCTCCTCCTCCTCGTCCGTCTCCTCCTCCTCCTCGTCCGTCTCCTCCTCGTCCTTCTCCTCGTCCGTTTCCTCCTCCTCCTCGTCCGTCTTCTCCTCATTCGTCTCCTCCTCATCGTCCGACTCCTCCGTCTCCTCCTCTTCCGTTTCCTCCTCCTCCTCCTCCGTCTCCTCCTCCTCCGTCCCCTCCTCGTCCGTCTCCTCCTCTAGCCCCTCCACCCCGTGTTTTGCCCCCCTGCAGAGCCCTGGCGCCTCGTGCCATGAAGGGCGGGGCGCGCTGACGCGGCCGCGTGCGCTGTCGTTGCAGGTACCGCGAGCGCCGCGACGCGCTGCGCCTGATGCGCGCGGTGCTGGTGTCGCGGCAGCGGCTGCTGCAGGCCGCCTACAACCTGCCGCCGGGCGCGGCGCCGCCCCGGGCCGCGCTCCTGCCGGCGGCGTCGTCGTCGCCGTCGTCGCTGTCGACGCCGCTGCCCGGGCCGTCGCCGTCGCCCGGGGGCGCGGGCGCGGAGGGCGCGGACGCGGCGCTCGCGCTGGCCGCCGCGCTGGCCGGCGAGGCGGGCGGGGGCGGCGACGGCGGCGGCGGGGGCGGCGGCGGGCGGCGGCGCGCGCACCTCGACCTGCGCGTGCGCCGCCGCTACTTCGAGGAACTGGCCGCCATCCGCAGCGAGGTGCAGGAGTCCGACCACAGCAGCGAGGACGACAACTACCCCGGTGAGCGCTCTCCGGAAATTTACGTTCAACTCAGACCTCTAGAGACATATTTTTAAAAACAAATAGTTTTTGAAATGTTTGTGAAATTGTCAGCATGTAAATCAGAAACGCACGGGTGTAATCTTAAGGCGGCTTCACACATTCGGCATGTGCCAAGCAGCAAGCTACTGCTCGCCCGATCCCGAACAGCTGATGTGTTCGGCAAATGTTCGCTTCCTTTGATATGCCCAAAAGACCGACACGCGGTGGGTAGGGCGAGCATCGAATGCTCGTCACTCGGCAAACGGCAAGCAACCCATTCACATTACTCGGGAATCGGCGAGCGGTTGCCGAATAATAAATGTGAGGAGCGTCCTTTATTGGGAATACTGATTTGACTGTGATACGATCTACATTTGGTAATTATTTTTAATAAATTGCTTAAAACGCGCTTGATGTTGTGCGCTATTGAATCCCTCAAATCCATTTATTGAACACTAATTACGAATCTCTAGCATCTATATTCGAAATGCTGACATTAAAATCATCAATGGAATACACTGGTATTAAATTTGTATTCAAAACACCTACTTAATGGTAATGTCGATAGTCCCTATTTATTGGGCCAATTGAGATTTAAAACTCCACAGAGAATACTCAGAAAAGCAGAATTATTTTTAATAAAAATTACAAGTCATTCAATACTGCAAGTTAAATACTGTTCTATGTACGTGTTAAAACACGTAAGAACCACTCGAGGGACTGCTCTCAAATTTATCGTGAATACCAAGAATGAAAACTATGGTAGTTGCTATTCAGAAATATTTTTAAAATATTTAGTTAAGTTCAAACCCTAATGCATCTGGGCGGCATTGTTACCGGGTTAGGAGAGGCGGGACCGAGCGGGCGGAACGAAGACTGGAGAGGGGAGGAAAGAGAGCAAGCGGAGAGCAAGGAACAAAAGGGGAGGGAGCGGGCGGTCGAGACGGGGCGAAAGGGAAGAAGCGGGATGAACAGATAGAGAGCGGAAGGGGCTGTACTGGATGACTGTAGCATGTAACGTCGCACTCTGCCAACACTTTTTCTTGTTGCATCTGCCGTTACAGTTACTGTAGCTACTTATTTTTTAAAGTGGTAACCCTTCAGTTCTCATTTTTTTAAGTTTTTATTTAAATTTCTTGTACAATGTACTTCAATATATTGTACCTTCTCACTTTGTACAGTTAGAACTTACACATTTCTTTAGAGGAACACGTTTTACGTTCAATTCTCTTTTGTAACTTTCATATATATCATCAATCTCTCGGTTGCTAACCCAATTTTTCTAACAAGCGAGGTACATCACATGTTTCTTGTTTACCAATAACAATGTAAAAATGTAAATAAACATTGAAAATGTACGAAACGTTACAAGCAGTTGACGCGCCCGGCATCACTAATCAATCAACCATAGCAGTTGCAACCTCAACCGACCAAGCAGCGAAGTGTGACGGGGCGTTGCGTTGCAGAGGGCCCTCCGCCGCCGCTGACGAAGCGGCAGAAGCGGGCGCTGGCGCTGCTGGAGGCGCAGGCGGCGGGGCTGGGCGGCGGCGCGGGCGCGGGGGCGGCCAACGCCTCGCCGGGGGCCGGGGCGGGCGCGGCGCCCGGGGGCGGCGCGGGCGCCACCGCCGCCTCCGCCGCCACCACCGCCACCACGACGCCGGCGGTGCCGCGCGTGGTGTCGACGCTGGCGGCGCGCCCGCACGGGCTGGACCTGGAGTCGCGCGTGTCGGCGCTGCACAACCCGTTCGAGCCGTCGGAGGAGGCCTACCGCGCCATGCTGCTCCGGCACAAGCGCCGGCGGCTGGAGAGAGACGTGAGTGCTTCTCCCTAGTTGCGGCTGGCTGGGTTTAGCTCAGGGACAGCATTGCCGCTGGCTCTGAAGCGACTCTGATCGGGAATTCCTAGGGTTCGAGTACCCACGGTGGTGGATTTTCGTCACAGGTTCTGTAGCTGGGGCGAATTCGGCCGCTGTCTGCCCGAGAATTGTAGCGGTCGACTGCTCTGATCGGTAGTTTTTCATGTTTTTTCAATACCAGACGAATGCTGGAGCAGTACAAACGGGCCGCGGACTGCGCGCGATCTTATCTTCTTCTTCCTTGTCATATCGTCTTCCTTACACACATTTATACAGTACGTACCACACATATCAGGAGATTTGTGCATAAATGTGTGTAAGGAAGAAGAGTTAACAGTACATTCACTACGTGTGTAGTACTTATTACTTACATATGTAGTATTGCACTATCACACATACCGGGCGATTAGAGCTTCTTCTAGCTGTGGCAATGCTCCGCCGGTGGGAGATATCTGGATTCGGAAATCCCCCGCAAGCCGACATGTTGATCACCGCCCGATCTCACATTGCTAGTTCTCGGGATAAAATATTCACTATAATAACGGGACTAATGGCCGTAGAAACTGACATTCTCGGGAAGATCAATCAGTCACTTTGAGAAGAATCTTTACAAGTCGGGAGAATTTTCAAATAGTTACAAAATTTGATTTTTTTCATTTTATAGCCGTTGGTTCAACGTTATTTTTTGTGCTTTGTTTATTTGGATCTTTTTAATTTTATTTTCCTCGGCGAAATCTGAGAGACATCAAATTAGTAAAAATTACCCTAGAGCTGTGAAAACCGAGACAACTAAGAAAAATATGAATTTTTGTCTCTGCATTACATCATTTGCAACGTGAATTCTTACACGCTTCACTACTCAGCTATGTGCATAGGGCCATTCTCTATATTAATGTATTGAGATTAGCGAACAGCCAACAGGTGCAAACGTTTGACCTACATACATTCAACTCTGTGCTACTCACACGAAAACACGCACTTAGTCTCTCTCTCTCTCTCTCTCTCACACACACACACACACACACACACACACACACACACACACACACACACATACACACACACATACACACATACACACACACACGTGCGCTCTCACATAAAAAGAGACTGATACACATGCAAACATACAATTCATTCAGGCACATACAGAAAGAATAGACACAGATGTAGGCAGATACACTCACGCAGACACACCACTCTCTTGCTGCACGAAGATTTATGTATACAATGGAATGTAAAGAAAAACATGAGGGCACACTTCCAAATTTGTGTATGTGTATGTATGTGTGTGTATGTATGTATGTATATATATATATATATATATATATATATATATATATATATTGTACTGTTATGAAAATGTACATTCCGTATTTTGGGCCCCCCCGAGAGAGTGGGGTCCCAAATTGAAGGTGGTTTAGCTTCAACGCCAGTTCGTTCCTTGCCTTCCGCAGCCGCACCCGGAGCTGTCGACGAACGGGCTGACGATGGCGGAGGTGGCGCTGCGGGCCAACCTGCCGCGGCGCGCGCCCTCCGCCAACCACCTGCGCCAGCCGTCGCCCGCGGCCGGGGGCGAGTCGCCCGGGGCGGCGTCGCCCGCGCCGCGCCGCCGCGGCCGCCCCGACGCCGCCACCCGGGCCGCCAACGCCGCCGCCGCCGCGCGCGCCGCCGCCGCCGCCGCTGCAGCCGCAGCCGCCGCCGCGGCCGCCGCGCAGCAGGTGAGCGACACGCCCCCTGGCGGGGCTTTCCGGGGAGAGGACGGAAGTCATTTACGTAACAAATGCGAAACAAGTGATTTGAGCACGTGGCGATTTTGTTGCCCACCATGGTCCGCTTAAAATAAGTTGGTGATTGACAGTTGCAAACGGAAGCGAGCGACGTTGACAGGTTGCGTACCACTGAGCACGTGTTCCCGGGACACGAAAATAAACCCTTGAAATAAATGCTTACTAAAGTAACCAAATCATACACTCATATTGTATGAAGCTGCAGCTTCAGAAGCACAACTGTCAATCACCAACTTATTTTAATCGAACCATAGTGTCTGCGAGGACGTCAGAAGATTAGCGCGTTAATCATGTTGCGTGGTCTTGTTTTTTAACGCGCCGTGCATGAGACATTTGTAAATAAATAAAGTTTGTCCAGTATCTGTAAAATAAAAAATCTATCGAAAAGCTAATAACTGCAACTGATAAACTCCTACAATCTGAATCGTTTGGTGAAAATTTCATCTTAATGTCTTGAACCGTTTAATATTTGAAGTGGACGTTTTTATTTAGTAACCCTGTGTACTGTGTTGGTGTGTGTGCGTGCCCGCGTGTGTATATATTTGTGTGTGTGTGTGTGTGTGTGTGTTTGTGTGTGTTGGAAGGAAATTATTTTTGTAGTTGTTAAATGCTCTGAGTGAGCGGTCGATTTCTGAACGCGGCCGCGTTCTTTATCTTCTTTCTTTTTCACCTGGAAGGTAGCAATCCAAAATCCTCTAGGCATTGGAAAAGCGCTGTAGCTTGAGGGCTGGTATAATGCGATTTTCCTAACTCTGCCCCTGATAGGGATCAGCTGTTTCGCTGCCATCGAATCGGGAGCCTATATTTCGTGACAGTTACGTCACAATGGTGACGTTTAAGCTCCCGATTGGATGAAACCGTCAACACCTGATTCCTGTCAGGGTTAGAGTTACGAAAATCGCAGTATAGTGAGTTGTGTGGGAAGCGTGTGGTGTGAACATGTCTCTTGTGTTGGTGCTTAGGCGGCGTCGCGCGCCGACAGCTCGGAGGGGTCGGACGGCGAGTGGGACGGGGACGGCGGCGACGCGGACGGCGACGACTCGGCGGCGGGCGACTCGTCGGTGGGGTCGGGCGGCGACGGCGGCGACTCGGGCGCCGACTCGGGCAGCGAGGCGCCGCCCACGCCCTCGCCCGTGCCGCCCCACGCGCCCGCGCTGCGCGACCACGTCCCCGCCCCCGCTTCCTGCCGCCGCCTCCGCTGCCGCCGCCAGCGCCCCGTCCCCGCACCCGCTCCCGCCGCTGCTCAACGCCCACCCGCACTCGCAACCGGCCACGCCGCGCGGCCGGCGGCCCTCCACGCTCAGGTAAGCCTTTCTCTCTCTCCCCCCATACTCTCGTCTCACCGTCATTCTTTACTGTGCCTCCGTCTTTATACTCTATTGCTATCTTCTGTCTCTTTCTCTCCCTCGTATTCCATCTCTCTCACTCTTATTCCATCTCTCTTCCTCTTATTCCATCTCCCACTCTGTTATTCCATCTCTCTCCCTCTTATTCCGTCCCTCTCCCTCTCATTCCGTCTCTCTCTTATTTCCTCTCTCATTCCTTCTCTCTCGCCCTCTCATATTCCATCTCTTTCCCTCTTTCTTCGTCTCCTTTTCCCTCTTTCTTCGTCTCCTTTTCCCTTTTCGTGCGTCTTCTTTTTCCTTTTCTGCGTCTTCTTTTCCCTTTTCTCCGTCTCGTTTTCCCTTTTCTTCGTACCTTTCTTCCTTTCTCCATCTCTTTCCCCTTTTCTCCCTTAATGACTTGGATTTGGGAGGGGAGAATATGCATTCTTCTCAGCACTTAAAATCACGAAATGAAACAAATATACAAAGATGTAACATTGTACCTCGAATCGCGAACTGGCATGTTAAAATAACTTTACTTTGTGAGATTTGCACACTGTGTACCAACGTATCTTGAAGTACTGACTTTGAAGGGTGTAAGCGCTTGATAGTTCTAACGGCGCCTTAAAGAAATTTCTGATTTATCGTGTTCTGTAGCATATTTACGATCGTTAAAATTGAAGTAGTTTCAACTCGTAGTTGTTGCTATCGCCAAAGTACTCTATTGAGCAAATAAACTCGCAACGAAAATGGAAATGAGAACCCTTCTTTCGCGCCATGCAATATCTCTCCGCCAGCTTCGCTGGATTGTCGCCGTCTAGCTCGCAGTTTCTAGCTGCCTTCCGCGTAGGGATGCCGTTGATGTCGATGTTTTCAGAACATCGATATATTGAAACCGATGTTTTGGGCTCGATGTCTGTAAGTTTTCTGTGCTTTGTTCGTGGAAGAAACATGCCCTTAATCGTAATTTCCTAAAAATATGAAATAATAACCGATTGTAGCATTGTCTGTGTCTGGAAGTACAAGCCGCGTTCGAACCAAACAATCGCGGTGTGTACTACCTTCATCGAGAAGAGTACTATCCCACGTTCGCGATGATTGTAATGCCCTGGTATCTCCTACGTCTTTCCTCGTATTTCGCACAGGCATTTAACGTTGTTTCTAGTTAAATTTTAATTAGAAATTATTATGCATAGTCACTGCCAAATTAAATTTTGCGTACGAATTCGATATTGGAGTTCACTAAATCAACGTTAGAACATCGTTGGTTGTTAGACGTACTATTAACATAATGTTTTGATTTTGAACATCGATGTGTTGATGTCGATGTCGCATCGCCGCTTCCGCCAGAGCGCGGCGAGTGAGTGACTCGAGTGCTGCGCCTTTGTGCAGCTCCGGCTCTTCTCCGCGAGGCGCGCGCGGGGGCGGCGCGACCACCTCCACCTCCTCGTCGGCGGGCGACACCACGCCCACGCGCGGCGCCGCGCCGCCCTCCGCCCTCGCCCACGCCCACGCCTCGGTGTCGGCGGCGGCGGCGCGCAAGGCGGCGGCGGCGGTCGCGGCGGCGGCGGCGGCGGCCGCGGCGGCGGCGGCGTCCCCGGAGGCCGAGGCGGCGAGCGCGGTGGCGTCCATCACCATCAAGACCGAGCCCCCCGGCTCGCCCACCCCCGCCGCCGCGCCCGTCCCCGCCCCCGCCCCGGCCGCCGCCGCCAACGTCACACGCACACGTCAACGCCAACGCCACCTCCTCCTCGTCCTCCGTATCCGACCACCTCATCGACATCAAGTGAGTATGCAGCCCTGATGCCACATGTCGTTTTCAATCGTACGCAATCACTGGTACGAAATGGTTACATTGGTTGGCGCCAAATGTTTGGAAACTTTGTAGCGATGTATTAGGGGACAGCTACCTCCCGCCGCGCAATGCACGTCATTTGTCCCTGTGGCCATGTGCTAGAAAACTTGGATGCAGCGGAGTTGGCGATTGTGTGTTACATTTAAATGAAACTTACGAAAGGAAGGAGGAGTTGTTGGATCCATCCCATTAATAGCGAGCGGCTTTTAAAGGGAACGTTTTACACCCTCTTTCAGATTTTATGCAAAGCCTGGAGAGACACTTTTTAAATTATTTTCGAATGGCTGATCTGTCATTCAGACAATTGCTATCGAAATTACATGATCATATTAAATTGAATTGAATTCACCAACTTTGTTCAACAGTGTCTAACATACACTGAAGGTATTCCATGTGTCCCACACACTATGGATGCTCAAGAAGCTGCAACATGCGTCAGGACAGTGTATGCATTCTAGCAGCTAATGACCATTGGCTGCTATGCAACGTTTATCACTACAGCTTACTAGTGTGGCACAGTGCACATATGTCCTTGCTGCACTACAACAGATGCACATTAATGTGCATACTTTGATGCTTTTGTGTTACTAGCCTTGTACATTGGAAAATAGCATTGGTCTCTGTGCTACCATACATTGCTTTCAATCAAACACAACTAGTTACAAATGAAGTTGGTAGTTTTGCATGCACCACATGATTAGTGACTTTGCACAAGGTGTAAGGGCTCTGTTACCTTCCACTGATGCACTAGCTTATAGAGAGGGAAATGGTGTTCGTTCCTACACTGAATTGTGCTATATCTCATAGGGCACCAAGCCAAAGTTTACAGAACAATTTCATCTGCAGCAAGGCTACTTTGAGCCACAGCAAACTTGCAGTGTGCCGATAGTCAGGTCATGCATAGCTGAGCGTTGAATGATACTTACATCACTAAATACCTGATGCAACGACACCTTTCCCCTGCTTGGCCTTAGGTTTCACAAATTTCCTTCTCTTAAAAATTCAGAATACAGTTTACTTTGTATTAAATAATTTGCGATTTTGTTTGTGTTAGTAAAAATACTACTAACCAATTTCAATGCCTACAACTTTAACCCAAATACCATGAACAACCATAAATGCTAACAATGCCACATAGTTTCAACACAGTCGTATCCATTTTAATTGGTGTATTTTCTTTGCTTGTATCACGTTAATGTTAGAATTATTTTAGAGTTATTATTAGAGTAATATTTGAATTATTATTGTTTGTAATAACCATATCACTTCATTTTGAGAAATATTGAAATTGTAATGAGTTATAAAGGGATTGAGATTATGGTAAGATTTCATGTTGAGTTCTTATACTGATTTGCTAATTTTACTTCTGCTACAGGCCTGCACCTGAACTTATGCAAGAGACACATGCCTGCTTCTTTTCTCTCATCCGCGACGTGCTGTGCTCTACACCTCATCATCGCATGGCACTATCTGCTCTTGCGGAGCGCCTCCGTGCCTGGCAGGAGAGCCCTATCTCGCCTCTGAACGACTGGTACAGCCTGGCACCCAGTTGGCCTGCCCTTCTACCCTCTGCAGTCGCGTTCCTTTGTGGAGACTTTCCTGGTGTGTTTTGATAACCATATTCTATGTTTAGATATAAAGATATTCATCAGAAACCCAAATCTTGTGATCCAAACCTCAGTAAATAAGCAACTTTTACTTTCTTGTTTATTTTTTAAAAAATATTGTGATTACCTTGTTATTTTTCCTTCCTTTACTACGGTACACATAGAAAAAGTATTTGAATCATGTCAATCTTGAATTTTCAGTTGAAAATCTACATTTAAGGTTCTTTTGATCCATAGCTTCACCAACACATCAGGATTAAGGTATATTAGTCTGTCCAAAGAGGTTTATGTTGGTGAAGGGGGCAAGTAATACATGCAATTTTGTACCCCAAACTCAAGCTGTCTTGATGGATGTAAATATTCTTCAAGCATAACTCTTGTCAGATTAGAAGCTTTTGAACTGAAACTTGGTAAATATGCCATTGCTAATATCTAGTTGTGCCATTCCATCTTATATTAATTTTTGGGGATACTTTACAAGAAGCCCCTGTGACATTTTCAAAATTTTCTGTGAAATGGCTGCAAATTTTTTCTATAATTTGATTTTGCTTGAAAAGAAAGTTCATTTAAAAAATGATGTTGTAGTTACAATTTTTGTTTCAACCTCTGACGTTTTGAAAATTGCAAAAGTTCAAATTTATTTTCGAATCTGTTCTCCACTTTTAATATTTCAGCCAGAGATTTATTTTTCAATGCAATTTGTCCCACAATTTCAGATCTTTAAATGACGTCATGCACTTGTTTTAGGAAATATGATTAGTTGCTGAGTAATTCCTAATAATGCTAAGAGAAAGAAAAGTTTTGGTAAACCACACATTCCCACTAGTTTATTTTAGTATGTATGAATTTTGTTTTTGTTATTTTTTAATTTCATTATGATTACTGGAGTATACAGAATGCCCTAAAATAATGCAATAATGTTTATTATAATTTAAAGTGATGCAAGAAAGTACTATTCCTCTTCCTTACTTGGCATTCATTCGTTCATTGAGTATGATTCAGTATTTCCAATTGACAATTTGATTAATCTTAATATTCTCAGAAGGAAATTTGTTCTATCTTTTTACAGTTTTAGTGAATGTTCCTTAAGTGGTTGCACAGAATTGTATGTAGTGTAAGTGTATGTAGCATGTTTCACTGCATCCAGTTTTCTGAGTTAGCCTATAAAGTTCTATGCTGTTATGCAATGCATGAAACTGAAAATCTAAGAATATGGAATGTTATTTACAAGGGCTATTTCACAAAGGAAAATGAAGGCAAAATAACAAAGATCTTGCAAGAATAAAGTTAATTGTGTATGCTTTATTACATTTATAATTCAAATGTTGAAGTCACTTTGTTGATTATGAGATTGTACTGTGAACCAAATATATTGAGGTAAACCTACTACATTAGTTAAGCTACTACTAATGAAATTTTGTGAAGAAATAAAATATGTCGACAATTAATAATTGTGATTGTTTGCAAAGGGGACATAACAATGTCCATAAAGTTTAATGAATAAATAAATAAGTATATTGATGACACAGCATCAAAGCTGCTTTTGTCAGCAATTGATAACATACGTCATTTCAACAATGAGCTAATAGGATAAAAGTGATGGATTTTCAAGGAGAATTTCAGTTGTGATTGGCTCTTACAACATGAATTTATGAATGTCTTATGGCAAAATCGCAAGAGCAAAATAGTCGTTATTTTATACGTTCCAATAAGAACTAATATTCCATCTTATAGGGTAAATTATTGTAAACTAGTTTTTAACATATCTTACTAGTGATCTTGTAATTGAAAATGGCATGTCCTTTTTTGCTTCAGAGGCACAACCAGAAGATTTTGTGCCCTTTTTGGAGCACAAACGTGCTCTGGGTGCTTTCCAATGGATTGGGGCAGGGCGTGACTCAGATGTCAGATTGGCTCCCTTGTGTCGCTTGTGGCTGGATCGGCGAGACGAATTTCGAACACCTCGGCAGACACAGCAGAAGCAGCTACAGGTGAGGAGAAGAGTTCAGATTTCTGAAAATAAAGATGTTTTGGAAATTGCAAGTGTTAGGGTGACTGTTTGCCGGGAAGACACAGATGGCTTGCACATCCACACATGCTTTTGAAAGGATTATGCATCCAAGGAGAACAAAGTGGAGCACACGTCAATCACAGTTATTAGGAAAAGGAAAAAGTGCATGTAGTTTCTCAAGAAGTAATTTTTTTTAAGCATATTTTACCTTGTCATTGCTTTGCACATGCCTATATGGCTGCCAGGATCTGTGCCTCATGCTTTGAACATGTTGTGCATCTCCATGCTATTCACATCCATTTGGTTTTCATTTCAACAAAATCGTGCATTTTGCTTCTGCAACTGAGACGACCTGTGGGTTTTCCTAATGTTTTAAGACTTCCTTTCTTTGCAAATAGATGAAGGTTGGGTTATTTTTCTGATGTTTGAACAGTTCTGAACTTGCTAGTACCTGCATTGGTTGAGAATGGAACAGGCTTGGGGGTGCCTCTCAGAATAGTTTGAAATCCTCAACAATCTTTCGTCTCTTACCCCAAAGGTGTGTTCTTTGAAAGATATATTTGGCAGGCTGTCATTTTGTTTTCTGGTATGCTTTTGTTTCTTTATGTCTCTTACATTGACATCGGCTTAATTGGAATCTTTTTACAGATTTCAACTTATTTTTTTATTATTTTTTAAAAATATGTATTGACATTATTTAATTGGTATGGTGAGGAAATCAGCTTTATCTCGTGTGGCAATGTTGGAAAAAGAAGGATGGGAAATATGTAAAATAGATGTCTACAACTCTGCCACTGATGGTGCCACACAATAGTGTGAAATGCTTAGCCCAGCGAGTTAGTTGATTACCAGCTGTTGAGTCAGCACAACAAACATGCCAGCAACATATTGCAATTAGCAGTGAAAGACTTAAATAGTCTACAATGTGTGTATGATTCCAATTCCTTCATCTTCACCACGCCAATTGTACAATTTATAAGATTGTTGGTTGCTCTAAGATTGCTAAATTGTCACAAATGCAATGTTTGATTCCACAACTCAGCTTGTAGAGCATCTGTCTGGATAACAGAAAGTTCTGAACTCTGATCCTGGTAGAGTCATTTATTTGCCCTTTGTGACATGGTAATATGTGATGTGATGCATATTATACTAAAAATGTATACTAGCATATGGATTCACCACCTGGCCGACCATTGTTAATGACAAGTGTTACCCTACAACAAGTGAATCATTCCATTTTGTTCATCTTCATCCTTCAAGCTAATAGTACCTTTTATAAGATCATTAACTTGTCACAATGCAATGTTTGCTTCCATAATTCAACCGGGAGAGCACCTGTATGATACCAAAAGTCTCTGATTTCAGAGCAATCATTCATTTACAATTTGTGACAATCCATTCTCACTATGTGCATAGCTCCTTGGCAACAGTTGCAGGGCTAAACACAAGTGGTTTGACCACCCAAAATAAAAAATGAGTAATGGACACAATTTGTTGTTTAAGAAGTATTAAACTGTTTTTGTACAATGTTGGGTGGGCCAGTTTTCTCCCATGAAATTGTGAATTAAATCTATAGTTTTTCCCTTTACTAATGTAACTGCACAATTATGTAACTTTAACTTCTTTATCCTGTTTTCTTTAAAAGAAAGTCTTAGACCGCTGTGGTGCTGACCCCTTTAGTCGTTTCTGAAGACAAATCTCATCTCTTTTAATTGTCAGCCTACAATGTGTGAGTTATTTCATTTTGTACATCATCACCATTGATGGCAATTGTGCCACGTCTGTACGCTGTTCTTGTCTTCTTTGTGTGTGGCAGTTGGGCCTCAGCAGAGGCTACATTGTCATCCTGCACCTTGCCAGTTGTGTGGTTTCAACTTTTGTGGGCAATGTAAAGTGAATACCTACATCCATTTCTGTACTTTATTATATTTATTGAGATTTTTCAATCCAATACCTACACAACCTAGATACCTTTAGCGATGTGATATTTCGATGTCGGGCATCCTAAATGCGTGGTTTAAGTGCTCAACTGATGTGACGCTCCATCCCCTTCATTGATTCATTTCGAGTTGGAAGTTTATGTCACTGGAAAGCAGCTGCTATAGCGGGTTGCTAGAAAACCAATGTTGGCAGTATCATGTGTCTCTCAAACTCAAGCACAAAGAAGGTTTTGTTTTTAATTTATTTATTTAAGGTCGCTTTATACCATCTAGGTTATCAGCAACCCCTACAAATAAGTTAGTTGCAGCGTGTAACGCCGTTTCGCCGTGTTGCGCAGACGGAGGGCGCGTCGGCGGCGGCGGAGGAGGCGGCGTCGACGGCGGCGGGGGGCGCGGAGGCGGCGGGGGCGACGGCGGCGGCGGCGGCGGTGGCCGGGGCCGCGGAGCGCGGCGCGGGCGCGGCGTCCCCGCCGCCGCCGCGCTGCCCGACCACGTGGACGGTGCGTCCGTCGACGGGCGAGGAGCGGCGCGAGTTCCGCGAGCAGGAGCGGCGCCGCTACGCGCACCCGCACCGCGCCTTCACCTACCGCCTGCACGGCTACGAGAGCGTCGTGGGGCCCGTCAAGGGCGCGTACGGCGGCGGCGCCGCGGCCAACAAGCCCCGCGGCCACTCGCTGCTCGTCGCCGACCGCCCCAACTTCGTCACCATCCTCGCCCTCGGTGAGTGCCCACCGTCACTTCCTACTTTGTAATAGTTGGTGATGAAGGGACGTTTTATTTTGCGAGTAGGACAATGTTGCGGCACAAGGTCTATGGGCCAAGTGGTGCAATCCTATGAGCAAAATATAAGCACTTTTCCCACATGTGTCATACATTATTTTTTAGACAGCCTTACGAACTTTTAGTTTATTTTAATTCAAGAGTGCAAATTCCTTAATCATTCATTATGGTCAGTACTAGCTGATGTGGTATTTTGAAGAGGTCTACCGATGTTTGTGTTTAGTTGGTTTCAATTGTTTTAGGAAGCTGAAAATCATTGATATTGTGATTATGATGTGCTTTTAGATCAAAATATGGTGCAATTTATCACAAGTGTTTGTTGTAATTTAAGTTATTACAGTGTCTTTCGCTGTAGTTAAAAAAATCTGGAGCTTCCAGTATAAGTGAATTCAAATAAAGCATGAATGTTTCCAGTGTGTGGTTTGGGCATTAATGGCTTTTCATACCACCATGGGATTACAGTAAACCACCATTCCATCTGTAATCATTCATCTCTTGCTATCATTGAACCCTTTTTATCACCCTAATCTCATCTCTGGAGATGACTAGGTATAAGTCTCCTCTATTACACAAAGAAATAAGTGTGGCACTTTCACTATAACAACACATCTCGGCCTCTACCACTTATTCATCCTCATCTTTTTGTACCCTTCTGCTCATTCCTTCTTTTTATCATTTTTCATCCTCTGTGTTGTACTTTCCTTTATACATACATATAATACAGAGAAATGTATGAAGTGTAAGGAAAGTTATGTAATGCTGCACGAAAAAACAGAGGATTTTCGACAGAAAAAATTCATTGCCGGGCCCTGATAACGAAAAAGTAGATAAATCCAGTTGTTAAATTAAGAGGAAAAGTCCTGTAAAAAGTGGTGCAGTCAGAATTGCTGTTTTGTGGTTCCTTGATTCCGAAAAACAAATTGGCACCAAACGTCTGTCCGTCTGTCTGTCTGTCTGTCTGGTGTATGTGAACAACACTAGCACCTAAACTCTGTGTACAATTTTTTCAAAACTGAATAAACCCCATTCAAACTGGCCTGAGTTATAGTTCTGATTTTGAAAAACATTCATTAATTTTTTGGGGTATCTTACATGAAGTCCCCCGGGTGTTTTCAACATTTTTTCAAAACCTTTTTTCATTACAAAAACAAGATTTTTCTGAAAAACAGCTCCAAATTTTTTCTTTAAACTTTTGGTAGGGATAGAGTTAAATGTACTTTATGAGATGTCTTGAACATCAGTTTACTCTATTCTTTTGTTTTGCCAAAAATTACGAAAAGATAATTTTTTGACTTGTCTCTCACGTTGTTAATATTTATTTGTTCACATTATTATATTTATGAGTACATGTGTTTTAAATAATGTCATATAAAGCTTCTGAAAATCTCAATCTTTTTTGTGAAAACTAGCTCAAAATTGCGCATTTTGAGCTAGTTTCCATTTCCGCTCACACGCCATTTTCTCATAAATAGTTCCAAATTTTTTCTTCAAACTTTTGGAACAGATAGTGCTAATTGCACTCTGTAATATGTATTTTTTGTTTTTTCAAAAATTATACACATGCAATTTTTGAAAGATCTCTCACACCGTTAATATGCACATTTACAGCAATTCGTAAACACTATTGTATTCGCGAGTTAAAGTGCTTCAAATGATTTCGAATGAAGTTTTTCGAAAACTCAAAAACTGTGAAAAAGAGCATCAAATTTTGCATTTACAGTAGTGCTTAAACCCATTTTCTTATAAAAATTGCTCCAAATGTTTCAAAGAAAATTACCATTTAGGGCGAGGTTTTACTGTTCCTTAATATTCTTAAAATAATATTTCTGTTCTGCCATTAGGAAACGGAATATTAAGAAAACATAAAAAAAAATGACCGACGATTTACTTTGATCGGCGATAGATGGCAGATGGCAAGAGAATGTGGCAAGTCCGAATAGCTAACTGAGATGAAAGGAAAAAGGAAACAAATACGGGAAAGTTTGTGCCATTCTTAGCATCACTAGTTTGTTTCTTGTTTATTCTTCCCTACTTCTGTTTCTTCACTTTGGAGCGTGTTTGTTTTCATAAGTAAGCATGTGTTATCATTTTATAATTCCACGTTTATCTCTTGATGGTACAAGCTTTCAGGTCGTTTATTTGAAAATTGTCGGTCGTGAGTCTACCGTGCCCCTGTTTAAACGGCATGTTCCGTAATACACTCGCGTCCAGCGGGTTGCATACATTGGGGGCTATCACTTCGGCAATCGTCATCACATCACCTTCGGGGAGATATTTCTTCGCTTTCGCTTTTACTTCTTCTCCTCCCCTCTTCTTCTTCTTCTTCTTTTGCTCCCCTCCTTTTCTTCTTCCTCTTTTCCAACATCCTCTTCTTCTTTTTCATCTTCTCCTGTTCCTTCTCCCCCAGTTAAGCGATGTTAGGCGAAATTATTATCGTACTAAGGGCACATGCTGAAATGCCCTTCAGCGGGGAAAGATATGTGACCATGATCATGTGAATCACTGCTATTGCTAGGTGCTAGGACACGTCTTGTGATGTCTCCTCGTGATTTAAACGTCATACTCAAAGGAGATTGGTATAACATATACTTTGCCACTTTCATGATTCGCTATTGGTTTTCATATTGAATATTCTTGGAAAAGGGTACATCTTCAGTCTTTTTGGAAATGAATTAAGCTCACCATTTGATTCAGAATATGCTGTCAGATTAGCAACAGGTCCATGAGGTATCAACTATTCATATAATCTAAGCAGGCATAGTTCCCTGTTTACATTCTGAGAGATGTGGCATTTTCCTACATTTGCACAGCGAACAGCTGAGAAAGATGCCGCCTTTTGCGAAATAGCGGATTCATTTGGAGTAATAAGCTGCCGTGATGGCTCAAAGGCCTTTACCTATGCAGTGCCTATGATTTGGTTCGATACCTTACAGTAGTGGGTTTTCGACACCAGCTAGATAGCTGGATCACGACCTTGTGAGAATTCTAGCGGACGGCTGCTCTGATCGGTAGTTCGCCGTGGTTTCTTCGAACAATACCAGAAGAATGCGGGAGAAGTTGTCTTACAAACGGGCTACAGACCATGCGCGATCTTCCTTTCCTCATCCTAACTTCATCTTCCCCATTTACATGTGCATGCACGCTCACAAGCACTTACACACCCTGTACTACCACGCATTCTGGGAGACCAGAGCTTGTCTGTGCTGGGGGAGGTACCTGGAGGAGGACCCCTGCAAGCGACATGTAGGTCAACACGTGATGTAACATTGCAGCGGGGGAGGAATAGTGTCACCTCCCAGGATATAACCTGCTCTTCACATACTGAACTAATGACTTGAGTAGTTGTCCGCTGGCAAAAAGTAAATATGTGGTCACGGGGTAAAAGTTCTTAAGTCAAAAATCTCAATTTGGAGAAAACAAGGGTTAGATTATTGAGTCGCCGCTTGTTCCTAAGCTGAACACTATTTCTTAATGCTTTTTTCTCGTTAAGGAGGCAACATTTGAATTCGGTCGTTTTACTAAAATAAAATATAGATACTTAACTTGTAGTTTCAGTATTTAACCCAATTTTGCCAAAAATTGACTTAAGAACTTTTAGCCCGTGACCACAGAAATGATCTGTCAATTGGTGTGTGTGTGCGTGTGGTATGACGGTGTGGCTGCGCGTGTGTTTCAGTGCGCGACGCGACGGCGCGCCTGCCCAACGGCGAGGGCACGCGCAGCGACATCTGCGAGCTGCTGCGCGACTCGCAGTACCTGGCGCCGCCGGGCGCGGGCGGCGCGGGGGCGGCGGGGGCCGGCGGCGGCGGCGCGAGCGGTGGCGGCGGCGCGGGCGGCGGGGCCGCAGGAGGCGGTGGCGGCGGCGGCGGCTCGGCGGCGGCGCACGAGTCGCTGCTGCACTCGGTGGTGTCCGGGGCGCTGGACCGCCTGCACTACGAGCCCGACCCCTGCGTGCGCTACGACACCAAGCGCAAGACCTGGCTGTACCTGCACCGCGCGCGCACCGAGCAGGAGTTCGGTGAGTGGCGCGCGAAACCCCGTCCGTTTGGCGTGCTGCGTGCGGAAAGAAAGTTTCCTTCGTGTCAATCGACTAAAGGTCATCACAATTTCGGGAGGAAACAATATTGTAGTAGATGCAGCACTTATTGCACTATTTTTCTTCATAATCACCATCAATTGTCCTTTTTGCATTCGCAAAGTGTTTCCCTTGGTTATCAACTAAAGGTCATCACAACTTCGTGGGAATACAATATTGTAGATGCAGCACTTATTGCACTATTGTTCTGCATAATCGCCTTCAGTTGTCGTCCTTGTGCATTTCGAAAGTGAGTTTCCCTAGGTCGTCAACAAAAAGTTATCACAATTTCATGAGGAACAATATTGTAGTAGAATTTGGTGCATAATTACCACTGATTGTCAACCTTTCACATGTACAGAAAGTGGCACACATGTGAAGGGCATTCAGAAAGTGAGTTTTCCTTGGTTGTCAACAAAAAGATTTCATAATTTCTGGGAAAAACTTAATTGCAGAAGATGCAACTCAAACTGCTCTGTTTTTCTGCATACATTTTGTATTCGCCATAGATGAAAAATCCTTTATTAGAAAACATCAAGACAGCTGGACACTGTACCTAGCCCACTGGACGGTTGCATAACACCAAGAAAATTTCTGCTTCCGCCACTGATTTCAGTACATCTCTCTGATGTTAAAAGAACAAATAAAAGAAAGAAGAAGGAAGACCTTTTTTTAAAATCTGATTTTGTGACTTCATAATTTGTGCTGCTCTATTTTGAGAGATGTTGCAAATTATATGTTTTATGTTAATCAGGATGTACTTATCTATTATATTCACTGTTATGTGTATACAGTAATCCCTCAACATTCGCGAGAGTTAGGTTCCCAAAAAACCTCACGAATGTTAAATCCATGAATGTTAAGGCTATCTTTTAATGAAGAAAGGTGGGTTAGGTTCCTGGATATCGAAAAACTGTTTAAAAAAGAAAGAGAAAGTCTGACAATCAATTATACAACAACTGATTAAGCGCTACTACAAACAGAATTCACAATTAACATTCCAAAATGAAGAAATAAAATAATGTTTGAAACTTTTTGCGAAGTTGAAAATGATTGGATATAGGAGTTGCTAATTTTTTTTTTTCATCACCTTTCTCGCTGTTCTAATATCCAAACATGAAAGAGTTCTTGCTTCTATTCTCTCTTAAATTTTGAAGTTATTTCCATGTTCAGATCACATTCAAATGCCAATTCCACCAGAGCTTGTTGATTTTAGAACCCCATCAACAGTTTTGACATTAAAGTTGCTCCAGGATGCAGTTTTGCTTCCGTTACTTCGTCATTACCGTCGATGAGGTTTTCTTCACTGATGATTTCCTGAAGCTCCTCTACAATGAGCTCATTATAATGAGAGTTGCACAGATCCTGAATGGCTTTTCTGTTCATTTGGCCAAAACCCATACCTCCAATTTGGCAGCAACTGAATTGAATTATTTTATAATTGTGTTATTCTATAAATGTGAATTGACATTTCATCTGTGTAATTTTTGAAGAAAGTTATACTGCGAGCTCCAAGGTCTGCCAAGTTCATTTCCCAGATGATGATGATAAGGAAATGAAATGGGCCCACTTTCAAAGAAAATGTACGACCAAAAGACCCACTTGCAAATGTTGAAGTTGCGAATGTTAAAACCGGGAGCATTTCTCTAATCGTGAATGTTTGGAACTCGCGAATGGCGAATCCGCAAATGTCGAGGGATTACTGTACAATTATTATGTATCAACATTTTTACACATATTCATTATAATTGTTATATATGGACTGAATCAGAAATTATAAGTCCTATTACTATTGCCCACAAATAAGTGCCCATGCCCATAATAAGTTACTTGATTTTCCTCATGTTTTCTGTTATATAATATTCTGTTGTCTTTTCATTGCGTAGAGCGGCTACACCAACAACAACAAGGAGCTGTCAAGGGCAAGAAGGCAACTGGACCAAGAAAGATCAGTCGTGCGAAGAAAGATCCTGCAGCTGCTGCGGCAGTGGCAGGCCTGGTATCTTCTCCGCCCACCACTGCATCACCACCCACCCCCACAACCCCTGTGTCTATCAAGAAGGAACTGCCGTCATCCCCCCCACCTGTGTCCACCATTGCTGCTGCCTCTATTCTTCAACCCACTACAGTCACATCAGTATCGGTTACATCACCTGCAGCAGTTGCTTCATCCCGTGTCACGCCTACCACGTTGCTTGCTGGCAAGAGTCTGCTTGCCAGTTCTGTACAAGTAAGAATAATCATATACAGTTCATAATAATAATTGAGCCAGAAATGTGGTTGGAGACTGAACATAAACATTGAATATTATTTGAGCATTCATTTACAAGAAGAATATGAATAGAAAATACTGCAGTGATTTTCTTTTCTTTTCCTTTTGCACCTCATTTGTTCTACTTGTATACCTCATTTCTCAACTTCTGCAACTTCTTATTGTTAATGACTTGAATATCGAAATTTAACCCTAGAAGATGTTAGTTTTTCTGTGTAGGGTAGGAGAATATCAGCCAATCAATGGAAGCAAACTGCATAGTATTAGTAGAGAGTAGTCTAACTGACTTTTCAATGTCAGGTTGTGTTATTTTACTGTTGCTTTTGGACTCTTTCTCTATATAAAATTAAGAATTCCTTTCCTTGAAGTGGTCAGAATATCATATTTTAAAAAAGATTTGACTCTAAGATGTTTGTGATTTATTATTATGAAATAAGATCTTATTCTCTGTTTTGCTGCAGATGAAGACAGCAGGAGGTAGCCCTGTGACAAGCCTTATGAAGACTGTTACGCTGACGCCACAGCAAGTACAGGCTGTAGCTACTGCACGGAGTGTGGTAGCAGCGCAGGCGAAAGCTGCTGCTGCTGCTGGACAAGTGCGTGCGGTGAGCGACCCATTAATTTCTTTGCCTGTCAGCAAATGGTGAGGTTGTAAAAAATTTAATGTTTCTTGTGTACCGTGAGGTGCCTCATAGCTATTATTGAATATAATTTTTTAAATGTATAATGTAGTTGTTTAAAGAAATGTATAAGTTATTCAAAGCATAAATATTGCCATTAATTAGAGAATTCAATATTGTATAAACAACTACGGTAAACCCTGCTTAGCACATACTCACTTAACAGAAATTTTGCCTTAACGGGAACAAAATTTGGATCCCAACAAGTAGTAAAAAGGTAAATATAATAATCAGATAATGGGAATTTTCATAACATTTTGTTCCCTTGAAATTCCTGTTAATGAGGTTTTATTGAGTAATGAATCTTCTTACACTCTCATACGTTGGACAGTTTTGTATGCTGTATTTTGTTGATTATGTCATTCTGTGGAAGCATGAGCTCCCTTTGTCAAATATTTCCACACAAGTTGAATAACACTATGTTTTTGCAGGTTGCAATTTGCAGTGATTGGTTTTTATTTGTGGAGGTTATAGTAATTTCTCCACTTAGAGTAAATCTCTAGGATTTTTTTAAGATGCATGTTGCATATATGGACTGCATTTTATCTTGAGTTATTGGAAGAGAAATCCTTTCATTTGCCTTTTCCACAAAGAAGTGATATCCCAATTTAACTATATGCCTATTTCCCGTCAAAACTTTTGAGATAAATTCCTCATTGCTGACTCATTAAATAAAACTTTGTGTATCAATATAGATATAATAGAAAAATTATGAAAATATTTTAATTACTTGTTTACAACAAAACTATTTTTTTATGATTTTTTTTCTTTCTTCCTGTATTGGGAAATATTCTGGAACACTTTCTGAACATTACTTTTGGATTATCCCCTTTGCTACTGTGTTTTTCTCTGGAGAAATTTTTTATTGATTTGCCTTTGGTGTCAAGGGATGATAATAGGCAGTTGTGAATGTACAGAGGCTTGCCTGTCTCCACAACATTTCCTATTCCCTTGAAATAAAATCATTTTGCTCTTTGTTATATTTTCCACAGAATTTGTTCTCCCCTTTTTAATCTAATTGCAATCAATGTTTGGCTCTACAGCAACTACCTGAAGCATCGGGGCAGGCGTCCCCGCAGCAAGTTGTGTCAGCAGCACAGCAGCTTCAACAGCAACAGCAGCAGCAGTCTGCGACAGCAACGGCTGTGCAGCGTGCTCGTGCCGTGGCTCCAGCAACGGCTAAAGCTCTTGGACTGGCTGGAGTGCGTCTAGTCAACGCTACCACTGCAGGTGGTGGAACAACGTTGGCTGGCGGACCTCAGACCATTTTCATTCGGCAGCAGGCGTTGCCACAGGGGAAAGGTGCTTCTGTGACACAAGCGCAGGCACAGGTGAGGGGAGCAGTAGTCTACAGTACACGATGACTGTTGTTGCTCTAAGAGAAAATTTTCATGTGTGTGCCCCATTTTTACTTTCCCATATACGTACGTATACATGGAGTGATATATGTTGTCTAGGGAAAGTTATGTAATGCGTGAAAAAATGGCCTATTTTCGGCCGAAAAACAATTCATTGCCGGGCGCTGATAACGCAAAAGTGGATAAAACCAGTTACTAAATTAATTGTGAGAGAGTTACTAAATTAATTGTGAGATGTGGAATGAAGTAGATTTATTTCTATTTTCATTCTTTTGGATATAAAGAATATGATTAAATCATCTTATTAATGTTGACATTATATTAATGTAGTGTGATTGGAAACACATGTCTAGTTTGTCCAGACTGCGAAACTACCATTGGGTGGGTTCGTTCCCCTTTTATTAACCCTCTGTTTTTATAAAACATGCCTTGGCAATTATGAGGGCTGCCCAGCTGCTCTCCTTTACTCATGCACACACACTGTTATTATCATGTACTCTTTTTTGGGGAGGGGTGCAAAATTTTCTTAATCACTAATATCATTGTTACTAACTACTACATGACATTACTAGTTACTCTTCTTTCTTCTTACTTGAATTATGTTAATGATAAGAAAGTCTTTGTTTTCACACACTATTTGCATCCGTGAAGTCTTGCATTTTGGCAGCCATAGACTCAAGCATTGACCTGGGTTCACAGCTTGGAGAGACAGCCCTGCCGACCATCGCCTTAATAGCATTGCTGAGCGGTGGATCCCACGGTTGTCCTCTGCTGCATTGACTGGTTGTCAAGGTGCTCAGGCCCTAAACAGTAGCTGATACTCGTTCTGCTACTGTTTAGGGCACACACGCATCAGTCTGTTTACTGTCCGCCCTCACTGCGGTGCAAGATTCATCTATTGTGCAAACGATTCACCTCGACTTGTGGCTGAATTCATTAATGGTGGGAAATGAACCGTCTTTCGTGGTGACACGCTGGTAGTTCTCACTTGTAACCACTTAAATGCCATTTACTCCGTCGCACATCAGCTCAGGATAAAGTTCACTGAACCCTGTTCGGTCTCCGCGAAATCTGACAAATCTCTCTAACCTCCGCTCTCCGCGAAGTCTAGCAAATCTCTTGCGTCTGCTCTCGACAAAATCTATCATTCCTCTCTTGTTGTAATGCGATCTCTCCTCACGTGCTCAGCTGCGATATCCCTTCCCTCTATGGAACTCGACTTCGCCCTCTCGTTCTCATCCAATAATGGTCGCTGTTTCTTTTAGGAATTCTTATGTTATTTCTAATTGAGCCGCTGAAATTTAGGTTCATAACTGCTCACTTCGCCCTCTCTCACCCTAGGGAGAACACTTGCGCATATCTAATTTCTGGCTGCATTTGTCACGCTCTAAGATGTATTTATGGTGATATATTCGAGCTTGCATGCTGGCCGCTGGACTCGTTCCGGATGATTACTGATTTAAACCAGTAGCAATCTTCTTTTGTATGTCAGGAGCCCCCTCTTAAGGATGGTCAGATAGATTCTTGGGCCTGCTGGCCGCTCGTGCCATAAAACCCTTTGGCCCACAAGCAGCCCCCTCGCAGTGCCAGGGTTATTCCCCGAGCCAAACAAAAGCGCAGTCCCCTCTACTGCCCTTTTGTGACCTACATTTCCTCTCTCGTATTGTATTTTATTCTCACATATTTCTGTTTCATAATCGCAAGCCCTGGAACGTTTTTGGACTTAACGTGTCTCAAATGTGTTCAGAGGGTACAATTTTAATTGGCCATTACTGAGTCAAGTATCTGACCATTACCAAAATTTTGCGATTTTTAATTGCCCACAAATGAATGAAAATCAGGGTGCGGAAATAAATTAATGAAAAATAGAATAAATTGAAAATTGACATTTTTTTAGGCAAAGGATCTATTTAGAAGGAGGTTGTGTGGAGGAAGTGTGCCCATTGTGTTTCACATGATGAATTTAGTGCAATAGGTTAAGAATTTTAAGGACATTACAAAAATGTTTTAACTGTCTATCCACTATTTTTTCTTTTACCTTGTTTTTTTATCGTCAGGTGGTGCAAACAACTGCTGGCTCTACATCTGTGGCAGAAGGTGCTGCTGGTCAGCAACAACAGGCGCAGCAACAACCACAACAGCAGCAAATTCTGTTGCAACAGCAGGCAAAAGTAAGCAATATTTCTTCTCGTATGAATGTATTTAATAAACAACCCGGTGGCATATTCCAAATAATGAGCTAATTCGTATTCATAATTCTCATTGCATTTGTAATGGCAGTAATTCTATTGATAAAATAAGGTATTGCAGGGAATGACAATGTAGAAATAGAATCAGCAAAAATATCAATTACATTACTCACATTAAAATTCTTCACAAAGCTTTTCATTTTCTGTAATCTAGATCTTATCATAAATCTGTCAGTTGACATGATGTTATGAAATGGCCTTTAGACACGTGATTTATGCTGAACTAATGACTTTCAAGAACAAATATATATGAGCAATGTATAATACAGTGAAACTCCTATTTTACGTACTCTGATCTTACGTTTTCCTGGAATTTACGTGATAAATGAGCAGTCCCGGCACTCATATAAGTAATAGGTAATGTAGCATCCATATAAGTAATGTACAATTTTCCTATAATTTACATTTTCGCAATTCCCCCCCCCCCCTTTCCACTCTTTTTTCCTCTTTTTGTTCCCTTTTTTTCTTTCCTTTTTCTTTCTTTCTTCTCTCCCCCCCCTCGATCGTGCGCCTGTCTTGTGAAGTCCTACTGTGTAGTAAGGCCCTTATTTTAAGACTTTTGCACAGCATGTCTTGAATTTAGACGGACATTCTGAAAGAAAAGGCTGCAGTGTCGGTGTCAGTTTTTGGAAGGGTGGTGGGGATACACATAAACGTTATTTACAAAATGTTATTTATAAATGTTATTTACATATTGGTTAGTTGAGTAATTTTTCAGGACCAAGTCCACGTGCTTCGTTTCGAATGTGTTTGTTGTGTTAGTTTGTTGTCAGTGATAAGTCAGTTGCTGGATTTTACTTTGTCGCTACCAGCATACACAGTAAAGAGGAAATTATGTAATGATGCAGAAAAAATCAGCTTATTTTCGTTAGAAAAACTCTTACTGCCGGACCATGGCACTGCAAAACTGGATAAATCCAGAACCTAAATTTAGAAAAAATATCCTTTAACACGTGGTGTAGCCAGAATCCATGTTTTGACAATCCTTGATATAAAAAAAATCGATTGAGGCCAAAGTCTTTCTGTTTGTTTGTCCATCTGTGAACAACATTAGCGGCTAATCCTTCAGCCGATTTTCTCCAAAATTGATATTCCATATGTTAATTGATATTCAGTATATTATGGTAAGGTCGGCTTACAATTGGGTAAATACGGTTTATAAGTATTTATTTAAGGAGATACATGTGAATTTTTGGGTGGGAATCGATGTGCTAGAGTTATAGTGACAAGCGTCTAGATTTTATCATTAGTTTAAGTGGAAAGTAAAAGTGAGTAGAACTTTATAAAACTTCAAAATTTGTAAAAGTCTGCAAATTTTGTATGCTTCCCAAAATGCCACACCATGGACAATTTTGAATTGTTCAGTTATGAAATTTCTGAATTAATGTTAAAACAGACCAACATTTGTGCAGTGTTTGCATAATTAATACCTAACGTGTGTCCACTAAGAAGAGAAAAATCTACTTTCCCTGTGGAAACGGTGCACAGAGAGGGAAGTCCAGCCAGAACATTTAGTCATACTCTAAGGGTTAAAACAACCCCAGCAATATCAACTACCAGTTCTGTGTCAGTAATTTCTGTTTGATTCATTGTAGCATAAAAGAAATTCATAGTAATAGCTAAGAAAACACCTCTACCTCTCCTAAATTCAATTGTAGTATATTGCATTATATCATTATATCTTTGTTTAAAAAAAAAAAAATTTTAAATGCTGACCCAGTGGGTATTTTTGGATTTATTTGGGTATTTCTGGGATTTTTTCAGGGTTTAATTGAGGAATATTATTACATGCGCGCTACTTACAAAGAGTTTTTTAATGCTACTGTGGAAAATGATTTTTTGACAGAAAAACGTGTATTGCAAGTCCATGATAATGAAAAAACAGATACTTCTTTCAATTTTCAATGCACAAGTGGAATTTAGTATGACTATTTAATGAATTAATAAACTTGAATAAAACTAATAAATAAACAAAATAAAATGAAAAGAAATATATATTGTAATTTTAACATACAGTAAAACCCCTTTATAAGAGACACCTGGGGGAATGGAATTTTGTCTCTTATAAGCGGGAACTCTTATAAGTGGGAAATGCGTTTTTGATGGGTTTAATGAGACGTTACCATATTTTTAGTGGATTAGTATGATTTGTACACTTATTTTAAACTTGAGGAAACATAAATTAGTTGATTCCAGAGCCCATTTAATCAGATCTATTGAGTAAACTTTATGACCTTTAAAGCACATGTGCTCATAAATGGATTATGTGAACAAATCGCCTCTAATGTAAATATCGACATGAGAGTTATAAAAAAAGTACATTTGTGTAATTTTTGAAAAAAACAAAAGAATAGAGCAAATGATGTTATGAGTCTTATAAAGTACCTTCATAACTATCACTACCAAAAGTTTAAAGAAAAAATTTGGAGCTGTTTTTGAGAAAATCTTATTTGTAAATGTTTATTATTTCACCCAATGTTACATGAAAACCTTTTTTTTAGTACATAATGTTAATGAAAGACCTAATTATAGAGAAAAAAATTTATTATAAAAACAATTTTCTATCTTCAATTTTGTAGCTGTAGGAAAACACCGCAAAAACTTCAAACTTTTCCAATTTTCGAAAATTTAGTTAACAGTGAAAATCCTAACAATGCCACCTCTGTAAGTGATTTTCACTCTATTCTTACAAGAAATTGAAAGCAAAAATTTGGGGACATTTTTGGGGAAATTTTGAAAATGTCCCACGGGCTTCACATACAATACCCACAAAAATTTAGAATGTTTTTCAAAATCACAGAGTTTCGAGCGGAACCAAATCGATCGCGGAATATTCATTTTGGAAAACAATGTACGAATAGTTTTGGCGCTAGTGTTATTCACGAAGGGACGTTTTGAAATAAAAAAAACGAACCTTTTTTGATATCAGGGGACCCCAAAACATGCATTCTGTTAAAATTTCGTAGTCGATTTTATGCAGCATTATATTACTTTCTCTGTGTTACGTATACATGTACGTATACGGGAAAGTAACAATTGGAACACTGGTCAAAACACTAAAAGCAAAATACTGTGATTTATTCAACTCTGCCTCTGGCAGGTATCAGCTGCTGACTGTTTCATCCAGTCGGGAGCTTGAAATTCACCATCGTGACGTCACTAGCGACACAGAAGCTTCCGATTGGATGAAACCGTAAACAGCTGATATCTTCTAGAGGTACGGTTACAAAAGTCGCACTATAGGCCATAGACAAAATAAGGCTTTGGTGCTCTGTGCTAGAGGCGTCTTCCTTGTTGCCAAGACATGAAGCTGAACTAAACTGAACTGAATGAGCTTTCTTCACGAGAACTTCGCACACCTCCCCCCCCCCCCCCCCCCCCCCCCCGCGGGCATTGGTGTTGCGAACCCCTGCTCCAGCCTATTTTAAGCCCTTACCATGCTGAGGAAATTCCTGATTCACCTGGAGGAAAATCCCATGCTTTGTCTCTTACAAGCGAGAAGAAACGCATGGCGGGGAATAAAATCTTGTCCACTATACACGGGAATCTCTTATAACGGGGTCTCTTAAAAGCGGGAAATAAATGCATTGTTTATATACAACTGACCTCGGGACCGTGAATTTTGTCTCCTATAAGCGGGATTCTCTGATAACGGGGTCTCTTATAGCGGGGTTTTACTGTACCAGTTTTTACAGAACATCTTAATAAATCTGCATCCTTGTATGATTTCATGTGAGACTTGAAAGTAATACTAAGAAAGTGAATTCAGAATGTTTCTTTTGTATTCGAAAATACCTAATTAGTAATAAGAAACAAGATTTAAAAATGACACGCAACAGTACAAGAAACATGAAAAAGGCTATTAACTAATTAATGAACAATTGTTCAAATTAACTGTTATTAGCTCAGTCATTCTAAATGTTTGAATGTTTGACATCTCTTCATTGAGGTTTGTAATAAAAATTCATAATTGCTTTGATAGTAGACTCTGTAGATCTGTTGCAAAATGCTTTCCCTATTTGTTTGTTTTTTGTTGTTGTTTTTTTCATAGTAGATATATTTACGCATGAAAGAAAATAGCGTGCACTGACAACAAATGTGAATTACAACAAGAAATTTGACAATTTCTCACTGACTGGGATTGGTTGATGTGTGAATCAATTCTTTCTTACAATAGAACCCTATGGAAGGAAATAGCACATGAATGAAATAGAATAAAATTGATGAAAATCTACTTTTTCATGTATTTTGTACATTCATGTGAATTATTCATGTAAATTTGCCTATTTTTCTTATTATCACTATTGAGGCTTGTGATATTTTTATTGTGATACACTATCAGAAATTAATTGTTAAGAAAAAAATTATTGTGTGTATATTATCAAATAAATTTGAAGTTAATTTTCTTCTGATCATTTTTGCAGGCAGCTGCAATCGCTCAACTTCAACAGCAGTTACAGCAACAGCAGCAGCAGCAACAATTAAAATTACAATTGCAACAACAGCAGCAACAGCAGCAGCAGCAGCAACAACAACAGCAGCAGCAGCAACAGCAGCAGCAGCAACAACAGCAACAGCAGCAACAATCACAACAACAGATAAAGCAGCAATCACAGCAGGTTGCTGTAACAGGTGTAGGGACAGGTCAACCTCGACTTGTCACTACAATGTCGGTTTTGGGACCAGGCCAGCCAAGAGTGATCACACGAGGTGAGTATTTGCCGTTATTCAGAATACCTGCATGTTTTTAAAAATCATGCTGTTGTATCTCTAAATGAAACAACAGAAAGTTTTTGTTCTTTCATATCATGTCAGTATTGAAAGTGGTTTTTGTACTCAGAGGTTGAGCTTGGTGGGAATGAAATATCTTTTAGATTAGTTATTTTTATATAAAACAAATATATTGTTCCCTAATCTAAAGTGTTTTAGAGCAATTCATGTCAGCAGTGAAAACAAAATGTGTGTAACATAATCTCTTGAAATATTTATCTTTGCAGTGGGTGGGAAACCTATTCCAGTGTCTCATGTTACGCTGGCAGCTGCAGGCTCTGGGACGCAAGGTTGTGACTGCTGGAACCACAGTGGCACGAACAGTTGTCACACAGGCAGCACTAGCTCAGCAACAGGCGCAAGGTCGGCTGCAGGGCCAAATGATTTCTGTGGAGAGTTTGCTGGCCCAGCAGAAACAACAGCAGCAACAAAAACAACAGCAGGTGAGAAACATTAATTTTTTGAAGATGATATCTCAAAGAGACTTAATGGGCCCCCACAAGGAGACCTGTAAATCATCAATGACGTGGTTTAGGAATGCAAAACAGCTTGACCTGTTTATTGAAGAATATTATTGTTGAGTCAGGCTTAGATAGGACCACAGCGAGAGTTTGGGAAAAAAAAAGTCAACATCATGTTTCCTTGGAGAAGTATTCCGCTTCTGTAACAGCTGTTCAGTCACACCTCTTCATGAAACGTAGATAGGACCTGAATGATGTTCATTGATTTTGGTGAAAATCCTTCCTATAGTTTAGCCACTAGCCTTAATCGTAGACTGACGGACTCTGCTGTAAATCCATTTTTCAGCATAAAGGATCCCCAAAATATGGATCTTGACTACACACTGTATTAGAGGAAGTAATTTATTTTATATGGGAAGTAGATTTAGTCACTTTTTTGGTGGCAGGGCCTCGCAAAGCAAATTTTTCTATTGAAAAATTGCAGTTTTGTGCTGCAGCATTACAATACTTTCTTGAGAAAGCAAGAAAGTAAAAACTCAAATTTTTGTTGTTGTGATGTATGAATTTGAGTTTACTTCATCTATTTTATGTATATAGGAGCTGCGCTAGCTCAGTGGCAGGGCACTGTCTTCCTGACCTGAAGGACCCAGGTTCGAATCCCAGCATAGGGAAAAATGGAAAAACATTTTTGAGCAATTTTCATCATTCATCTCTGAAAATTAGAAATTATTAAGTGCTTCAAAAGTTTCAGAAAGAATCATGAATCTCCCATAAATATGAAGCCTATGTATAAACTTGAACCAAGTTCTGTTTGGTGGGGAGGAAAAAGTAATAATACTTTTCTAATGAAAATGAGGTTAAAATGAGGATTAAACCATGTAACTATGGGATTTTTGAGGGTGTTGTAAGAAACAAAATTTCAACCTTGGAAACCACCACACTATTGTTATTTCATGAACTCTATTTTGTTAAATGAATTAGAAATGCATTCATGATATTTTGTACATACAGAAATTTTATTTCTCATTTAAATGTTTTTTTTGTTGGAAGTTGAAAAAAATTTGATTTTTTTAAAATAATTCAAACCCAAAAACATTAAACAAAATTTCTCAGATAATAACTCACAACACAACTTGCTTTCTATGCTTTAAAGCCACTGTGTATTAGAATGTACTTAGCATAGGATGCCAATAAAAAAATCTATATTACAGGAGAGGTTGATACGCTGTAATGAGTTATAAACATTTTCAGATTAACAATGTGCGAGCGCAGCAGCAGGTGCAGCAGTCACAGTCACAGCAGACGGCTGCAACAGCGCAAACTGCCACCGCTGTTCCCGCTGGTGCCTCTCTCATCCAGCTGGCTGGACCAGGTGGTGGGCCAGCACAGTTTGCTGTTGTGTCTCAGGGAAGTTTGCTGTCTGTTGGAGGCCAACCTGCGAGGCTGTTACAGCAGGTTTGTGATGTGTTTTCTTTGTCTCTTTATGAAGAAAAGGCAAGTTAAGCTTTCAGGCAGATTTCAAAACTCATAAATTTTCTTAAATATCTCAAGATGATAAAGGTTCAATATTTTATTGTCTTCTGGCCATAATATGTGCAGAATTGCAATTATGTGATCTTGGCAATTGTATTTTCGTGTGAGTACTCTTGGCTTTGTACGAAGCACAAATATCTGTACTTTTTTTACTATTGCCAGAGTATATTCTATTTGTGTTAAAAGTAATTCTGGAAGAAACATGACGTTTAGAGATATGTACTCATATCTCAATGTTTCCAGGACCATCTTAAAACATTTTAGGCTCCTGAGCAAACTCTGAGATTCCTCTGTGTGAAGGATTGGATGCAAGAAGCATCAAATGTACATAAAACTCTATTTGTGTGTTTTGCACTTGTATGTTTGTCATGTTTACGCATTGTTGTTAGTAAGTCCCAGCTAAATTCCTGTGCTTCCATTATGTTTTGCGTTTATTCATTTTCACACTTACACGTCCATAATAAAAGTCTTGACTATATACCTATGTAGATGACTTGTAATGAGAATGATTACATCATTCTAGAGGAGCCCAAGGAATGTGTTTTTGGTTCGGTCTTCAGGATGTTAGTTTTATTGGTACGCAAGGCTGTTAGCCTTCCATAGAAACCTGGTAGGAACTATGGATGTCAATGAACAAAACAACAAGATGAAAGGTTAATAACACTAATGATCCTATGGCTTTGCATAATGTTTGTATATCACCCAGTAGGGCTTTGTATAATGTTTGTCAACATCGCACAGTATACACCTGGCCTATTTGTGGGAATCAACTAATATGAGTGATTATGGGACAGTTGTCACATTTTGTGAGGGAAATTTATCCTTTAAGTGATAAAGAAAGCAAGTATTCTAAAATCAAACTCATTTCAAAAGTAAGGACTTCCTTGAGAATGTTATGTATTGAAAATATGTTTTGCTTATTATTTTCCAACACAACAGAATTGTCAAAATATTGAGATTTAATTTGTACCTAGATTTTTTCCCATTATCAGTTGTGTTTTTCTCACGTACATTTATTCCCCTTCAGTCCCCTGAAAAACATATACAGTAAAACCCCTTTATAAGAGACACCTAGGGGAATGGAATTTTGTCTCTTATAAGCGGGGAACTCTAATAAGTGGGAAATGCGTTTTTGACGTGTTTAATGAGATGTTACCGTATTTTTAGTAGATTAGTATGATTTGTACACTTATTTTAAACTTGAGGAAATATAAATTAGTTGATTCCAGAGCCCATTTAACCAGATCTTATTGAGTGAACATTATGACATTTAAAGCACATGTGCTCATAAATGGATTAGTGAACAAATCGCCTCTAATGTAAATATTGACACGAGAGTTATAAAAAAATTACATTTGTGTCATTTTTGAAAAAACAAAAGAATAGAGCAAAATGATGTGAAAGAGTCTCATAGAGTCTCAAAGAGTCTCACCTTTATAACTATCACTACCAAAAGTTTAAAGAAAAATTTGGAGCTGTTTTTGAGAAAATCTTGTTTTTGTGAAAGTTTATTATTTCACTCAATATTATGTGAAAACTTTTTTTTAGTACATAATGTTACTGAAAGACCTAATTATAGAGAGAAAAAATTATTATAAGAAAAAGTTTCTATCTTCAATTTTGTAACAGTAGAAAAACACAGAAAAAACTGCAAACTTTTCCAATTTTCAAAAATTTAGTTAACAATAAAAATCCTAACAATGCCATCTCTGTAAGTGAATTTCACTCTGTTCTTACAAGAAATTTAAAGAAAAAATTTGGAGCCATTTTTGGGGAAATTTTGAAAATGTCCCACGGTCTTCACGTACAGTACCCACAAAAATTTAGAATGTTTTTCAAAACCACAGAGTTTCAAGTGGAACCGAATCGATCGTGGAATATTCATTTTGGAAAACAATGTACGAATAGTTTTGGCGCTAGTGTTATTCACGGATGGACGAAGGGACGTTTTGAAAGAGAAAAAATGAACTTTCTCGGTATCAGGGGACCCCAAAACATGCATTCTGTTAAAATCTCATAGTCGATTTTATACAGCATTACATTACTTTCTCTATATTACGTATACATGTATGTATACGAGAAAGTAACAATTGGAAACACTGGCCAAAACACTAAAAGCAAAATACTGTGATTTATTCAACTCTGCCTCTGGCAGGTATCAGCTGCTGACGGTTTCATCCAATCGGGAGCTTGAAAGGCACCATCGTGACATCACTAGCGACACAGAAGCTTCCGATTGGATGAAACCGTAAACAGCTGATACCTTCTACAGGCATGGTTACAAAAGTCGCACTATAGGTGTCTTCCTTGTTGCCAAGACACGAAGCTGAACTGAACTGAACTGAATGAGCTTTCTTCAGGAGAACTTCGCACACCTCCCTCCCCGTGGGCACTGGTGTTGCGAACCCCTGCTCCAACCTATTTTAAGCACGTGTCCGCCCTTACCACGCTGAAGAAATTCCTGATTCACCTGGAGGAAAATCCCACGCTTTGTCTCTACAAGCGAGAAGAAAAGCATGGTGGGGAATAAAATCTTGTCCACTATACACGGGAATCTCTTATAAAGGGATCTCTTAAAAGTGGGAAACAAATGCATTGTTTATATACAACTGACCTCGGGACCGTGAATTTTGTCTCCTGTAAGTGGGATTCTCTTATAACGGGGTCTCTTATAGCGGGGTTTTACTGTATATGAAGTTTGATTTATGTATTTGTTTTAATGGATTGTGGAAGGTAGGGTGTAGAATAAACAAATCACCTACAAATTTAATTTTTGTTACAAACATTAACATCAGACTTTTTCTCTTGTTCACCCGTCTTTCACCCCCTGGGGAGCAACTTGCCCAATTTTGAATGCCCTGGAATCAGTTACAATCCTGATAAAAGACAAGTATCTTTTGCCTTGTCCTGAAAGGATTGACTTTTTTTATACTAGAGAAAATATATTTATTCTGATCTCTCTTCCCTTTCTATGGTTCCCATTGCATCCATCTCAGTCATCACATTTTCCCCTTTCAGGATGTAACATGTTTAGAAACAAACATGTTATTTGTTTAAAGTATCTTGTTGTAACAACAAACAAAATCATTGACCTCAAGGGCCAATATTATCTACAAAATTGTTTTCTTCTTGCACTATATGTTAAACTAGTAGAATATGGCTGATGTTATTCTGCCTTTCATCTCCTTCCCTCCCTCCCTCTCTCTCTCTCTCTCTCTCTCTCTCTCCTTTGCCCCTCTCTGTCTCCCTCTCTCTCTCTCCATCTTTCTCTCTGTCTCACTCTGTGTGACTCTCACTGTCTCTGTGTCTCTCTCTCTCTGTGTCCCTTTCCCTGTCTCTCTCTCCCAGTCCCTCGCTTCTCCATCCCTCTGTGTCTCTGTCTCTCTCTCTGCCTCTCAATAACTCTTTGTTTCTCTCTCTCCATGTTTGTCTCTCACTATCTCTTTTTGGCTCTCTTTGTCCCTTTCTGTCTCTCTCTCTATCCCTTTGTCTCTCTATGTCCCTCTTTGTCCCTTTCTGTCTCTCTCTCTATGTTTGTCTCTCACTATCTCTTGCTGTCTCTCTTTGCCCTCTGTCTCGTTCTGTCTCTCTCTCTGTTCCTTTTTGTCTCTGTCTCTCTCTGACTTATGCTCGCTGCTGTCTTGACCTTCTCAGCCTCATCCTGCATCACAGGGCAACGCTCAGCAACAATGTAGTCCCAGTGGAGCGCAGTTTGAAAGAAAATTTAATTAAAGTGAAGCAGCAGTGTTCTGCAGCATTATCTAGTGGAGTTACAACAAAATTAACAGTGCATAACCTTCTGGGTTAAATAACACGTAGATGTGCCAACTTTCATGGAGATTGGTCACACGGTATCAGACTTTACCGCTCTTATGTATACCAACATCCATTTTTATGTATATAGATAACTAAATTTAATTATTTCAGATCTTCTGACTTCTTTTTAATATTTTCTGTTCTTTCATTCACTACCAATCTTGCACCACATCCTACATGAAAATTAATATGACAGTAGATCAAATATGAGAAGTTCCCTGTAGAATTAAAATGTACGTTTAACATTTCTTACAGCAAGTGTTTAATATAAAAATTGATTGCTCGTCAGGGACCATAAAGACTAAACTTGGACTATTGAAATTGATCTGTGAAAAAGATGTGATTTTGGATATGAGAGTGAGGCAGGCTCATTTATTTTTTCATGTATTATATTAAATAGATTTTGTTTGCCATTTGCTATCTTTCAGCGAGTGCTGTCGAGTGCTATAGCAACATGTCCACAGGGCCGTGTGCTGGGTGCACAGGCGGGTGCTCAAGCGGTGGCAGCTGCGGGGGGGAAGCTGCCTGCCGGGACGGCGACTGCAGCTGGCCTGCGGGTACTGGGCCCCGGTGCTGCGGCAACCGCTGGACTGAACCTCGCTCACATTGGTGGCAAGCCGGTGCTGCTGGCCAGCAAGCCGGCGACTGCTGCCGCCCAAGCTCAGGGAGCGGCCACTGTGCAGGTAATAAAGAATTTAAAGTACTGGATATTCTTGCCATATTTCACAACTCCACTTTGACAAACACCAATTGTTTTTGTTTGACGATCATTAATACTTCATTATCAATTAAATACTTTTTTGTCGCTCCTCTTCAGAATGTATTCTTATAAGTCAAGCATGCATTATAAATTAGTTGCATATTTATTACCCTTATTTTTATTACCATTTTCTATGGTTGAATGTGGAATGCTTACTTCTATCATTGTGAATTTTTTTCATTGCCATCTCTTACAAATTTTAAATTCATACAGAAAAATTCAGATTTGGTGGGGGTTGAACTGATTTCACACGGCCTCATTGATCTTGTAACAAAATCTCTGCCCAGATTTTTATTCATTTTCACATTGTGTTTTACTTGATGCAATGCTATTCATTTGAAATTCTCTGTTTGCTAACCCATTCAAAAATATTGGTCTAATACATCCAACAAATTCGTGGCAGATGTTGATATTAAGACTGAATATCTTTATACAGTAATTGAGTAATAAGATATTATAGATTCACATAATATTTTTTTCTACTCCCGTTGTATAATGCTGTCATTGGATGGCTGCAACCAGTTGCATAATGATAGCCATTTCGATACAGTTTTGATTATGATACAGGTTCTTGACCAATCACAGAGACGCTTACACACCAAGTATTAGCACTTCATTAATCATTGAGAATCGTTGCAGTAAATGTTTCGTTCGAGTGTGTATATTAAAGTTGCATTTAATATTATATTATGCTTCTCAATTTTAATTTCTTTTATTAGTAGTAATTTTTACGCGAAATAATATTTAAAATAAATTGGATCGTAATTTCACTTTGACCCTATTTGACTAGCGCAGTGGTAGTTATTACAGAGAACATGTGAGTGACGTTAAGATCTGAACGCAAGTCATTTTGTGTTATTTGCTGCTGCCATGTGGTTGTCCTTAAAAAAACGCCCAATTCTTTAGTTTAAAATATTTAGTGAATGGTAGTTTTTTCCGGTGGTGTTGGTGTTTCCAGAAATGAGAGAAAATGCGAAAATGGTGACGTCGGAATATTATTGCTGCAACTTTTGTAGTCCCTCGCAGGCGCTCTGGTAAAACAAAGCCAGCTGCAGGTGTAGGGAAAAGAGGTGTCCGCTAGGTGGCCTTGGCTGAATCTTGCATGTCGACTGCCACGAAATGATTCAGTGGAGAAGTTTAACTTATAAAAGTTACCATAAGTCGTAGAAAAAGTACCATATGAAACTCGATGTAATGGGTATTAATACATTCGTGTGAAGTTTACGATACGAGCGAGGAACGAGCTCGTATCATAATTTCACACTCTTGTATTAATACCCATCATTACATCATCGTTTCATAATATACTATTATTGTCTTCCCAGCTTATTGTTATGGCAATATTTACGAATTTTGTGAAATGGAAAGTCAATGAAAAACATTAATTTTAACCAATTACGCATTATCTGCAAATATAAGATGAACCTGTATTTTGCAAATGAATTTTGAAGGAAAAAGCTTCATCTGATATTCAGGTAAATATGCTATAGCAGAACAATTTAGTAATCTCCCTTTGAATGCACATGCGTGAGGAGTAGTGAATCCCACCATCAACCGCTACTTACCCTGAAAAGATTCAATTCAAGATTCAAAGATTCATCTTTTCAAATCCATTTATTTAAAACCTTTTAACGTTTTTTGGGGAGGGAAAATCTATTGAAAACACTATTCAACAGCAATTTTGTTACAAATAATGTGAATGGTGTTATTGTTTGTGTAGGCTTCTGATGTGGGAGTTTGTATTATTAGAAAATGCACTGGTTCACTAGTCAATACCATCAATTTAGATCAATCGCATCATCGTTAGTTCTTTAACACATCTTCTGTAATGAAGCACAATAACAAGTTTCTCGCAAAAGGAATACTAAATAGTATGGTTCTGGTAGAATGCAGTCCTTGCATGAATTTCACCCAAGGAAGTTTAGTATACAATGTCGGAGAATCTATAAACTTATTTAACAATGTACACAAAAAAATATCATAATATTCCCTACAAGAGTGCAGTGATTCATTTTAGCTGTAATATGATGGTAATCATGAGTTAACCTAAGGTATGGCATACCAAGTTGATGAGCAACATTAGTAAAAAGATGTTTTTGTGATAAACGTACAAAAAACTGAAGAAGATATCAATGCTGACTCTACAATTCAAGCGACCTATGAATAATAAGCCATACTCTTTGTCTCCTGGGGATCTCAACAATTTTTTTAGTGATTTAAATTTGTCAAAGCAACAAATTTTAGTTTTTTGATAAAAGGAGTGAAGTCTTTTCCATGTTTTGGAAGCGAGTGTTTTTTTGTGGCTGTCATGCTAATTTATTTATTTATTATTAAGTAATATACAGCAACACCGTACATCTCATACAGTCCGATTCAGTGCTAACATAATTAATTATTTTATCGGTCACATGCGTCTTTAACCCCTGTTAACATGCAACCCTTCATGTTTGTTATGTGCACTTGTACCTATCTGTATGTTTAAAAATTCAAAATCCTTAGCAACATGTTTTAACATCCTTAGCAACGTAAATAAACAACCACTGATTCATTGCAAGCCAACTTTATTACGAAAAAACAACACGTCAATTAACAAGACAAACAGGAATAAAAGTAACTCATTATTTTGGGAAATGCTCATTATAAATTGAAATATTATTAATTGTGCAATTAGGAAAATTAGAAAATTGGGTCAATTAGCATCATTTTCATGTCATTCAATGAAATGAATATCTTCTCCAATAATATTTCCTGACTATGTGGTGTCGCCACTGGAATTTGACGCGCCACCTTCCTCACCGATAGTCTTTTTTTTGTTGCTATTTTCACCGTATTTACCACGGACTCCTCAGCATAGGATTCGGCTATGGTAGAGCTCCGACACCCACCAAAACGTTTCAAATCTGTAATCAAAGCTCCTGAATTGGCCAATGCCGTAGTCGAAGTTCTTCTGAAAGAGTGACCGGTGTATTTTTCGGGGTCTGGAAGACTAAGATAGGTCGCTATAATTTTTGGCACCCCTGCAATATTGTGAATGCCACGTTGACACGAAGCTGCGTTTTCAAAGCCTTAAATTCCTGGTATGCCTTTTTGTATCATCCTTTGGATCTTTGTGGGATTAAATCCCATGTGACTTCTGCAGCGGGATCTAAAATTTCTTGCAGGAGACAAATTTTTCCGCTTCCATCGTGGAGCCACAGTATGCGAATGTACTGTTGAAATAGATAAATTGCAAGCAACTCCCAACAATATCGCCACAGCAGTAGAATTCATTCGTTTCATATTACAGTAATGTAAATTTTCACAAAAATCTTGAGATTATTCTCGACTTCACTATGCTCTGCCTCGATTTTTAACTTTTGGCCTCGGCAGTAATAACACTCATAACATTTCTACATATGTTAATAGCTATAACATATCACATTTCCATATCTCAAAAACAAATAACTCATGTTGCTATAAATTTTTCCAAAAAGGGACATGGAATATTTGAGTTAAAGTAGTAAAGGGCCTGGAATCAGGGAATTACTGGCTAAAGAACATTTCATTGATTTCTTGAGTCACTTAAGTCATTTAAAGTCACTTAAACTATATTATTTCTACTATCATTTGGACTTCTCAAATAACTTGGGCACTGTAAGTGATGAATATAGCAAATGGTTCCAACAGAACATTTATCAAATGACAATGTATTATCAAGGCAGGCTGAATGCTACAATGTTGTCACTTTTCTTTACTATTAGGTTGTATTTTTTACTGTTCACATTAGGATCTCGTATGATGAATGGGAAGTTGTCTATATGTTATTAACTCTCTTATAAGGAATAAATAGCTCTTATAAGGAATAAATTGTATACAAGTGTATTTCATTAAATTGTTATTTGTTGAACCTGTTAAAACAGCACTGTGAAGTGAATGTAATTTTAGAGGAGATGCAAAAGTCTCAGGTCATTATGATATTAACAAGGACAGTATTCGGTTACAGCACAGATAATTTTCTTCTATGTGCTGTAACTGCACTAATGTAACCATGAAAGTTTCACAGTTTTGAAAAACAGTTCTAAGTAGTTTATTTCTCCTTAGAGTATACATAATTTTTGTAATAAAGTCCACATAGCCAGTTTGTCGGTCCTAATGTCAAAATAATACTTCCATATCAAGTTGCAAAAATACGTTTGGCTCTCTTTTTCAAACGACTAGAAAGAAAAAAAACGTTTGTATTTTTGTAACGTAATAATGCTTACTCCTTCAGTAATAATCACAATATTAGTAATATTCTCATGTTTTTAATGAAAATGTATATGATAAGCCCTTTGCTATTTTAACCGTTTCCTTTCCATCAATATTGTTTTTCATATAATTTTGCAAACTTTGTGTGTTTTGCAGGCTCTTCGACCAGGTGTAGTTCTAGCAGCACAGCCAGCAAACACAGCAACAGCAGCAACCGTTGGTGCCTCTGGAGCGACAGCGACACAGTCAGCAACAGCAGGCACAGGGACAGCTGCACCTGGCACAGCGCAGACAGTGGTGCTGGCATCGCAAGCGCTGCGGGCTGGGACGGGAGGAGCCCTGCTTCTACAGGTGTGACTTTGATGTATTTTCAAGAACATTGTTCCTCTGCAATTATATTATAATATATGTAGTCCTGCTGTCCTCTTTTAATCCAAGAATGGCATGAATTCTACGTGAGTTAATGTGCTTCAAATGACTTCAAATTTCGCATTTTTAGTGGTGCTTAAACGCCATTTTCTTAAGAACGGATACAAATTTTTAAAGAAAACTTGCCATATAGGACGAGGTTTTTCTGTTCTTTAATATTTTAAAATTAATATTTCCGTTCTACTATTAGGAAACCGAAAAATTTTTTAAATGTCAAAAACATGTAGTTTGGGCAGTAATAGATGGCAGCTGGCATGAGTATGTTGCAATTCCGAATAGCTAGCCGAGACTGAAGGAAATAGAAAACTAATACGAGAAAGTCTGTGCTATTCTGTAGCACCGTTAGTTTTAATTATTGTGCAGAACCTTCTGGGTTTGATAAGACCAATAAACTGTTGTGGGGTAATGTTTGACTTGTGGCTCAGGTTCTTTCAGTGCAAGGTCCTGGATTTGATTCCTGAAAGAGTCTAGTATTGAATTCTGCAATGGCATATTTTAGAATGGTTTTGTTTGAAGTGTATTATTTAAATGTGAAAATTGCTAAAGATGTGGTTTGAATGTTTATTTCTAGGGTGGAGGTGGCCCTGCACAACAAATCCTACTACCTCCTGGCTTTGCTGGAGGAACACTCAACATTAAAACACTGCAGGGACTCAAAGTCATACCATTGGCCCAGGCTGGAACTGCGAATGCTGCAGGGGCTGCTGGAGCAACCGCAGGGAAAGGTGAGGATGTTTTCCATCTAAACACAAAATAAGGTTCCCCAACAGTATGTTTGGTGTATTGATTCAGAAATACAGGTGTCTAAATTTCTTTAAGCAACTTGTATCAAATACTGAAGCAACATACACACAGTTTTCTCATTATATTTAAGGAAACTGTGTGGAAAGTATTATGAAAGGATTTGCTATCAAGTGAATATGGCTTTGGGTATGGTAATATTGTTTTTGTGTGAAAATTGTAACTTGATTACTTTCCCCAAAACGAAATTAAGACAATTGAATATCCCTGGTAACCAAGGCATTTGTGTTTGCATTGCATTGCAACTCTTAAGTTGTGCATGGCAATGGATACTGTTCCGCAGGTCGAGCTGTGTTAAGAGGCAACACGAGGCATCGCGGCCGGACAACCGTTTATAAGGGGCCAAACATTCTCAGGCACCAGTGATAGAAAAAGTATGTTTGCTATTGCAGAGCCAACACCATTCTGTTGAAATTTGAACCTTCTGATATTGCACATTCTGAGAAGGAGCTTATAATGTCTTACCATGCTTTGTAGCTCAAGTTGCAGAACACCTAGGTTCAAGGATATTCAAGATGTTCTGTTAAAACGCAATACTTACTTTGGAGCAAGTGTAAATTATTTTTATTCTAAGATATCCTTTAGAAAAGGTTTACCTGGCAAAACAGTAAGTATTACTTTTTAAGTTTCATAATAAAAACATGCAAAATGTTTTGTGTTCAGTTTAAGTCAGGTTTATGCCCCTATATTTCCTAACCTACCTACAGCCATGTTCATAAACTTTCATCTCCCTGAAATTAAAAAAATTGTGTTGTGAAATAAAGTTCTGTGTAACATGTTATTTTATAAGCATTTTGTTAGGTTAATAATGAGAAAAAATATGAGAGCTTTCTCAAAAATTATACGTACAAATAAATAAAAAGGTTCAGAGAATACAGAATAGAACTCTGACCAATTATTTATTATATGCGCTTGTATCATAAGCAATTTGAAATTAAGTAGTTGTTTCCCAAGCTTTTTGCAAACCACTGTACCAAGAGGTTTGCTGTATTCTTTTAAATTACTGGAAGATACAGTAGTGTTCATGGAATTCTCCTTGGACATACACATTACAGAATTTCCACTGTACAGTTGTTTGCTTTATACAGTTATATGATAACTATGTAAACTAAGTAAGGTAATCATTAAACCTCTGTTTTTAGATCAAACACCTATTTAGTTCCTTAAGGAAGTTGTGGAAAATAAATGTAGATGTTTACGAATCATGAAAAAATCGATCTACTGAGAGCATCTAATAGTGCCTAAAATGTCCTAGAAGGGTGGTTGATGCCTGTTTCAATATTTTTTTTTGCCTAAAGTGACTAAAACAAGTAATTTTGAAGAACTGTGCTGTATTACTCATTTTGTTTAGTTTTGAAATTTTTTGTTTTGAAACGCAGATACTTCCCAAAACGTGAATATTCCCTGATCGAATATGCAATTGTCTGCTCACCAAAATCTCTTACTGAACATAAGGACCTTTGGAAGTCAATACAAAGAGGATGTTTTAGGCTTGTCTCCGATCAGCATGCACATCTTAGGCAAATGTACCCATTCCAAGTGCAGATGCACTGTTGACAGGTGGAGAATGAAAAGAAATGAAAGTGACTACAACCATATTATTTTATTCACTCTCATAAATGTAAAAATACTTTCCTGGAAAAAAAGTGCCTAGTTTAATCCCTTTGTTTTAGATTCAGATCAGTTTTAGATGCCAGAAACATAATTTTTCATGTTTAATGTTTTTAATTAGCTGGTATAATAATTTTGTAACCAATTTTAAGTGCCTAAAACATCACTTTTCATGCCTAATTAGTGCCTTATTTCTTAATTTCGTTGGGTGCCTAAATCATCACTTTTTCATGCCTAAAATTCCAAGGTCTAGTAATCGTGTACGAAGTAAAAATAATTATAAATGAGACAATAATTATCCACACTTATAGTTAAACATTGAACATAAAATAGTTAAGCAATGCGAAATGATTTCCAGTCATTGTCTCCCAACATTTTATTGCACTTAGCTCTTCTGCATGCTGCAAATATATCACCATTATAATCTCTCTATTCAAATCAAAGCTTTATCCTTGTAGAGATTACAGAATCACATAATTGAAATTCTTCAGTGTTTCAGTGGCTGTTCTGAGAAAAATCGTTGAGAAGGGTGGCCTTTCAGGGAGTTTTCACAGTGCAAAATGAGATAATAGAGTAATTATAATTAATGAAAGGATTGGGTCAATTCATTCTCGTACTGGTTATTAAAAACAATAATTGTATTGTTTCCAATTTATGTATGTCACAGAAAATGAGGCAACCAAATAATAAATGGAAACATAAAATCTGAATATACTGTCAGTAGATATAGAGTTGAAACTCTAAATTCTTTACATATTCTACTACATTCCGAGAAATTGCCATTGTCTCACACACGATCCACAGGATGTCCCCATTGTTGCCAGAACAAAATTTCCTGCCAGTCTTCACGTGCTAAGTGTTGTGTCCAGCAAGGGTCATGTCAAGCTTCCACATCCTAAAAAGAAAGAAACTGTTACAAAAAACGTTTATTTGAACATTATTTTGAGTGTTGTGAAGCTTTGGTTGGAAACTGTGGCATCTGGAACACTCTATGTTTTTCAGCAGGATGATGCACCAGCCCACACTAGCTATTTGGTACAAAACTGGATATCAAATCATTTGGATATGTTTCTGGTCTCAGGAATTTTGGCCTCCCAACAGCTCCAATTTACTATTTATAATTTACTTACTACTTACTTACTATTTACAATTTACTTACTACTTACAATTTACTCTGGATTACTACATGTGGAGTGTGGTTGAAAGGGTTTCCAAGTCTCAACATTCCCCTGTGACATCACTAAGGTCTGCCATTGAGGCAGCATTTGCTGACAAGTATGCAACTACATTGCATTGAGCATGTGAATGTTTCAGTTGGAGATTGGAAGCAGTTATTAAAACTAAAGGGGGATACTTGGAATGACTGTCTTCCATAGAGGTCACTTATACACTAGCAGAGGATATTTTGTAATATTTAATATTCTGGTAATAAAATTTTGATTAAAGAAACTAATAAATTTGTCTGGATTTTGGTGACGCACTCTGTATATTCCTTCTTTATTTTGGACATACAAATTAAAAACATTCCTTAAACTTCATTAAAGCATTCTTTATTCCAGTGTCCTTTTATGGGTTGTTCTCAGGTAGAGAAATTATTCCAATAATTTCGCAAGTTTTGTGACATTTTTTTGACATTATGATAATTACATTCATCACCGTAACATTTTGCAACAATTCCACAAGACTTGTCTTATGAAGTTACCGAATGTCTTAAGTTTCTTTTTTAAGTAAAATCTTAATATTATAAAAAGAAGAATGTATTACAGGCGCAACAACCTGTAAAATGAATGACATTTATCATCTGCTGAATATGCTCATCAGCTGGATATAATTTCTCATTTTTATGGTTATTCAGAATGTGTGTTTTTTGACTAATGACAATTTGACTTCAGAACAGAAAATAAATTGTTTTAAGATATCTCGTTTTAAAATGATGGGTGATAATTTTATTTATTTTTTCTCTGAATTGCTTCAAAATGTTAATTTTGTTTTAAATACAGCCTGTTTGTTCTTTAATGTGTTCTTTCAAGGATTTTAATTTTTTCTCTCCCTTATTCACGATATATGTGAATGTCATCTGTACTGAAAAGTAACACGTTATGCATCTATCCTTTGAAGGTCGCCAGCAAGTATACGCGCGTATCATTGGGCCAGGCTTACGGGCCTGTTCTCCAGGAATCCAGGCGCAAACCGTAACTGCTCCTGCACCGAGCTCTACACCGTCAGTGAGCGACCCTGCCACTGGCCAAGCCGAGTAGACTAGTGCTTCCGACATCTCAGAATCTTGACTTTTGGCTTAGTATGAATGATTGCCTACGAGTGACTTTTGTGTGTATCAAAATAAAAATTGTGTCCGTTTGTATGTAGTGGTGAATTATTTATTTTTTTATGTTTCTACTTAAGAACGTAAAAGCACATCTCATAAGCATGTGCAAGTTGAAGTGTATGTGAGTGTTTCAAGATCTAGTATGAACTCCTTTAACACTTAACATGTAATATTGTTACAAGAACAAAATAAGTACGAAAACAATGCTATATTATGGCAGAATTTTATTGAAAATAAAAGAGTAGAATGAGTTGTCTGTGATGATGGAGTGGAATTATTTACATTGACTAAGAGCAGTCAGTGTAAGTTTGTAGAAGAAAATATAGTGTAAATTGTTCAGAGATAATTATATCGTAATCGGCTAGTAAATTAGAACCATACCAAAAGTGGTGAAATCATGGAGAGTTAATGGTTTGCATCATTGAAAAATATCTATACAGATATATTATGGGTCATAAATAATGTGTAATATAGGGAAGGACTAGAGTTCTACAGGGGTTTTGCAATTTAATCTTAAAAATTTTTAAAGCAAGAGAAATATTGTCAGTGGAGTACATGTTCAGTGTCAACAGTATACCTTGAGTAATTTTTATTCACAATGGAAATATTTTAATCATGCCTAAGGCAAACTTTTCTATTTAATCAAGAAAAGAAAGTGCATTAATTTGATGTTATTCTAGTTGGAATTTTTTAACTTCCAAAATGCACATAGAACGCAATCTATTTTTTCAAATGCTTTCAAACCCTACTGGCAAAAGGTAGAGATGTTTGCATTTCAAAGTAAAACCATTTTCAGAACTGAGTAATTCCACAAGAAGGATTGTACCAAAACTGTAAATTGGCAAAAACATGCATTTGGTTAATAAGCAATGTGATTTGTATGTGAAACAGCAATGTCTTACAATGTTGGTGGAGTTAAATGTGCGCAAATAAAAGAAAGCAGTTTTGATTATCATATATGATTATTTATGAATAATTACTTGACCTCTTCTTGCTCTAGAAAGTAAAAATTTGATTTTTCTTTTGGAGTAGTGTAGGTTTTCATATTGAATATTGAATGAAATATTTGTCACATATGAAGAAGGGTGGTCAACAAGTTCCTGATGTAAGTAGAGGGGAACGTTCAAAGAAATAAAATATGTATATTATTTTTCAATTTAACTTCTATTTATTGCAACGTGCTTTTCATAACATGGCATTAACAAAATTATTCAATTATAAAAGTACTTTTTGTCTTTGCCCTCAAAATTTTCAATTACATATGACTGAATCTCTTCAATACTGTAAACTTTTCATCCATAAAGACTGGACTTAAATTTTGGAAATGAAATGTATTCACTCGGAGCCAAATCAGGACTGTATGGCAAATGTGGAAGTTCTGTGAAGCCACAGTGTTGAATAATTGCATTTACAAGAGAGGTAGAGTTGCTGAGTGTTGTCATGCAAGAACTGCACATTTTTTTAAAATATTTCCTTCCCCCTTCTCTCTAAAGGCTTCTCAGGGTTTTATTATTAAGTTGGAATAAAATTCTGCATTTACTGTAGAATGTATTTCCATGTAATCAATTAATCTTCTCAGATCCACAAAACCATTGCCATAATCTTTGTGAATTGTGACACTTGCCATGTTTTGAGGGAGAATACCCAAAATGACACCGTTCTATGGATTCTCTCTTTGTTAGTCATAGTAGAAACCCATGATCTCAATGCCAGTGACAATGAATTGAAGGGTTTCTTGCAAGAAACAAACTTAGTCCAACTTCACCAAGAGGCACCAAAAACTTGTGTGGTTGTGCATAGTAAAGAAGTAATGATTTTTTCCCCACCTTATATCTTTCGATGTGTCTGACACTTGCCGAAAACAAATGTCACAGCAGATAGTGCCAGTTGTATGGGGGTCATTCCATATTAAATCAACACAGTCATTTTACATCACTATCTCAGATTCAGATGAAATTTGGCACATATGTAGTATGAATGAAGAATAAGAAAACTACAAATTTAGAGTAAAATATTTCCGCCCATTTGTGAAATACAGCCATGTAAAATTTTACAAAATTGGGTTCCCGATTTCTTTTAAATTGATGTAGAACCTCTGCAAATTAAGACAGAGAGCTGGAACAGGGGTCATTTTGTACCTTTCTTTATGGCCTTTTATATGATATACAATTCAATATGGGTCGGGTTAAAAAGTTTTTCAAATTGGAATTTGAAATTTTGATTTTGAGTTTTTCAAAATGCTCATCTTCAAAAAAATTGAAAAAATTCTAAAATAATCCGTATATGTTTCCAAAAAGATAGTGCAAGTTTCAACATGGGACTGCAGTGGGTTCTTATGGTAATCTTTACTTAAAATGCACAATATTTACTTACACTAGATTTCACTGATTTAAAATGCATTTTATTTCAAATTATAAGCCCTAATATATACAAATTAATACCTTAGCGTCTGTTACTGGCGAGTGTGTTGCGTTTTATTGTTATTATTATTATTATCATTATTATTATTATTAGACCGCGGAACTTCTTGCAATTGCATATTTTTACTGACTGCATTTCGAAAGGAACTGTATATAACTTTACCTATCGCCAAAAATAAAACAAATCAAGGTCACCTTTCAGTTGATGAACCAGATGTGTTGGAACCTAAACTTTTAAGAGAAATGAATCGTTGAGGAAAGAACACCACTTTTGAGCAGCGTCAACTGGTTATTTACCATCATGCAAAGGGTTGATCATGCCCAAAATTTTGCAAAATATCATTAATGAAGAGAGCACGGTGAGTGACATAATCTCATGGTACATCAGTGAATAGGCGATTGAACTGCAACCCAGAGGAGGACGCCTGAAGACATTTTCTGATCGAGAAGAGAATCTCTTAGTGAAAATAATAAAGAAGGATCCTCATATTAATGCACCAAACGTTACTCCACAGTTATAAATTGGCATTGGCAAGAAAGTAAATCCTGAAACCATGTGAAAGATACTAAGGAGATTCAATTTTCATGGCTGCGTTGCCAGAAGAAAGCCGTTTGTAAGTTGAAAGAGAAATGCCCAAAAAGATCTGACTTCGATCCACTTCTCCACAAAAACCTGTAATATATGCTCTTCAATATACCGCATACTTTAAAATATGCAGTTAAAGAAAAAATTTTAAAAATTGCACACATGCAAAATAAAAATGGGTTAGATTTGTTTTATTTTTGGTGATAGGTAAAGTTATATACAGTTCCTTTTGATACGCACTTTCAGTAAAATTATGCAATTGCATGAAGTTCTGTGGTTAAATAATAATAATAACAATAAAACACAACACACTTGCCAACAAAAGATAATTTGTATATATTAGGGCTTATAATTTGAAATAAAATGCATTTTAAATCAGTAAAATCTAGAATAAGTAAATATTGTGCATTTTAAGTAAAGAATACCATATGAACCCATTGCAGTCCCATGTTTAAACTTGCATCATCTGTTTGGAAACATCTAAGGGTTATTTTAGAATTTTTTCATTTTTGAAGATGAGCATTTTGAAAAAACTTAAAATCAAAATTTTAAATTCAAATTTAAAAACCTTTTTGAACCCAACTCCTATTGAGTTGTATATCATATAAAAGGCTGTAAAGAAAGCTGCAAAATGACACCTGTTCCAGCTCTCTGTCTTCATTTGGAGAGGTTCTACATCAATTTACAAATGTTCAGGAACCCAATTTTTGTAAAATTTTACATGGTTGTATTTCACAAATGGATGGAAATATTTTACTCAAAATTTGTAATTTTCTTTTTCTTCATTCATACTACCTATGTGTCAAATTTCATCTGAACCAAAATGGTGAGGTAAAATTTTAATTAAAACTGTGTTGATTTAATATGGAATGACCCATGGAACAACTTAGTGAAATATCTCGAAATATGGAATTTGGACATTTAATTCTTGAAAGAAACCACTCAATTGAAGATCAGCATCTTTGTTCCCTTCACAGAGCTCCAAAAACTGTTGGGCACAGTTCACCTGCACAAGATCCTGAACAAGAGTTTTAGGCATTCAGCATGCACAAGTGTTCATGAAGAATTGAAAAGAAGAAATAGTTGTTTTTGACAAGCCTAGTCTTGTAGTCCAGACTTCAGTCTTCTATCTGAAGGCACATCCTCCTCCTCCTCTTCACATCCTATTCTATCTGAAGCATTACTTCCTTTTCTTCAGTGATCATTTGTTGCTGGGACATCTGTTGTGTACATCATCATTGATGAATTCTCTTCTAGTGTTGAGTTTGACCCTGTGTTTCAGTTGATTATGAAGAAACATTACCATTCACGTTTCAAAGCCATTCTTAAATTGCAAAATAACATTCATTCTTCTTTTCTCAAAAATTTTATCTTCACACAATACTCCATATTTGACATTGTGCTATGAATGTGCTTTGAACATTTTGATCAGTACCGATGCACTTCTCAGCTTAAAATTGTGTCTATTTATGTGTTTGCGTGCGTGCGTGCGTGTGTGTGTTTGTGTGTTTGTGGAGGGGAGGGAGGTAATTTTTTGTATAGCCAAAAATAAGCAAAATAAAGGTAAGAATATACAAATCGCTGGTTGAAAGCGTATGTACTGTTCATGTGGTTCATAAGTTTGGGTTCCACGTCAGAACCACTAGTGGATCCAATGGCGGCCATCCCCCCCCCCCACACACACACCAAAAGGCTTAGAATTTTTGTTTACCATCCTTCATTTTGCCAAATTGATTTAAATATGTCTCAAATGTGTATTTATTTAAACAAAAGTATTATGTAGTATCTACAGTACATACAGTGACAGTACAGGGGCTTCAGTGAACCCACATAAAATTCCATGAGATCAGAAATGTTTATTTCAGTTGAATGAAGAGTTAATAAGTGTATTTTATTGGCTTTAGTGGGGCTCTTCTATCAAATATTCAGTTGACAGTTCGAAGATTTGATGCGCCGCTTCAGCGCCGCGTCGTGCTTCCGTGCAGAGGGTTTGGAGGTTCACAGCGGGCTAGAGAACCCCCGAGCAGCTTGAAATGATGGCGAGGAGAGGCGGCTGGCAAGAGGGGGATATGCGGCGAATACATGGCTCGTGCGCTGGTCACCGCGCCAGCGCATAATCCGAAGGCCACCAACAGTTGCCGAAACTCTACGACCACCACAGAGGCTTCTTTGTCAAGAAAGACCGAGAGAATCCCAAGTTTTCTCCGCCAACCAAGTACCATACTTCTGTGTTATATAAAACATTATTTGTGCTGTATCTTCTTCAAAAAATGACATAAAATAGATTTAAATAATTAAAGAGACATGAGTTTAATGTATTGAACAAATATCTGCTTTATCTTTTAGAATTTATAATTCTTTACTTCCTAAATATATTCAAAGGTTTGATATTCTGTTAGCTCTTACAAAAGTTTATCCTGCAATTTTCGTTTCCTGACGCTTCAGCTGTTCACGGTTTCATCAAATCGGTAGATTAAAAGTCACCATAGTGACGTCACTGTCGCGAAATATAAGCTCCTGATTTGACGGCAGCGAAACAGCTGACTCCTGTCAGTGACAAAGTTACGAAAATTGCAGCATAGAAATCTCTTCTCCAGGCCGGCAGTGTGGGCCAGTGCTGGCCAGGTGCTGGCTGGCTTGGTCTGGGTGAATGAACGATGTGAATTCGTACCATACCCAGATGTGAGTAATGAACAGGGTTGCGGTAAAGCGAATGTGTACGAGTGTGTTTCTTTTCGTATTCCAATCGAGTTATCAAGAACGATAACAGTGCTCTATTTTTCATATGAAATTAGAGTCGTATTACGTCGTGTGATCGAATACACAATGCTATAATACATTAAAATATATACAAATACTACAATACATTAAAAGAGCGAAGAGCTTACCGCCGAAATAGCTCCGCTGGGAGAGCGTTAGACTGAAGATCTAAAGGTCCCTGGTTCGATCCCAGGTTTCGGCAGAATATATTAAAGTATAATTTTCTAAAAAAAATACTACAATACATTAAAAGAGCGAAGTGTTTATCGCCGAAATAGCTCAGCTAGGAGAGCGTTAGACAAGATCTAAAGGTCCCTAGTTCGATCCAGGGTTTCGGCAGAATATATTAAAGTATAATTTTCCAAAACAAAATACTACAAAATATTAAAAGAGCCAAAGGTTACCGCCGAAATAGCTCAGCTGGGAGAGCGTTAGACTGAAGATCTAAAGGTCCCTGGTTCGATCCCGGGTTTCGGCAGAATATATTAAAGTATATTTTCTAAAAAAATTCTACAATACATTAAAAGAGCAAAGCGGTTGCCGCCGAAATAGCTCAGCTGGGATACAGTGTAACTGAAGATCTAAAGTTCCCTGGTTCGATCCCTGGTTTCGGCAGAATACATTAAAAAATAAATTTCTAAAAAGAATACTACAATACATTAAATGAGCGAAGGGTTACTGCCGAAATAGCTCAGCTGGGAGAGCGTTAGGCTGAGGATCTAAAGGTCCCTGGTTCAATCCCGGGTTTCGGTAGAATATGTATTAAAGTATAATTTCCAAAAAAAAAATACTACAACACATTAAAAGAGCTAAGGGCTTGCAGCCGAAATAGGTCAGCTGGGAAAGCGTTAGACTAAAGGTTTAAAGGTCCCTGGTTTGATACCTGGTTTGATCCCGGGTTTCGACAGATTATGCTAAAGTACAATTTTCTAAAACAAAATACTACAATACATTAAAAGAGCAAAGGGTTACGGCCGAAACAGCTCCGCTGGGAGAGCGTTATACTGAAGATCTAAAGGTCCCTCGTTCGATCCCGGGTTTTGGCAGTTTAGATTAAAGTCTAATTTCTAAAAAAAATACTACAATACATTAATGGAGCGAAGTGTTACCGCCGAAGTAGCTCAGCTGGGAGAGCGTTAGACTGAAGATCTAAAGGTCCCTGGTTCGATCCCGGGCTTGGGCAGAATATATTAAAGTATAATTTTCTAAAACAAAATACTACAATACATTAAAAGAGCTTAGGGTTACCGCCGAAATAGCTCAGCTGGGAGAGCGTTAGACTAAAGATCTAAAGGTCCCTGGTTCGATCCCGGATTTCGGCAGAATATATTATAGTACAATTTTCTAAAAAAAACTAAAATACATTTAATGAGCGAAGGGTTACCGCCGAAGTAGCTCAGCTGGGAGAGCGTTGGACTGAAGATCTAAAGGTCCCTGGTTCGATCCCGGGTTTCGGCAGAATATATTAAAATATAATTTTCGAAAAATAATACTACAAGACATTAAAATAGAGGAAAACTTACCGCCGAAATAGCTCAGTTGGGAGAGCCTTGGACTGAAGATCTAAAGGTCCCCGGGTCCCTTCGTCCCGGGTTTCGGCAGAACGAACTAAAGTATAATTTTCTAAAAAAAATACTACAATACATTAAAATAGAGGAAAACTAACCGCCGAAATAGCTCAGTTGGGAGAGCCTTAGACTGAAGATATAACGGTCCCTGGTTCGATCCCGAGTTTCGGCAGAAAATATTAAAATATAATTTTCTAAGAAAAATAATACAATGCATTAAAATAGTGAGAAACTTACCGCCGAAATGGCTCAGTTGGGAGAGCTTTAGTCTGAAGATCTAATGGTCCCTGGTTCGATCCCGGGTTTTGGCACAATATATTAAAATATGTGTTTCTAAAAAAAATATTACAATACATTAAATGAGCGAATGATTACCAGCGAAATAGATCAGCTGGGAGAACGTTAGACCGAAGATCTAAAGGTCCCTGATTCGAAGGATTACCACCGATATAGCTCAGCTGGGAGAGCGTTAGACTGAAGATCTAAAGGTCCCTAGTTCGATCTCGGTTTTCGACAGAATATATTAAAGTATAATTTTCTAAAACAAAATACTAGAATTTTTTAAAAGAGCCCTAAGCTTACCGCCGAAATGTCTCAGCAGGGAGAGCGTTAGACTGAAGATGTAAAGGTCCCTGGTTCGATCCCGGGTTTCGGCAGAATATATTAATTTATAATTTTCTAAAAAAAATACTAAAATACATTAAAAGAGCGAAGGAATACCGCCGAAATAGCTCAGCTGGGAGAGCGTTAGATTGAAGATCGAAAGGTCCCTAGTTCGATCCCGGGTTTCGGCAGATTATATGAAGTATATTTTTCTAAAAAAAATACTACAATACATTAAAAGAGCGAAGCGTTACCGCCGAAATAGCTCAGCTGGGAGAGCGTTAGACTGAAGACCTAAAGGTCGATGGTTCGATCCCGGGTTTCGGCAGAATATTTTAAGTATAATTTTCTAAAAAAAAATACTACAATACATTAAAAGAGCGGAGGGTTACCGCCGAAATAACTCAGCTGGCAGAGCGTTAGACTGAAGATCTAAAGGTCACTAGTTCGATATGGGGTTTCGAAAGAATGTATTAAAAAATAATTTTCTAAAAAAAATATTACAATTCTTTAAAAGAGCCAAGAGCTTACCGCCGAAATAGCTCAGCAGGGAGAGCGTTAGATTGAAGATGTAAAGGTCCCTGGTTCGATCCCGGGTTTCGGGAGATTAAATTAAAGTATAATTTTCTAAAACAAATACTAAAATACATTAAAAGAGCGAAGGGTTGCCGCCGAAATAGCTCAGCAAGGAGAGCGTTAGACTGAAGATCTAAAGGTCCCTGGTTCGATCCCGGGTTTCGGCAGAATGTATTAAAGTATAATTTCCTAAAAAAATACTACAATACACTAAAAGAGCAAAGCGCTTACCGATGAAATTCCTCAGCAGGGAGAGCGTTAGACTTAAGATCTAAGCGTCCCTGGTTCGATCCCTGATTTCGGCAGAATATATTAAAGTATAATTTTCTAAAACAAAATACTACAATACATTATTAAAAATAAAAGCTTACCGCCGAAATAGCTCTGCTGGGAGAGCGTTAGACTGAAGATCTAAAGGTCCCTGGTTTTATTCTGGGTTTCGGCAGAATATGTTAAAGTATAATTTTCTAAAAAAATACTATATTACCTTAAAAGAGGGAAGGGTTACCGTCGAAATATCTCAGCTTGGAGAGCGTTAGACTGAAGAACTAATAGGTCTCGGGCTCAATTGCGGATTCGGCAGAATATTTTAAGATTTTTTTAAAAAAAATGCACTACAGAGTATTGAAAGTGTGCATTATGACCTTAGCATTTGGCGCTCCCGAAATCATTCAATTGCTTATTCTGTAAGGTCTTGATTGTTTTGCCGCCAACGAACAAGATATGGCGCTGCTTAACTCAAAACATTGCGCTGGTCCTTTAGCAATTGACAGCTCTACATCCTACGTGACGCGCATTGTCACTATTTTCTATACATTTTATGTACTTCGACTTACGCCCAATCGGGGGCTTCACTCATCGCTGGCCCTCCCTAATCGCCAAACATCCAACCATGGTGGAGAGACATGGGTAATTTGGTTCTGCCAGAGTTGGGCAGTATCGAAAATACTTTTATTTAAAATACGTATTTTCGATACTTTTGTAATTTGTATTTTGTATCGAAAATACATATTTAAACATGTATTTTGTATTTGTATCGAAAATACTTTCTGATAGTATTTTATATTTTTAAAATACAAAAATACTTTTTATTTATCCGTCACAAACATTCATTGAGCCAGTAAACGGAGAGGGTCCCGCCACGTGGACGAGTGCGACCGGACCTCCGGTTCCTCCGATTACGTCCCCCCCCCGTCGGTTCAACCGGAGATATCCGGAAAAGCGCTGTAATCACGGTGTAAGATATATTTCTTACACCGTGGCTGTAATCGCGAGCTCCGATTCAATTTCTCGGAGAGCAGGCTCCGCGTGCCCATGTGTGTGCCTCGTGGCCCTATTTGCGATGTTTTTAAGAGCTGATATTTCGTTATGGTATATTTAGGTAAAAATCTATTATTTTCCTGGGTACCTTGTAATAAATGAAACTTTATAAATACATTTTAGGTTTATTTGAACTAAAACCCGTCAATTTTATAGCGCCTAAAAGAGCCTATTTCAACATTAATGCCTATTTGTGCCTATTCTACGTTTAAAAACCTAAAATGAGACTAATTTACCTAATTTCTTATGTCTATGACTTCTTTTACCTTTTTTCTTCTGTGTCGCCACCACAGACAAGGATGATATTAATTTTAAGTTACTTTTAACAACCTAAATTGCATTCGTCCTCTTGTACCTTTTTATCCCTTTGCCTCATTTTGTCGCCTGTAAGAGAGCGAGAAATGAATATACCGGACAAGGATCTAGCGATAAAGTCTCCACGCTACTACTTCCTGACTTCGTGGAGAAGCTGCCCCCGTTTCTAAGATAAAGCGATTAAATTTCCCCGAAAGCAAAGTGATCTTGACCGATAAGAAACTTTAATTTTCTCTTGAAAACTTGGAGAATATATTAGTAATTTATTGTGAGGCAAAATACGATAGGAATAATTATAACTATTAAACTTGTTCGTAAATAGTATTTTCGCAAAATGTTCAATACTGATTCTACGTAATATTGATTTATTGTCTTATCGTTGAGAAATATAATAAATGGTCAAAAAGTGATTTTCTTGTAAGTTTCGAGTTTTATTAGTGCCTATTCTACCATTTAAAAAGCCTAACAGATGCTGAAAGAAACTATTTTAGGCACCTAAAATGCATATATTAAAACCTAAAAATCCGCGGTATTCATCAAATATCCATATCATTTGTGATGTATGTTCTTACTTTAAGTCTGAAAGGCATCTTGGTTAATTGTCTGTAACCTGCAATATTTGTCCCAAACTATCACCTCCAAAAGAACTTATGGTGAGATCTTTAAACTCCAAGTATTCCTTCGGCTCTTAGCATGGATAAGCTGCCTTTTAGACTTAAAATATGAACATTCATCACAAATGATAGGGGCCGTATATAAATTACGTTACGTAAATTTCGAGTATTTTCAAAACACCCTCCCCCCTTTGTAACGCACTTCCCTATCTCTACGTAAAGCAGCGTAACGCTGCATCAGACCCCCTCCCTCCACTTGAGCGTTTCGTAATTTATAAATGACCCCATACTGATACCTGAAATGGGTTGAAAATTTAATTTGAAACATTTTTGTATAAAGAATGTTATATATTTTTAATAATAAAATTTTAAATGTAAATTTTGAACGTGATTAATCGTTTAAAAGAGAAAAAATAGGATAGAAGCTATTATGTGTAAAAAACACCGTTGGTTGTATTGTGTATTTTTTAAAGTATTTTAAAATACTATTTTGTATTTTGTATCTAAAATACTTCTATGAAAGTATTTTGTAATTGGTATCTAAAATACTTTCGGCGAAGTATTTTGTATTTTGTATCTGAAATACATTTTTCAAGTATTTTGCCCAACCCTGGGTTCTGCGCACCGATTTTCGCTCCTTCTGAGAATCTCCAGATAACTCACGAATCACCTGATCACCACAGGGGCACTTCGTTTAAAAAGCTAGGCCAGACGCTGGCGGTCATGTTGTATGGAGAGCGACAAGTGATGAGAAACATTTTGAAAGTGGTATAAAGTGAAAAATATTAACGAAAAATGAAGGAGTAATTGAAATAAAGGATGCAATACTTAATTTATTTCAATGACTTATATGAAGGTAATAATTTTGGTTACTAGCTGCATTGAAAATTACCGCTAACATTGTGACGCAAACTGCTTCGTGAAGCGCACTTGCTGAAGTCAGATAGGATGCGCAAAAGCGCACCCATTTCCTTCCACCACGCAGCCATCTATTCCTGAGACTCCTGCTGTGTCCGACCGAAACTGTGGAATTTTAAGGGCGAAAAAATCTTTCGTGCGCCTTCCATCGGAGGAGAAGTAAAGCCGGATGTCCCATGTTGTACACTTACTGCATGTAAAAGATTCTTAAGCCTCTTGAGCAAAATTCAAATCGCCTGTTTCTTCGGCCGTGTGATACCCCGTCTCTGACGGTGAAAGGAGCGTAGCGGAATGGTCGTGCTCAGGCGGAACCGAGGGCCTGATGTCCCGAGTCTCGCTACGTAAGGCCTCATTCACAATGCAAACTTAAACATAACGTAATGCTGTAAACTTAGCCGCAAAATTTACACGGAAAAACAAGCGTTCACAATGACGAACGTAAGTTTCACCTGAACCAATCAGAATTCAACGTACTGAAACTTGATCGATTCGTCTGTAACATGGTGAAAAGATCTTTCCACCATGGTTTCTAGCTTTTTCTTCGAGATTCCTATCGGTTTGTCTTTATATACATGGGAGTAGATGTTGTAGTAGTGCTCACACTTCCTTCATCTTATAAACAAGGATTCTCATGAACCAAATTCATGAGTAATTCGTCGGACATAAGTAGTTTATTCGCCATCTCAGGTTAAAGTCACCATAAAAATTGTCCAAATTCTTACATTGAATTCACCACACGCATCAAAAGCATTGGTAAACTAGTTCTCTACATTACAATAACAATGACATAACCACAAACTACCTGAACACAGTCTGAAATTGAACTTCCATGCTGCTCTCTGATTGGTCTTCGGTAGAATTCCGACGTAAACTTAACGTAAAAGCTTGGAGCTTGCAAACTCTTATTAAGGTTACGGTCTTACGTCAACGGTTACGTCAAGGCATTGTGAATGGTCTCGCTTAATAACACATTTCTAGGTTTTGTGGCTACGTTACGTTTACGTTTAAGTTTGTATTGTGAATGAGGCATGGGCTAACTTACTTCCGCCATCACTCTTCCAATGGCGCAGTGCTGCCAACGCCCGGGGCGGAGGGGAGGCGGTCGACGCAGCGACGGCAGCGCACCTCGCGGGCGGCGAGGCGAACGAAGTCGCAAGGGGCGCCTTGCCGGATTTGGCGTGAGGGCCATCCTCAACGCTGATCTTGTGGTTACATTCAATGTTCCCGAAATAGCACTTTGCCATTGTTTTCAAACAGTAAATGAAGCTTTTGCATAAATAAAAGTTCCGGAGAAAATTTGTATTTCGTCAAACTGCACACTGTGTCGTACCCAGAATGTCCAGGGAAGGAACAAGGAAACTTTGAAAATAAGATTTTAAGTCAATTTTCAGCGTATTTTGTCTAATAAACTCTTTCTATATTTCGAATAGTTGAACCGAAATAAGCACTTAAAAAATACATTTTATGCCAAAATGTCCTTTTCAGAGACATATAAACACTCCAGAAACGTGTATATTGTTTATTTACAAAAGCTACACATTCTTAAGCATTTATAATCAAACCGCCGCCCCCGCCCAAACCCCCGTCACTTCGTCTTGTCGTGTGGCTAGGACCAGCTTCATCTCTATCAACTATAACTGCAGACTCTTCCACATCTTCATGTTCCTCTATGCTAACAGGTTTTAGGAGTCCTATCACTGATTGTTCACAGCGTGTTAGTGGTTCTTGTAAGCAGGGTCCACCTCCAGTTCTATTTCTTGAAGCAATATTTTTTGCTTCTTTACTCTTCGTTTGGCTTCTTTTATCTTGCCATGTCTGTAATAGTTTGAATACATTATAACGGCTATGAAATAAGAAATGAGTATTGTAGCAATTATCAGCTGAGTTTAACTTTCTTACAAATGCATTACAAATGATTACATGCTTACCTTTCTTCACGGTTTCCAAGTTTTAGTAGCCCCATTTGGCATTGCATTTAGTATAAGTGTGAATTCCTTCCATTTATTTTCAGCATCTTTAGTCGAAAATGACTGTGAAAATTTTCCAGACACTAATTCATTCTCACTTCACCATTCTCGGGCTGTCTCAACCACTCTATCATAAGTTCTTTTTGCTTTTTGGTAGTATACACCTTCTTCGAATCCATACTTACAACAAAGTATACAAAACACAAAACTAAATACTAATTACGAAGGAAGTCTATGGCTTAACTGTACTATAACATGAACTAAAAATAAATTAGAAACCTGAGAACAACGGAAAATAACTACATACTTACTCGAACCAAAATGTAATGTAAAGAATTTCACTGAACCTGACCGAACACAGTCTTTCCATACAACGCGCGTGAACCTCAGTTGTTTGAGACAATCAGGCAGCGAATGCTGCGTTGCCAAACTTTACCGCTCGTGATGTGCGAATGGTATCGCGAAGGGTGTTTAAAAATACGGTCTTTTCGTGGTCTTTGCAATTGGACGGTTCGAGACAGGAATGCAAGATATCACGAATGATGTTAAGAATAGGAGCCCTGAACCGAGTAGAGTAGAAGGAGGTCGACAGGGCCAGTTTTAGCCGATCTGAACCGACCAGGGGTGAAAGGAGGTGGGCAGTGCGTATTTGGGACGACCTGAACAGAAGCAGCAGCGCAAGGTTCGTACATACGGGCAACGAGCTCACGAGTACACTGAAAAAAAAAAGAGACCATAAATTGACAAACCGCGGCTGATTTTAAGGACAGGGTTCGGCTCACGGCGCACGGTTCACTTGCGCATGGTTCACTCGCGCGGACCACGAGAACGAATCACTCAGGGAGCACTGCTTGCATTGTGCATTGTGCGGTGTGGTGCGAATGTGTAATGGAGAATTACAATGGTTAAATGCATAAAATGCGTTGCATGCATAATGTTAAATGCATAAAATGCTTTGGTAATTATGCGTTGGACAGACTCAAGGATGTTTTATGTTAACGCGAGGGCCGAAGGCCCGAGCCTCGTCCTCAACTTGGACACGGGTAGCGAAGCGTCACGATTCCACACGAAAATGCGTTGGCCACGTGGCCGTGTGCACACTGTGGCGGCGCCGCGAGTGACTCGTTCGGAACCGAATCGTGCGCGTCAATAGGAGCCGAACCCTGTTCTTAAAATCTAACGAAACCGCAAATAGAGAAAATTTCATTTTTAATTTCATGGGACATAACCGTGCTCACACTTGAAATGAATCTGAATTTCTTGGTGAGGTTCACGAAACACTGGAATTTTCATATAATCCTTGTCAGTTTTATCATGTTTTATTATTTCACTTACATTTTCCAGGAACTTTTCTCTATTTGATGATTCCCTATTTTCATTATGGCTAGAAAATACAAGCCCTTGTCTCCCAAAAAAGCATACAACTCGAATGAAGTGAGACAGAATTTCTCTATTTTCCCTTATATCACCGTTGTATTTATCCCTTATATCACCGTTGTGTTTATTTCCAATGTCTTTGATTGTATTGCTCAACATAGCCTGTGTTGGCTGTTTAAATAAATTTCTATCCTCTCATATTTTAAAAAATATTTTTTACTGTTTCTCATGTGCTATAATTTGTCCACGGCACAAAAATACAACTCCATAAGTATGTAGGCACTTTGGATTGCGTGGTGCTCGCCATTCCAGGGCCATTCCAGAGTCACATACCCCTTTGCATTCAACCAGCACAATTCCTAACCTAAATTGGCTACAAATATAATAATTAAATGCATTAAAATTAAGGTAAGGAAACTTATGTATGCACCCTAGATGTAATGGGTCAGTGTGCATCTGATTCTTAGCGCAGGCTAGGCGGTATTTCAGACTGATTCGTTCAACCATGTGAAGAATCGAATTCTCAACGTCGCAATGTTTGAAATATAATGAAATATTTTGCAGAAGAAAAAGAAAATAACAAATTGACAATTTACAATCATTTTAAAATGAAATAGCTGATATTGTCAGGGTATGTAACACATCATCCACATCCATGGACGCTACGCCCCTGGTTGTAAAGAATTTTCGGTAAATTTCAAGGACAGGGTTCGGCTCCTATTGACGCGCACGATTCGGTTCCGAACGAGTCACTCGCGGCGGCGCCACAGTGTGCCCGGCCACACGGCCACGTGGCCAACGCACTTTCGTGTGTGGAATCGTGACGCTTCGCTACCCGTGTCCAAGTTGAGGACGAGGCTCGGGCCTTCGGCCCTCGCGTTAACATAAAACATCCTTGAGTCTGTCCAACGCATAATTACCAACGCATTTTATGCATTTAACATTATGCACGCAACGCATTTTATGCATTTAACCATTGTAATTCTCCATTACACATTCGCACCACACCGCACAATGCACAATGCAAGCACAAAGGCATCTTCCCGCTCCCTGAGTGATCCGTTCTCGTGGTCCGCGCGAGTGAACCATGCGCAAGTGAACCGTGCGCCGTTGTTTTAGTGAGCCGAACCCTGTCCTTAAAATCAGCCGAATTTTCTATTAAAATTATAAAGCAACATGGCAATTTTGTTCCAGAGATGTTTAAGAGTCTTTTATATCAACTGATAAAGTTTCACTTCACACAAGTATCAACAGAATTTTACAATAGTGCAATAAGGAAACTATTTAGAAGGATGGAACAAAAGCAATGATAACTTGTCTTATTTGAAATGCTAGCTCCCAAACAGTATGCCTTTGAAACAGGAGATTGACATCGCAGTTGATGGGTTTACTTTCAAATGCAAAAATCTTATTCACCAGGATTTATTTGCAAACCTACTTATTTATGCAATTATTTAGCTGTAAAAGGCGAATGGTTTCTAAAAAATAATGCTTTTCATGAATTGTGCAAGATATTTTTCATTTTTCGTGATGTAAAACATCCCTTTTGCTAATAGGACCAAAACTTTTGAATTAGAAATGTACTCACTAAGTTCAAACAACACAAAGAAAGAGTACTTTCCCAAATAAATAATTTTTCGAGAAGTGAAAAATAAAGTTTAAATATAGAAATATTGCAAGCTAATTTAGCAATAAGAGTAAATTTTAACATCGTATTATAAATTCTATTCAAAATTAGAAACTAACCAAGGCATTTTGAAAAAAAAGCTCAAAAAGTGCAAAAGTTGAATTAAGATATCCTTTTAAAAGTATTAATGTAATCTACTCAAAATAATTTTGCTTACAAACATAATTTCAAAAATACACATGAATTAAACTAAAGTTGTAGCTGCATCAAACATTGGCGTTTAAGGATTTAAGATATTTGAATAGATTAAAACTGCATTACAATGAAAATTGATCTGTGATAACCAAATGTACGTTTGAAATGTTTATTTAATTAAGTATTATTGTTATCCATGTAAGTGCTTACTTTAAGTGTACATGCAAAATTTCTTTAAAAAACAGATCGCTAGGGTTGCCACCCTATTGGTTTTTAGTCATTACTGGGAATGTTGATTCAATGTTGGCTGTCAACAAAACATTGTTTTGGCAAAAATTGTTTCTATGTAAAAATTGTAAATTTTATATTATAAAAATACTATTTTTATCAAAGTAAATGAAACCTCTTATTATTCTGTCTTCCTTCCGTATCATCCTCCGAATCTTCTTTGGCAGTTGCTCACTGTCTAACCTATTTAAATGCCCATACCACACTAGTGTTGTTACTTCCATCACTTCCGAGGTTGATTTTTCATTTTTCATTATGTCTCTAATTTGATTTTGAATTCTTTCTTTTTTAGAGACTGTTCAGCATCTTCCATATTCCATTTCTGTAGCTCAAATTGTGGTTCTATCCCTTGCAATCGAGTTCCACTCAGCTCCATAAGTAAATAGGCCAGTGGCGTAGCGTCAGGGGACGCTAAGATGCTGAGCATCCCCACGTGAAATATTAATCAATGAAGCCTAAATATTGTATTGACAATCTTCCAAGTGAGTGAAACACATTCAGCGAAACACGTTTTGTATTAATTTCTAAGTGATTTCCTATGATTGAATTCCGCGCGTTTATACAAGCTGGCCTCTGATTGCATGGACGCTAAAATGCTTCTAGCGTCTGCCGCGAGGTTGCGACGAGCAATAACGCATGCGCAGACGGTGAGGTTCTCCCCTCCCTTCTTCACCCCTGCCCAAGGATTCTCGAGTCCCGAAAAGCTAGCATACGGGCAACATACTCCTGGTGACAAAGACTTATGAAAGCAAGTTGCTCGTTTATGCAGGAGAGCGCAGCACACTTGAGGTTGTCGGAGAAATGCTTTTCTTTCTCACTCATGATTCCGTGCTTGGTCATGAGCACAAACAGTAGATATAGTGCTTGCCTACTAATTCTCAATTAATATCTAAGAAGTTGAATTCTGACTTAAATATATTAAATTTTATTTTGGTTCGAAATATATCAATTCACAAGTGATCCCATTGTCAATCGCGCGTGAGAACTGAAGCGGAGCTATTTCATAATTTGCTTTCAAGAAGTCTCCTGACATAAATCTGTTGAAGTAGTGTAACATTGTTTCAATAACCTAGATTCTAGATAACATTAAGAATCATGATGTCTTCAGTTCGCATTATTATTGAGCATCCCCAAACGCACGAGACACGCTACGCCACTGAAATATGCTTTCATTTATTGTTTTGTGTGAGGTAACTTTTGTGTGCCTTTTTATGTCAGAGTTCCATGTCAAAGGATGCAATGACCTAATTACTTTGTATTTATGGTGTTTATACAATAAAAATTATGAAAAATGGTTTGATTAGGAAAGCTCTCCATCTGACCTATATTGTTGCTTCATCTGGGATAGATTCAACTTTCTCCTCTATAACTGCATTATTAAATTCCTTTTCTCCCTTTCAATTGTAATGTTATGTTATGTAGTATTGCTGTAGCAATTATTTTCAGAGTTAGCTAGCTTTGTCCTTGAAGACATGGGACCTTTTTATGTAGCCAAATCATCTTTCTACAATATTCCTACGGCATAACATTTTGAACAAAGGAAACATATTTGTAATAAAAGATTTTCTCTTTGGAATTCGAAGAAATTAATAAGAATTAATTCACCACACAATTATATAAGAAATAATGTAAATTGTATCTGGCAATATGTAAGTTTGAACTTTCTGAAGTTTATTTACATTGTCAAGCCGCGCGGGCCCTCGCGTGTGACGTCGGGGCTCGATCGGGCGATCGAGATCCCCCCCTTTTCTTTCACTCACCTGGGTAGTTGCCGGGCTAACTCAGGAGTAGTGATCCTCTACGAGAAATGGGGGCCTATGGATGGACGCTACTTGGTTGCCAAAATGAAATACATTGAGTTTTTAAAAAAAATAAAAATTTAATGAGCTAAAATAAAAGAAATATAAAATAAATCCTATTACTAATAACCCTTCCCTCTTAAGCCCAAAGACATCCCTCCCCTCTTTCTTATTTATCCCGCAACTCCCAAAAAACAGCTTGAATTTACCCCCCTTTCCCAGATTCCCCTTTTACTTAAATAACTTTCTTACTAGAAGACAATACAATTAAGATACAATTTTCAGAGGAAGAAGCAAAATACAATTTGGGAAGATTTTTTTTCAAAAAAAAAGCCAGCGCGGCTCGCTTATGATGGGGCACAGGTCTGTAATCCGGGCCATTCACAAGAGTCTAGGGGACAACAGACCGTGTTTTGGGAGACTTCGTAGGGTCGATGCCCGACCTTCGGGGGACGTCACCAGAGCTCTCTTCGGCGGTGAAAACCGTGCCAGCAGTGGGTCACAGCTGACGAGGCAGGGTCCTCGCCGGGGGGCGGGAGGCAGGCACTCGTACTCGCAAGCCGGCGAGGTGAGGTGGACGGAGACTCCAGTACGAAATATAGCTCTGCGGCGGTCGCGGGCGTAGTGGCGCAAGCCGAATTGAATATTTTTGATTCGCGCGCGGCACAAGATTGCTCCGCACAAGCAGCGACTGTCTCTTTCAGGCGACCGAACGAGATTGCTTTGCGCCAAACGAAAGTAATGGCGCACTAGCCACAATAATAGTCCTTTAATAATTCAAAGCCCTACACGCGTGATAGCGAACATCCGTCAGGAGCAATTCCGCATCACACACAGCGCACCAAAAAAATATAACAGCTCTGTCTCTCACACTGCGGAGGCGCCCACGCCAGCGGCGTTTGCTCCCCGAACGACGCACCGCCGAGGTGCGCGTTCCTCGCTCCTCCCCGAACCCTCTCTCAAGACCGTCTCCTCCCTTCTTTTTTGATTTTCACTTGGTCACTTCTCGCGAAGCCTCTGTAACCCCCTCTCCTTACTCCTTCGTCGAAAATTCTGGAATGATTTCGGTTTAAATTTTAAAAGGTTCCTCTCTATTGGCAAAAGGCTACTGCGTCTTAGGTTAATTTCGACCAATGTCCGGAAGCGTTTTCTGACCGTAGTCGATGGAAAAATTTCGCTCAACCCTCTCACTCTAACGTCGGGTGAGGCCGCGGGTCGCCTGGGGGGTGGCGGCGCCAGAGGGACGCCGTTCGGGTCATAATTCTTGTACACGCTGGCCCTGCCGGACAAGGGGCGCGAGGGACGTGTGCATCGCGAATCGGCCCGACCGAGCGCGCACAAAGAAAGAGGTTCTGGGTAGGCCCGCGACAGGCTACTACGACGTATGTTTTAAATCAATTTTCCTATCAAATATTCGGTATCGTCACAACATATACAGTGAACTTAAGTGATACCAACTTTAGAACCGAGAAAAGATGATTTTTTAAGGGTAATCCGGACCCTTCTGTACACATGAAGGTTAGGTCGCATCACTTTGACCAAATCATTTACTGATTTTTTTTTGAAAGGGAAATCTTTTCAAAAAAAATCCAGACCCTTAAAACTTGTTCTTGTTTTCAGTACTCTCATCCAATTTACATTCACTAAAAATTCTTTCACAGATCTAAAGAAGTATTCTGTTTTTATCAATTTGGGTGAATGGCTTCAAATCAGACCAAGCCAAGGTCTGAAATTTTCATGCTGCAGCTTGAGCCACAGTCTGAAATCCATACCAAAAGCCACATCTTATCAAGGCTCCAAGCCATGGGTTGAAGAAAACACGGCTGACACCTCATCTTAGAAATCCACCTTAGCACTGCAATTTGTGTATCAGCCTTCTCATTTCTGGAGTGGCCTCCATGCCTCTCTCCCATTCTCCTTCTAATGCAAACACACCTTTCGCAAGCAATGTCCACATACGTGCACTCTGAACTGGGTAGTGGCAGTTTAGAGCATGGAACGCTTTGAAGGCCACCTCAACTGCCATCAAAGGAGACTCCATATGTCGTCAATAACAACATAACTTGATGTTATACATCTTATTGAATCTCCCACAATTAGAGGGAAAACCTGTCGTTGTGTTCCCCTGTATTCTGCGGTTACCCTCATCCGCTCCAAAGTCTTCTGAAGGTCTGAAATATCCTGAAATCAGTTAACTGTTATACACTTATTTTGGCTCACCGCAAAATGCAGTTCTGTACTTTTGCTAATCACCTTCAAGTGGACAAGAAAGCCTTCTCCCCTAGAGGCTCGACATGGCTTCCTGCCTGGAATCCTAATAAGAATAATTCCAAACAGCTTTGGTATCTCGTAAATCAGTGCTGCATCACAATCTGAAAAAAAATTGATATTGTTATTCTTCTAGCAAATTTCAAAAGGATGAAATAATGAAGTCATCTTAGTTAAACATCAAAATGGGTTGAACTAACATAAGCAAGAGCGATTTTAATGTCAATTGAATGAAATTCATAACCGGTGCGCATCATAAAACCCAAGATCTGCTTAGATTTATTTACAGTGCACTGAATATGTTCAATAAATGTCATATATCATACCCAGAGCTCTCATGGATGTGACTCTCTCTAACACAATGAAGTTAAAGTTGGAATAAAAAGCCTCTACCAATCTAGCTCTGCATAATGTCAGCCTGTCAGCACTTTGTCGGTTTGGCCAATTTTCTGATAAAGATAGAATTCTTGGTAAAGAACAGACTAAACCAAAAGTTTGAAAGTTTATTTGAACGAAAGGAAGAAGTCTCGCTTACATCAGTAACTCCAACAGCTTGATTTGTTCATCTGAACTTATTTTTATCATTTTTTAACGTCATTTTTTCTTGCTATCAAAGTATTTTTAATTTTAAGAGCATTTTGTTGATGATTTTTGGTGATGTTTTAGGTCATCAAAATCTACCCCTATTCATGGGCATTCCCACAAAATTCAAAAGCATTAATCTACATAAGTTTATGACTTACCTAGTCTCTCTTCTTTAATACCACTCTTAACCAATTCATCCTTTACCTTCCCAGAAAATAGACGCCATTTGGCTGTCCAATTACACTGAGCATCCTTATATAGCGGGATCCTTATATATGTGGCTTCCTGGTGGCTTTAAAGCGGGATATTTGTTGACATACTCTTCAACCTTATGTTCTCGTCCACTGTCCTCACGTAGCTGCTTAATTAAACTGGTGCTTTCCCAGCAAGCCTTGAACTCTTCCCATGGCTCTAAATGTGTTCTAATAAATTCAAGTTGTCTTTTAATTTGAAAATCTGGAAAATAATTTGAAACCTAACACCTTTACATTATTATCAAACTGCAATTAATATCTTTGAAAGTAACCAAGTTTCCTCTCACCTTCTTGTTGAGATGCGATGGCAGAAAGAGATGGTGAACTATACGAATTCAATGGCTGGGGAGAAGAGAAGATGGAAATAAAATATTTCTCAATTTTGCCTTTCTGAGGGTTTTGTTTAAATTTGTATATGCATCATAAAACTTCCCTGATGCCGCACGACCTTTCCCTCTCGTACCTGAAGGGATGTAATAAGTCTCCAGCAGAAAATAAAACGCCACTAGTGATAATACCTTCCCTTGAAAAGAACTAATTGCAACATACAGCAACTGAACTTACAGGATATTCATCAGGAAGACCCTGAACTAGCAAATTTGCAAGTTCTATGAACCTTGATTTACTGATTCTGCAAGGAAAAAATATTTCTATTACTCTACATTCAAACAAACATTTTGCTGATGAATATTTTTAAGATGTTCCTTTTCTTGCTTACTATTTCAAAACTGTACTCAGAAATAATCAATTAAGAATAACCCATTTAATTAGGAATCAATTTTATGACAATCAATAAGGGTAAAAAGTCTTGTTCGGGGCTACTATACACTTAATGTTCATGAGTGGACTGTATGAATGGACTGTAGTGATGAAGTACAGTAATCCCGAAACCCTTTGATAGCTCTTGGGATTGGCGCAGGAGTGCAGGATGCATACACGAGCAAATTTCCAGCACAAACAATATTTAATAAGTAAATGCACAGTATTAACACAGTAAATGCACAAGAAGCACAGTATTAACATGAAATTTCCCTTGGTGCATTAATACACCTGTCCAAGCATAGTTATTGTAGTGACTCCGTGGACCGCCGTGGCTACCTTGTGCCGACCAGAAGCAGCCGCGAGTTACATAGTTCAACCAAAATTGCGGGCGCAAACCCACGCAAGAGCGACAGACACAATTAAAGCGTGCACTGCCACGATTAAACAATTTATGTGCGAGCCGTTGCAGCTCATTTGTACGATTATACATTCTTTACACGCTGCGCGGAGCCCTGAACACACGCGACTATCTTGCACGGTGTCTTTATGCGAACTACCGAATTCTGTTAAGCCGAATTCGGTTGGGGCAGAGACATTAGGAATGGGCTCTCACGCGCGGCAGAGGTGGGGATGGCGATGGCCAATTACCATTTGCCATTTGATCTGGATTTGCAATGATCTGGCGGTTTTTGTCCGTTGCTCCTGCAACGGACCGAGCTGGGGGGGGGGGGGCGAGACGGCCAGGCGCACACGTGCGAGCCGCCTCCGCCCGTCCGTTGGAGAATTCGCGGAACAGCGGATGTGAGGGCGATATGTGATTTCACCGGCTCAACGGCCGCGCTCTGCCGATTACGCAATTCAACTGTTCTGCCTTGCTTGTGAAATAAACGTATTTATTTCTGCTTTGCTGTGGGCCCGAAGAAGTCTTTTGACCTAGAAAATGCATGTTTTAAATATTCTTAAAAAGTATTTGGATTAGCTCCATATTCTGCATATATGACTACTCAGCAAGTTTGCAACGCGTATTATTATCCAAGTCACTCTCCCTATGAAGTGAGAGAATACTCTTCCCTATTGCATTTCTCTCCAAAACTTCTGGTATGTACTGAAAATAGAAAATAAATGAAAATTTTTGCATTCCAGATTTTTGTTCTATAAAATTCATTACTTACATTTTTTGTGCTGGTTGATTATTCTCTTCATATCTTTCTTCAATATCACTATTAATTCTAATCCTTTCGATCTGACGAATCTCAGATCTTGGTGAATTTATCTCAGGTAGTGCTGAATTTATCTCCGGTAGTGCTGAATCTATCTCAGATCGTGCTGAATTTATCTCAGGTCTTGCTGAATTAATCACAGATCTTGCTGAATTTATCTCAGGTCTTACTGAATTTATCACAGAACTTACTGAATTTATCTCAGTTCTTACTGAATTTATCGCAGGTCTTACTGAATTTATCTCAGACCTTACAGAACTTATCACAGGTCTTACTGAATTTATCTCTCTCTGCTCATTAATATTAGAAATTTCTGTCTGCAGTGATGTTTCTGCCCACAATGATACAACTCGCAACATATACTCTCCTTCAGAAAGAGTGTTGACACATACATTAGATTCCTACATCAAAAAAAATTATAAATTAGTTTGAAAAATCAATAAGCTTCTGTACACTTACTTCTGCAAACATACATAAAATATTCAATAAATTCATCAGGAAAGATATTCATTTCATTTAAATGGAACCCAATTACTTGTCCAGATTTCAAAACACACTTACCTACTTCTTTCAAGGATTGCAGTCCTTTCCTTAGCATTAAACCAGGGGTCCTCAAACTACGGCACGCGGGCCATATGCGGCCCGCCGAGGACATTTATACGGTCCGCCGGGTTTTTATGGTTTAAAGAATTTTTTCTTAAAATCTGCACATTTGCTTATGTGTTAGGGTGTCTAGGGATGGCAAAAATATCCATGGTTTTAAAACAACGATGTTTTCCACCAGAAACATCGATATTTTGCTTTCCATGTTTTCTTCACATCGATATTTTCTTGCTAATACATCGGTGTTTTTTAAAAATTGTTTTTAATCAAGCAATATCCATGTTTTTCGTTGTCCTCTTTGCCACGCTATACATTTTGCGAGCGCAATCTGAGGAAGTTTGGGATCTGCTCGCGTTATGACTGTATATTATCGGTAGGCCTGTCATTGCCTGAAGCGATAGTAAGTGTTAGAAAATGCCCTCAGACGTTTTGACAGGTCATGAATCTGACCTACTCCACTCGGTCCAGGGAAGTCCCACAGTAACATGTGATATGTGACCAACCATTGCTTTCCAAACACGTCTTTCACCATATATTTATAAATAAAATTGTTTTATATGTACGAGTAAACTTGTAAATGTTCAACATTTAGCACAAAATTATTTGGGTTTTTCATTTTTTCGTTATTTAGTAGAACTTACAGCGCTATTAGAGCAATGAAGTGCTGGCAACACTGTCTTTCTCAAATATTTGTTTGTTCATTGTGGTGCGCGAGCGTGAGTGCTACACACAATTCTTTGAAAGGAATTTTGTGAACTTGAACTGCTAATTCCAGTTGTCGGGTAAGTAAGTCAATAATTTATATTTCATCGTATTTGTTATTATTAGACCGCGGGACATCATGCAATTGCATATTTTTCGTGATTGCGCATATCGAAAGGAAACGTATATAACTTAAACTACCTCCAAATTAAAACTAATATAATTGCATATTTCTGGGAATTTTTCTTTAACTGCATATTTCGATGTATGCGGCATATTTAAGTGCATATAGGTTTTTATGTAGAAGTGGGCGAAGTCATATAATTTTGTGTTTTTCTCTTTGAAAAGAAAACTGAATTAAGACGCGCCAATGCTACAATACCAACATAATATTTCCGATAATCTTCTGATAAGATTGTTTTCACTTAAATCGATTTACTTCCTGAAACTTTATTCGTGCCAGTGAACTGGGTTGAATGTTTGTGCATGTTGTAACAATGCTATTGGTTTTCTCTCTATTTTTTGTTTATTATAATATTTGAAAATATATTTATATTACGCGCGTTTTCTACTACAATGTAAAATGATGATTAACTATATATAAATATTGACGTGCTAAAAGTACTTTTTAAAGCATATTCTTAGTTTTAAGCGCATATATTAGGTGTTTTAAGTGCATATATTGCCAATTCAAAGTGCGTGGTTGCACTTAAATATATTGCATATTTTTAACTTTTTAGTTCACGAAGTTCCGGGTTCTACTGATTATAGTATAGCAAGCTTGTGTGAAATTATTATTGATTTTCTGGATTATGTGCTGCAAATACTGTAACTGGTAAATTTATTTCTGTTTATTGCACCACTAGTTTTTTACATGAGATGGGAGAGGAAGTTATTGCTGGTGTATAGTTTTAGTAGCGCTGTAATATAGTTTTGTGGCACTGTAATATTGGTATTTTACTAATAGCAATTTGGAATCTCCAGGAAACAATGACGTCAAGAAAGAGAAAAATTGACTCGGAGTGTAGGATATTCAGTGAACGGTGAACAGTGAACGTGAACAGTGAACGTATGATTTCTTTTTCATGCAGTACAAACAAAGAACTGTGTGTCTGATATGCCAGATAATAGTGTCTGTGTTCAAAGAATACAATTTGCGTCGACACTACGAAACTCCTCATCAAGATAAATATGATTGTTTGGTCGGAGAAGTGAGAAAAGATAAAATATTAAAACTGAAAAATACAGTGACAACCCAACAAAATACATTTGCGAAGCAGAAGCAATTAAATATTTCATCACAGCGAGCAAGTTTTCAAGTTGCCAAGCAAATAGCACGCACTGGCAGACTGTTCGTGGAGGGAGAATTTGTTAAAGAATGTCTTCTTTCTGTTGCCAAAGAGATGTGTCCAGACAAGGCTGATTTATTTAGTACAGTGAGTCTTTCAGAACCTACAATTACACGAAGAATTGAAAAAATGGGAGACAATTTGCATCAGCATTTGCGAAATTCCACAAAAAAAAAATCATATTTTTCCTTGGCACTCGACGAAAGCAATGATGTTCGTGATTCTGCACAACTTCTAATTTTCATTCGTGGGACGAATGATTGTTTCGAAGTCACAGAAGAGCTTGCTGCACCGCAAAGCATCAAAGGAGCAACTACAGGAGAGGATATCTATGAAAAGGTTTGCCAAACTGTGAATGGTTTGAACCTGGACTGGGCTAAACGAGCCAGCGTTACAACTGACGGTGCTCCTAGCATGGTGGGGTCTAAGACAGGAGTAATTGCTCGTATTAACCAAGAGATGGACAAACATAACCATTCTCATCCAATAGCCATACACTGTCTCATCCACCAACAAGCGCTGTGTAGTAAATCACTGAAGTGGGTCTCTGTGTCTCTGTTATGAAAATTGTGATATCTTATGTTAACTTCATTACAGCCCATACATTAAACCACAGACAATTTCAGGAATTTCTGTCTGAGCTAAATGTTCACTATGAAGATGTTCTGTATCACACAGAAGTTCGTTGGCTGAGTCGAAGGAGAGTTCTGAAACGTTTCTATGATTTACATCCATAGATTACAACTTTTCTGCTTTCAAAGAAACAAAGAAGTACCGGAGCTCAATGATGGAGAATGAGAAATGGCACCTCGCCTTTCTGACAGATGTAACAGAGCTACTGAACAATTTCAATGTGCAACTTCAACGAAAGAGGAAGCTCATCTGCGATATGCAATCACATGTCAAAGCCTTTGAAGTAAAATTAGGCCTCCTCATCAAACAAGTGAAGGAGGAAAACTTCTGCCATCTCTTCGCAACTCAAAATCTGTTAGCAGAAAAACCATCGGTTGCATTCCCAAACACATTTGTGGATTCACTGGAAAAATTGCAAAAGGAGTTCCAATTTAGATTCAAAGAGCTTCATCTCCATGAACAGGAGATACAACTTTTCCGTAACCCATTTTCTATTGACATTGAAAATGTGGATACAATGTACCAAATGGAGCTGGTTGATCTACAGAATTGTGACTCTCTGAAAGACGCATTCAATTCAAGCAGCCTTCATAATTTCTATGCATCTCTCCCCTCTGAGACATATCCTCATCTCAGGAACCATGCACTTAAAATGGCAACCATCTTTGGCAGCACGTATGTTTATGAACAGACTTTTTCTAGAATGAAACATTTGAAATCTCCAACCACATCAAGACTAACGGGTGAACACTTGTATCACTTGTTACGTCTAGCAGTGACAAATATAGGACCGGACATAACCATCTCATTAGCCAAAAGCAGGCCCATAGTTCCCATTGATATACGGTAAGTTTTGTTGATTTAATTTTATTTCCTTTTAAATATTGTATTTGTTTCCGTTTTGATTCTTCACTTCAAAATAAGATATTTGCAGTGTGTATAAGAATTTGTTCATAGTTTTTGTTTTTACTATAGTGCGATTTTTCTAACTCTGCCTCTCAAGGCCTGTCTTCACGATGGAATATGTCACGGTACCTCGAGTCTTTCTCAGTCATACCGCTAGATATCGCATGATCGCGACCGTATCAAGCAGTGCTTGCGTCCATGCGACATCTAGCGGCAGGACCGAGAAAAACGCGAAATGCCGTGTGATCGGTAAAAGGGGTTTGAGAGGCAGAGTTAGAAAAATCGTACTATATAATCCGGCCCTCCGACGGCCTGAGGGACAGTGAACTGGCCCCCCGTTTAAAAAATTTGAGGACCCCTGTTCTAAACTTTACTCAAATATGCTCTCAGTTTTAAATAAATACACAAGAAGTATATTAATATATTTGTATTATTTATTCTACTAGCTACAAATGGGACAGCATTTGTTGCGAAATATTTTCATGCAAATATCAACAAATTTGACAATTATAACTCCTTTTCTTACAACTATATGAAGACACAACAATGACACGTAATTCATAGAAATTCGCGAGCGCGAAACGGAATTCCGTTGTTGCCTTCCCTGCATTGTCGCTATTCTTTAAGAGTTAGTAATTTTTATTTCAAATATTTCAAAATAAATAATCTCTAAAAGATTCATGTGAAATGTATAAAAAAGGTCGAATGTAAGAAACGAACAAAGAAATAATATACAAAATTGCAAATTATATATTTCACCACGCATCCTGAAACGCAGTCAAAATGCAGTCTGAAACGCAGTAAATTTGCAGTGGGCTATTATGTTTGTTACGAAATTATTGAAACTCGTATTTTCAGAAAAATTAAGCCTGACCTTATTTGAAGATGTTGTTTTGATAAATATATTTCATTGAGAAAATCAGCTGCCATCGATCGCCACCTAAAGTATATTTTTTTCACATTTTATAATTTTTTCTGCTTCCTGATAGTAGAAAGGAAATATCAATTTTAGAATATTAAATAACACAAAAATCTCGTCCTAAATGGCAATTTTCTTTTAAAAATTTGTAGCCATTTTAAGAAAATGGCGTTTAAGCGCTACCAAAAATGCGAAATTTGAAGCTCTTTTTCACAGAAAATTTTTGAGTTTTCAAAAACCTTCATTTGAAGTCATTTGAAGCACTTACATTCACAAATATAATAATGTTTACAAATTGAAGATAATGTGCATATTAAAGATTTGAGTAACCATTCAAACAAATTACATTTGTGTAATTTTTTAACATAAAACAACCAAAAAATAACTCAAAATGAACTTACATTTCTGCAATTTTTGAAAAAACCATAGAATAGAGGAATATTTCGTTTATGACATCTAATAGAGTACATTTATCACTATTCCTGTCAAAAGTTTAAAGAAAAAATTTGGAGCCGTTTTTGAGAAAATCTTGTTTTTGTAATTTTTTAAAATTGCACATATTGCACGCAATATTACGCGAAAAGTACTAACATTTTCAAAACAATGTACATGTCCTTAAAGAAAGAACTCACTATGAAGAACAAATTGGATTTGAAGGAAAAATCTCTCTCTGCAATTTTGTAGATGGAGGAATACGCCGAATAAAATTCAAACGTTCGCAATTTTCGAAAATTCAGAGTTATCCGTGAAAATAGGATCTATGCCACCTTAATAAGTGCATTTTACTCCATTCTTACAAGAAGTTTAAAGAAACAAATTGGAGCCGTTTTTGAGAAAATTTTGAAAATGTCCCAGAGGCTCCATGTAAAGTACCCCCCCAAATTAAAATATCGGTTTCAAATTCAAGGGGCCAAGAGATCAGTCAAATCGATCGGAACGTATCAATTCTGGAAAGAATCAGCTGAGCTGTTCAGCCGCTAGCGTTGTTTACAGACGGACGGACAGACGAACAGACGTTTTGCTTTCAATTGGATTTGAGGTATCAAGGACCCAAAAAACAGGCATTCTGGCTGCACCACGAGTTGGGCATAGGAATAGAGATTTTTTCCCTTAATTTAGCAACTGGTTTTATCCACTTTTTCGTTACCAGGGCCCTGTAATATAGAGTTTTTCTGCTGAAAGTCCGCCGTTTTTCGGGCAGCATTACATAACTTTACCTACGTACGTACGTATAGTATACGGGATAGTAAACATCAATCTTTGTGGTTCGTGCTTAATGCGCTGCCGTACCGTGCATCCGATTGCGATAAAACTTTGTCAATTTATTGCTTGCACTTGCGGGAAGAATATAGGCATAGTACAATTATTGTAACTCCACTAAATGGCGCTAGAGCACAAGATGTGGCTACAGCACAACATTACTTCAGCTTCCGGTTCAATGACCCCCATCTCGATCAGGTTTTGTCCAGTTTCTCTGATCCATTGAGCAAATGCTGAGATGTCTCTTGTTTTGCTTCTGGACGTAAATGTAGCTTCACTGTGCGCACGTTTTGTTGAGCCATAGCCCGCTAGTATGCTTTAAAAGCCTCGGCGCTTGCCCACCTCCTTGTTATAGCTAAAGTTCCGCTACTGACCGCTGGCGCGCTGCTTGCCGACCATTCCTCGATCTGCTGCTGCACTCAAATATACGGAGATACGCATTACAAACACAGAACTTTTCGATTTACAGGCTTTGAATTCAAGTATTTAGGCATCTCCATTACTTCTTTAGTAACCGCAGCAATGTTCACGACCTCTGATAAAAAAATGTTCACAAATTATGTAATGATCGTTATTAAATCAGCACTCTCGTCACATGCAAGGAGACTGTTTCTTTGCAAAGCTGGCTTAATATATTTTTGAAGGTTTCTTTTCACAACAAACCTTAAAAGTTGTGGTACAGCTTTCACAATAAATTGCTCTACCACATATAACCTTCAGGATTATTTAAAGATGAGAATGATTTGTTTATTTATTTAATAACCACCAATGTTAATTATCTTCACATTGTAAATAAATTTTCACATACATTCTTGATGTTTCTGGACGTTAATAAAATATGTAACCCTTACTTCGGCAGCCTAACAATTCAGTTAATCTCAAAATTCAATACAAATCTTGAAAAACACACACAAATAGCACAAACAATTTTTGTTTACGTTCAATAAAAACATACTGGCTCCATGTATTGGGAATGAGTTTGAGACAGTTTTGGATATTTCTCGTTTTGTAACACTTGTCAATCAAAAAGTGACACGTTTTCTCACAAACGTCATTGGATATCACGAGATGTCTATTTGTTGATTTTTATCTCTGATGTTTGATTTATTGTTCTATCATTGTTGTGTAATTTGGAAGTGGACTACGCAAAGAATTAGAAATAATGTCTACATTGTACTTTAGTTGCTCTTATTGAAAATCTCTAGTTTTTTCTTGTACCTCCATTAAAGCGCCAATATGAATTTCGCTAGTCGAAAGTAATTTTATGACTCTATCTCTAGGTGAGAACGTTTTTACCAGGGCAATAGTGATTTGGAGTACTTTTGTTGAGTGAACTTTCCTGAGTATTATTTACAACAGCGTCAGCATTTATTTATAACAGCGCCCGTCGTCCGTTTTAGAACTAGTTTCTTCCAGTTAATTAGCGGTTATTTTTTCCCGAATACTTGTATTTTGAACTTTTACTTTTTTGAGCATGTAATATAGATTAAAGAATAAATACAGTTTGAAAATATAAAAAAGATAGTATAAAACTGATTAAACAATAGTTTTCTATTTTTCTCGTTTTCATCCATTGCCTTTAAAAACCTTAAATACATTATGTGCATTATAGTTTTCTTTAAATACCTAAATAAACAAGTAAATATCAGAAATAATTAAGAATAAATATTGTATTTTATATGTCAAGAAGAATCACTACTGGCTCACTAACCAAGTTGATTTCACGCATGCTATGTATTTGAGGGTTAATTTGAAGCATTCACTCCACAATCGTCTTCTGTATTATTTCAGTAGTATACCTTTGGGTTCCGGCTCTCACACGCAACCAATCTTTATAAATGAGGGCTCTAAAGAAAGAGAATTTCACGGAGAATTGACGAATTCCATTTTGATTTTAAAAATATGGATGATTTCTTTAAAAAAACGCATCGAAATATTCGTGTAAAATGCAACCCGTATCACATGTCAACCTATATCGGCAAATAACACAAAAACAAAGCGTTTTAGAGCCTTAAAAAGTAAAATTTTGAGGCCTAAGGCGTTTCCACACGTTTATGACGTTTCCACATCATAATCTACAAGATGAGACGTTCTACGATCCATTCAATTAATTTTCGGTTCCACGCTTTAATACTATCAAGGCCATCTCAATATTTCAGGCCTTCCTGCTGGTAGCAATTTTTGGGGCGACACGCTTAGAAGGCTTAGATTCGACAATCTTTATTTACGCTTTCTGTTAACACCGTAGTTTGTACAGTCTGACGAGGTTTATTTGCATAATCATTAATTCAAGATTTGCTCTCCAGCAACAACTAGAAGTACTATTATAGTTGCTTGATACCTATACCTATGAAGATTGTTTCTTATACGTGTAGTGAAACTATTCAATTAACGTTTTTTCATGGTCTATAAGTGTTGTGTACTTAATTGTGGAAGGATGTGGGTGTTCAGTGAAGAGTGAAGACTGTGTTTGGGTTTTACCTGTACCAATATTTTCGTTATCATTCGTTGAAATTTTCAAGTCAACGGGTTCAGACACGTAGCTTTCTCAAAAGTAAAAAGCTAATATTTTTGTTTCTATCACGAAAAACTAAAACCTAATTGACAAAGAATATTGAATAATTACTTCAAATGTCTTTAAGTAAGTGTTGGGAATTGTTCCAAGCAAATTCTTTATGATATTGAATAATATTTATTGAAAAATTCTTTTACACATTAATTGCATTGATTTATTATTTTTATTTGTAATTGTGTTAGTACATTGCAAGTTACCTTTATAGATACAAATAAAAGTATAGTAGTATAGATAGTAGTAAGTAGTATAGATACAAATAAACACGTTTCGTTAACTACTTTCCCTCTTAGAATGAAAATAGAAGGATAGGGATGAGTGTGGGGTCTAACATGCGAGAGTTCTCGCACGGGCATATACACGCAGAGGTAGTGGGGAAAACTTGTGCTATGACACAACACAAAGAACAAACTTTTTAAAGTAGCTAAAGTAAAATAGATTGAAATAATGGAAAACAAAAATCAAAACGCGCTAGCCTACAATACTATGTGAATCAATTAAAAAACAACTAATTTAAAATTATATAAAAAATAGTGCAAGTCACCCGACAACTGCCAACGATTGCAGTCCAAACGCAAGATTTAAATGTTGGCGGTATATGGAAGTATGTACACCAACGCCGAACTGCAAACTCATATTGTAAATAAAACACCGTTTGATATTAAACTCAAGGTGTCGGTTCGTTAAGATATTAAAAATGCAAACATAGTTTGAGCAACATTCCATGTACCGAAGTGAGCTTACTAATGCCTACTAAATTGTTTCTAATGGTATTTAGTACTCAAAGGTGAAAATATTACTTTGATTATTTTTTGGCTCGGAATTGTTTTTCTTGAGGTACGTAAGGACGCAGAAAATAATTCAATACTTTTTAGTAATCAAATCATTTTTCAATTTTCTCACCCAGCAAGCTGGCACCCTGACTCTCCAAAACCCACTCGGTTCTTCATAACAAATCAAGGAAAGTTAAATAATATTGCAATCAGTAGGTCTGTTCTTGCCCGATCCGGTATTTTCGCACTACTTTACTTGGCTTTCTCAAGAGTAAAAACCTTTACTATTATTTGACTATCAAGGAAAGCGAAAAGCTAACTCTCAAGGAAGATTGAAAATTTTCTTCAAATGTTGTTTTAAAGAAGTATGAATTGTTCCAAGAACATCTCTATAATGTTGAATAAACTTTTATTGAAAATTTGTTTCAAATATCAATTGCATTGTTATTTTGTTTGATATTCTGTAAGTAAGTACATTAGTAGTTCCTCTCCTTTATTGAACAGATAGACAAATGGATAGGGAAAGAGTGAGATTTAACATGCGAGAGTTCTCGCACGGGTACGCTAGTTTGTTTTAAGCAAACTGCACAGTGAAATATAATTTCAGTGTTGTTTAATATTACCACCAACACGAGTTTGCAATGCCTCATATCACAGTAAGTGACCAAAATCGTCCGAAATGCGGGCATTTCCCTATGCATTAAAACGGCCCGAAGGTCTCGCGAATGGTCGGCGACCAGCGCTCCAGCGGCCACAATGTGAAATTTTGTCCGTTCGCTAGCGTCCATAAGGATCGGCGAAGTGCCGCGGCTGTTAGGCATACTAGCGGGCTATGGTTGAGCACTCCTTTTGCTTGTTGTGGTAGGAATAGAACTGATGTCGTTAATATTTTTTTAGCAATGCATAAAAGTCAAGTCATCAGTTCATTTACCGTTGAAATTGTTTTTCTATAACTCGGGAACGAAAATATCTAGTTTTTCATATGTTGCTAATCTCGCATTTTTTCTGAGCCTCAAGAACATGTGCGCAGATAAATCCCATCCCCCTTACGTTATACACAGTTTTTTACTGTTTTTTGACGTAATAAATAATTAAAAGATGGCGCTTCAGTTAAATGCAATTCCCAATTCACATGAGCTTCATTGTTGCTGGGCGTTGCCGTGCGCTGTCGGGCGAGGTCGAGAACAGGAGGAGCAGGCGGCGCAAGTTGATGAGAGGAAACGGAAAAAGGGAGAGGGACAAATATAAAAAAGGGAGAGGGGGAAATGAGAAAGGGAAAGAGAGGGAAAATAGAGAGGGGAAAGAAAAGGGGGAAATGGAGGGGGAAATAGGAAAAGAGGGAAAATGGAGAAAGTGAATGAAAATAGAGAGGGGAAAATAGAGAAAGAGAGGAAAAACAGCGGGAAAAGAAAGAGAGGGAAAAGAGTCAGAGAGTGGGGGAAAAGAGACACAGAGAGAAGAAGAGGTACAGAGGGGAAGAAGACACAGAAGGAAAGAAGAGACATAGAGGGGAAGAAGAGACACAGAGGGGGAGAAGAGACACAGAGAGTGAAATGAGAGACAGATGGAAAAGAGTGACAGGGTGGGGAAAATGAGAGAGGGAAGAGAGAGAGGGGGAAAGGCAGAAGGGGAAAGAGAGACAGAGGAAAAGAGTGAGGGGTAAGAAATGGAGAGGGGAAAGAAAGAGAGAGGGGGAGAGGAATATTTCTTCAATTATTTCTTCTGCGACAGCAACGCGCCGGATACCAGCTAGTTTGAAATACAATTGCTAGTTCTTTAAGGGAATATCGACAATGCAGGGAATGCAACAATAAAATTCCGTTTCTCTGTCACGAATTTCTGTGAATTAGTGTCATTGTTGTGACTTGATATAGTTGTACGGTATTAGGCTTCTTTTTCCAATACAAGTTTACAAACCTTTTGTATTATATTTTTATGCAGTTGTAGAAATCACATAGTTTTGACAACACTGCGATGGAACCAGTGAGTTGTTCGCTTCTTGGTTGAATTGGACGTTTTTAAATAATAGCTAAAATGTTAGTAACGGAGAAAGTACAATATTTGAATCCTACGTAGCTGTTTCCAATAACACGGGAAAGTATGTGCTGTTGTAGCACCACTAGTTTGTTTTGTTTAAGGTCCTTACTCCAAAGTAGTGGGTTTAATTTACTAATTACACAGGTCTACAAAAGAAAACTTTTGGAATAATATCATCTGATCTTTGTTTTTTGGTGTGCTGAAACTGAAAATGAGGTCAGTTTTTCTCTATCTACAGATTTTTTCCGATATCAAGTTCAATCTCTAAATATAGTAGTTATAACGATATAAGAAAACAGAATCGGCTGACAGTTTTTTTAATTATTTACAAGTTCTTGACAATACCAAATGCATTGTTTCGTACTTGCCAGAGTAATCAATGTTGAATATTTAATTGTAATTTTTGTCAAAACGTGTACTTTTCTCCGGGAAACTTCTTCGTGTGCGCTTCCGGGAAAATGAATCTTCAGGTGTTTGACGATGTACCCTCGGTTGCACAAAATATGGGCGATGTCCTGAGCCGAACTTTACCTCCGTTTGCATACCCCTGCCCCGCCCTACGGGATGGAGCTGACCAATCCGCTTTAGCTTTATTTCAGAGGGGCGGGACTATTCATCGTGAACATTACAAAATGGCGGCAATAGCGAGTTATATTATGGTAAATATTTGAAAGTAAATATTAAAGCACGAACAGTTTTACATAAGTTATAGTATATACATTTAATTACATAAATAAAGGTATGCAATTTCCTAGTAAACACACATTTCAAAACCAATTTTAATACGCTTTTTTCGCAAAAAATAACACTCGACAATGAGTAATAGGTTCCACATCTACATTTCATCGTTTATTATAGTAATATTTAATATACATGTAAATAATTTGTCACAGTAACCTGCCTAATCTAGTTATTTTATAAGAAACATAAATAACTTTAAAAAATACGTTTTAGAGTCAGTTGCAAAACACGTCTCCGAGATAGCAGCTTTCAGTTGTGAATTACTTCTTCGTTCGTTTTTCAGAAGACCAAATGCAAAAATTTTGTGTTGTTGCGGAACATGACTACTTTTATGAAAAATAATTTGATATGTAAAATAATAAACAAAATAAGAGTATTTAAAGTTCATTTAGTCACAATGTAAGTTTTTAACTGCAGACATTATTAGGAAGTGCAGTTCTAAGCAAACGAATGAGGTCTGATCTTTTATTTTGGGGATCAGAATTATTTCACGTCAAATAACGTAAGAGTGATTGCATTTTACATGGTGTTCTTTAGCGAGAACATTACATAATATATGTGATACCTCATCTTTGAGTAGTTTTACGTGAGGATAAGGAACGAGATAGATACATGATTCTTATAAAATATTTTTCAATCTGAATGTTTGCAAAGCAAGAAACTCCTACTTTAGTCTATTGCGTAATCACTTGGGGTATACACACATCAATATAATGTGTAATTTACTCGTAATTTATGATTTATTTCCAATCCAAAGCAATGGAATTAAAGTAAAACAATTTGTATTTTCACATTATGATATTTTTATTTTCGGAAGACGAGCAATGCACACAATGTTTTTAACATGACATTGGAATGAAATCGTGTTACACCCACTTCTTCTAGATGAGCAAACCTACGCAAACACTGTTTTCCCTTATCCATTAGGATCACTAAAGAATCACGTAGGAATAAAAACATTTCAAAATTGTAATTGTCAGTATTGTTTCTAAAATTTGTAAAACTTCGGAAATTTATATCACTATAATCTATGGAAAACAATTAGGGATCCTCTCCTGTAAAATATCGTTGCAAAATTGTATTTTGCTCTTTTTTATACATTTTTACATTTTTTACATTATATTCCAATAACGGAATTGGCATTTTTGTATGTTGTCCACTAACGCATTTTCAGTGATATTGCATTGCATATTGATAATTTTTATTTTCGAATTTTTAATAAATATTGTAAACAATATAAACAATCGCATTTTTAAACTATTTTGAGTTGGGGAAAATTTTAATCAAGTTTAATTTATTTATAAAGTAATTTAAGTAAAGTACTCTAAAATGAATTAAAGTTGATTCTTTAAATTATAATGAAAAAAATGTCTTATTGTTGAAACGGGATGCTACTATATACAATGCAACGCGTTAAATTGAACTCCCTATTGATTGATAGCTTATGTTCATATGTAGTGTATTTCACGCAGAGACAATTTTGCAAAGAAAGTCTAAACAACACAATGGCCTCAAATTCATTATTCATTTATGTTTGGTCGCACTCTTCGGTGACATCTAATACAAGTAGACGTTGAAGGCCTGGAAGAAGGAAAAATGTGTGTTATCGCTGTTGCTTTGCGACCAAATCTTCAGGGTTACCATTGCGTTTCTCTTAAGACTGCGGGTTCCCGAAATGATACTAATTATTTCAACATTAACTTGAGAATACATTTTGCATATCAAGAGATAGAAATAATGAATTGAGCTGGAGTTTTCACTGTCTTTTGAATACTGCATCAATAGTCCCACTGACAATTGTAATAAGATTTTCCGTCATTCGTCGATAAAATGCCTCGTAGAGAATTAGGTGATCCCGGCTAATGCGAAAGATAGATTATTTACAAATGTTATTTGTAGGTCAAAAATATGTTTTAAAGGCGCAACTGACAACTATCCATTGGCGCAACTTACAAACATTACAACCTTTGTAAAAGGTACCCCCGGTAATAATGGTAAAACTTTTCCCTAAACTAAATGACATAGGAGTACTTACACTATAATTCTAACATAAAAATTTTTTTTGAAAGGTTTCTTAGTCCCCGTCCCACCACCCACACCCCTCTACAGCCAAAATCGTGTTTTTGAATGTTAATTTTTTCGTCAATTAGTAAAATATTTTTCGATATTTTCTAAGGCCCAATTCAAATACAAAAAATATTTTCTTAAAAGGAAAAAATAATTTTATTGTGTCTTAAGTTCCTCTTAAAAAGCAAATTGTTGTGATTTTTTTTCAGATTGTTCCAACTGCTGGGCTGCAATTCAAAATAATAAAAAACCTTCCCCCCCATCAAATCACCTTCACTATAAATATACTTTGAAAATGACTGAAACAGATCTGTGCATTTATTTAGTGTTTATTATAGATTTGTATACATTGTGGTAGCACCCAGTTATATTCTGACCTTGAATGTAAATACAAATTATCATTTTTTTAAAGCTTTCTAGTTCTATGCATAAGTATGTCACAAGCTAAGGAAAGAAAACGGTTTTGGCAGTTTGAAAGAAACCATTCGACACAGAACCCTGTAAGTGTGATGCTGGTGGATAGAGAATTACACCTCATCCTATAACGAACAGATTTTTTAAGTTTGCAGATTATGACGTACAAAACAAAGATTATTGCATTACGCATTGTATTCGGGAATATCTTGAAAGCGATTGTTTCTTACGCCTTTTAAACCAGATTTGCGTGTCTTACGAGGACACAGCTTTTTTGAGGACAAGTAAATTCTTACAGATGACATGTTTTCGGGGACGGGTAGATGACAAAAGGGGAAATGATGAAGGACAGTTTGGGTGAAGATAAATGATAGATGAAGAACATATGGAAATGAAGGAAGACAGATTGGACCGTTTTATGTTCTTAAGCAGTATTCTACAAAATACGACTTTTTATGATAATTCTTTTTAACAATTTTGCATCTTCAGTTTTTTGGGGTGCTCCCTCTCATAGCATGAGTTGACAGGAAAAAGAATAATAAAATTGGTTTTTTCGGTATCAAGCACTCACAAAATAGGGGATTCTGGCAGCACCACGTGTTAGGAGATTTTTTTTCGTAATTTAGCAATTGGATTTATCCACTGTTTTGTTACTAGGGCCCTGTAATAAGAGTTTTGCTGTCGAAAATCCGCCGTTTTGCGCTCAGCATTACATAACTCTCCCTATAGTACGTACGTATAGTATACGGGAAAGTAAAAATTGAACTATTTTCTTTATTACGAAATGCACTTTATATGTTCTTCAATTATCTAAAGAAATGTGCATTGTTCTAAAGAATCTTGACCATTACGTAGTGCAATATTATTCCAAAATTGAAAAATGTGATGAATGAATAATTGATTTTATATCATATGGTGTTGTTATTATTAGGGTTTAAAGGCACTTCCACATCGAAGTCATTGGAGTCAGTGTCATTTGTTTTAGAACATACAGTAGATCCACTAGACAGTGCT
>JAHLJT010005437.1:34020839-34033417 GCA_031308135.1 Acheta domesticus | reverse complement strand
TGGGATTTTTTCAGGGTTTAATTGAGGAATATTATTACATGCACACTACTTACAAGGAGTTTTTTAATGCTACTGTGGAAAATGATTTTTTGACAGAAAAACTTGTATTGCAAGTCCATGATAATGAAAAAACAGATACTTCTTTCAATTTTCAATGCACAAGTGGAATTTAGTATGACTATTTAATGAAGTAATAAACTTGAATAAAACTATAAATAAACAAAATAAAATGAAAAGAGATATATATTGTAATTTTAACATACCAGTTTTTTTACATAACATCTTAATAAATCTGCATCCTTGTATGATTTCATGTGAGACTTGTGAAAGTAATACTAAGAAAGTGAATTCAGAATGTTTCTTTTGTATTCGAAAATACTCTAATTAGTAATAAGAAACAAGATTTAAAAAATGACGCGCAACAGTACAAGAAACATGAAAAAGGCTATTAACTAATTAATGAACAATTGTTGAAATTAACTGTTATTTAGCTCAGTCATTCTAAATGTTTGAATGTTTGAATCTCTTCATTGAGGTTTGTAATAAAAATTCATAAATGCTTTGATAGTAGACTCTGTAGATCTGTTGCAAAATGCTTTTCCCTATTTGTTTGTTTTAGTCGTTGTTTTTTCTCATAGTAGATATATTTACGCATGAAAGAAAATAGTGTGCACTGACAACAAAATGTGAATTACAACAAGAAATTTGACAATTTCTCACTGACTGGGATTGATTGATGTGTGAATCAATTCTTTCTTACAATAGAACCCTACGGAAGGAAATAGCACATGTAATGAAATAGAATAAAATTGATGAAAATCTACTTTTTCATGTATTTTGTACATTCGTGTGAATTATTTCATGTAAAATTTGCCTATTTTTCTTATTATCACTATCGAGGCTTGTGATATTTTTATTGTGATACACTATCAGAAATTAATTGTTAAGAAAAAAAATTATTGTGTGTATATTATCAAATAAATTTGAAGTTAATTTTCTTCTGATCATTTTTGCAGGCAGCTGCAATTGCTCAACTTCAACAGCAGTTACAGCAACAGCAGCAGCAGCAACAATTAAAATTACAATTGCAACAACAGCAGCAACAGCAGCAGCAGCAGCAGCCAACAACAACAGCAGCAGCAACAACAGCAGCAGCAACAACAGCAACAGCAGCAACATCACAACAACAGATAAAACAGCAATCACAGCAGGTTGCTGTAACAGGTGTAGGGACAGGTCAACCTCGACTTGTCACTACAATGTCGGTTTTGGGACCAGGCCAGCCAAGAGTGATCACACGAGGTGAGTATTTGCCGTTATTCAGAATACCTGCATGTTTTTAAAATTATGCTGTTGTATCTCTAAATGAAACAACAGAAAGTTTTGTTCTTTCATATCATGTCAGTATTGAAAGTGGTTTTTTGTACTCAGAGGTTGAGCTTGGTGGGAATGAAATATCTTTTAGATTAGTTATTTTTATATAAAACAAATATATTGTTCCTAATCTAAAGTGTTTTAGAGCAATTCATGTCAGCAGTTGAAAACAAAATGTGTGTAACATAATCTCTTGAAATATTTATCTTTGCAGGGGTGGGGAAACCTATATTCCAGTGTCTCATGTACGCTGTGCAGCTGCAGGCTCTGGGACGCAGGTTGTGACTGCTGGAACCACAGTGGCACGAACAGTTTGTCACACAGGCGGCACTAGCTCAGCAACAGGCGCAACGGTCGGCTGCAGGCCAAATGAATTTCTGTGGAGAGTTTGCTGGGCCCAGCAGAAACAACAGCAGCAACAAAAACAACAGCAGGTGAGAAACATTAATTTTTTGAAGATGATATCTCAAAGAGACTTTAATTGGGCCCCCACAAGGAGGACCTGTAAATCATCAATGACGTGGTTTTGGAATGCAAAACAGCTTGACCTGTTTATTGAAGAATATTATTGTTGAGATCAGGCTTAGATGGGACCACAGCGAGAGTTTGGAAAAAAAAAGTCAACATCATGTTTCCTTGGAGAAGCATTCCGCTTCTGTAACAGCTGTTCAGTCACACCTCTTCATGAAACGTAGATAGGACCTGAATGATGTTCATTAATTTTGGTGAAAATCTTTCCTATAGTTAAGCCACTAGCCTTAATCGTAGACTGACGGACTCTGCTGTAAATCCATTTTTCAGCATAAAGGATCCCCAAAATATGGATCTTGACTACACACTGTATAGAGGAAGTAATTTATTTTGTATGGGAAGAAGATTTAGTCACTTTATTGGTGGCAGGGCCTCGCAAAGCAAATTTTTCTATTGAAAAATTGCAGTTTTGTGCTGCAGCATTACAATTCTTTCTTGAGAAAGCAAGAAAGTAAAAACTCAAATTTTTGTTGTTGTGATGTATGAATTTGAGTTTACTTCATCTATTTTATGTATATAGGAGCTGCGCTAGCTCAGTGGTAGGGCACTGTCTTCCTGACCTGAAGGACCCAGGTTCGAATCCCAGCATAGGGAAAAGTGGAAAAACATTTTTGAGCAATTTTCATCATTCAACTCTGAAATTAGAAATTATTAAGTGCTTCAAAAGTTTCAGAAAGAATCATGAATCTCTCATAAATATGAAGCCTATGTATAAACTTGAACCAAGTTCTGTTTGGTGGGGAGGAAAAAGTAATAATACTTTTGTAATGAAAAATGAGGTTAAAATGAGGATTAAACCATGTAACTGGGATTTTTGAGGTGTTGTAAGAAACAAAATTTCAACCTTGGAAACCACCACACTATTGTTATTTCATGAACTCTATTTTGTTAAAAAGAATTAGAAATGCATTCATGATATTTTGTACATATAGAAAATTTTATTTCTCATTTAAATGTTTTTTTGGTTGGAAGTTGAAAAAAATTTGATTTTTTTAAAATAATTCAAACCCAAAAACATAAACAAAATTTCTCAGATAATAACTCACAACACAACTTGCTTTCTATGCTTTAAAAGCCACTGTGCATTAGAATGTACTTAGCATAGGATGCCAATAAAAAAATCTATATTACAGGAGAGTTGATACGCTGAAATGAGTTATAAACATTTTCAGATTAACAATGTGCGAGCGCAGCAGCAGGTGCAGCAGTCGCAATCGCAGCAGACGGCTGCAACAGCGCAAACTGCCACCGCTGTTCCCGCTGGTGCCTCTCTCATCCAGCTGGCTGGACCAGGTGGTGGGCCAGCACAGTTTGCTGTTGTGTCTCAGGGAAGTTTGCTGTCTGTTGGAGGTCAACCTGCGAGGCTGTTACAGCAGGTTTGTGATGTGTTTTCTTTGTCTCTTTATGAAGAAAAGGCAAGTTAAGCTTTCAGGCAGATTTCAAAACTCATAAATTTTCTTAAATATCTCAAGATGATAAATGTTCAATATTTTATTGTCTTCTGGCCATAATATGTGCATCCTTTAAGTGACAAAGAAAGCAAGTATTCTAAGATCAAACTCATTTCAAAAGTAAGGACTTCCTTGAGAATGTTATGTATTGAAATATGTTTTGCTTATTATTTTCCAACACAACAATTGTCAAAATATTGAGATTTAATTTGTACCTAGATTTTTCCCATTACCAGTTATGTGTTTTTCTCACGTACATTTTTCCCCTTCAGTCCCCTGAAAAACATATACAGCAAAACCCCTTTATAAGAGACACCTGGGGAATGGAATTTTGTCTCTTATAAGTGGGAACTCTAATAAGTGGGAAATGCGTTTTTGACGTGTTTAATGAGATGTTACTGTATTTTTAGTAGATTAGTATGATTGTTCACTTATTTTAAACTTGAGGAAATATAAATTAGTTGATTCCAGAGCCCATTTAACCAGATCTATTGAGTGAACATTATGACATTTAAAGCACATGTGCTCATAAATGGATTATGTGAACAAATCGCCTCTAATCTAAATATTGACACGAGAGTTATAAAAAAATTACATTTGTATAATTTTTGAAAAAACAAAAGAATAGAGCAAAATGATGTGAAAGAGTCTCATAAAGTACCTTTATAACTATCACTACCAAAAGTTTAAAGAAAAAATTTGGAGCTGTTTTTGAGAAAATCTTGTTTTTGTGAATGTTTATTATTTCACTCAATATTACATGAAAACTTTTTTTAGTACATAATGTTAATGAAAAACCTAATTATAGAGAGAAAAAATTATTATAAGAAAAAATTTCTATTTTCAATTTTGTAGCTGTAGAAAAACACAGAAAAAACTGCAAACTTTTCCAATTTTCGAAAATTTAGTTAACAGTGAAAATCCTAACAATGCCATCTCTGTAAGTGAATTTCACTCTGTTTCTTACAAGAAATTTAAAGAAAAAATTTGGAGCCATTTTTGGGGAAATTTTGAAAATGTCCCACGGGCTTCACGTACAGTACCCACAAAAATTTAGAATGTTTTTCAAAACCACAGAGTTTCGAGCGGAACCAAATCAATCATGGAATATTTATTTTGGAAAAAAAATGTACGAATAGTTTTGGCGCTAGTGTTATTCACGGTATGGACGAAGGGACGTTTTGAAAGAAAAAAAACGAACTTTTTTCGGTATCAGGGATCAAGGGACCCCAAAACATGCATTCTGTTAAAATCTCATAGTCGATTTTATGCAGCATTACATTACTTTCTCTTTATTACGTATACATATATGTATACGAGAAAGTAACAATTAGAAACACTGGCCAAAACACTAAAAGCAAAATACTGTGATTTATTCAACTCTGCCTCTGGCAGGTATCAGCTGCTGACGGTTTCATCCAATCGGGAGCTTGAAAGTCACCATCGTGACGTCACTAGTGACACAGAAGCTTCCAATTGGATGAAACCGTAAACAGCTGATACCTTCTAGAGGCACAGTTACAAAAGTCGCACTATAGGCGTCTTCCTTGTTGCCAAGACACGAAGCTGAACTGAACTGAACTGAATGAGCTTTCTTCACGAGAACTTCGCACACCTCCCTCCCTGTGGGCACTGGTGTTGCGAACCCGTGCTCCAACTCATTTTAAGCACGTGTCCCAGCCCTTACCATGCTGAAGAAATTCCTGATTCACCTGGAGGAAAATCCCACGCTTTGTCTCTACAAGCGAGAAGAAACGCATGGCGGGGAATAAAATCTTGTCCACTATACACGGGAATCTCTTATAACGGGATCTCTTAAAAGTGGAAAACAAATGCATTGTTTATATACAACTGACCTCGGGACCGTGAATTTTGTCTCCTATAAGTGGGGTTCTCTTATAACAGGGTCTCTTATAGCGGGGTTTTACTGTATATGAAGTTTGATTTATGTATTTGTTTTAATGGATTGTGGAAGGTAGGGTGTAGAATAAATAAATCACCTACAAATTTAATTTTTATTACAAATATTAACATCAGACTTTTTCTCTTGTCCACCCGTCTTTCACCCCCTGGGGAGCAACTTGCCCAATTTTGAATGCCCTGGAATCAGTTATAATCCTGATACAAGACAAGTATCTTTTGCCTTGTCCTGAAAGGATTGACTTTTTTTATACTAGAGAAAATATATTTATTCTGATCTCTGTTCCCTTTCTATGGTTCCCATTGCATCCATCTCAGTCATCACATTTTCCCCTTTCAGGATGTAACATGTTTAGAAACAAACATGTTATTTGTTTAAAGTATCTTGTTGTAACAACAAACAAAATCATTGACCTCAAGGGCCAATATTATCTACAAAATTGTTTTCCTCTTGCGCTGTATGTTAAACTAGTTGAATCTGGCTGATGTTATTCTGCCTTTCATATCCTTCCCTCCCTCACTCCCTCTCTCTCTCTCTCTCTCTCTCTCTCTCTCTCTCTCTCTCTGTCTCTCTCCCTCTCTCTCTCTGTCTCACTCTGTGTGACTCTCACTGTCTGTGTGTGTGTGTGTCTCTCTCTCTCTCTGTGTCCCTTTCCCTGTCTCTCTGTCCCAGTCCCTTGCTTCTCCATCCCTCTGTGTCTCTGTCTCTCTCTGCCTCTCAATAACTCTCTGTTTCTCTCTCTCCATGTTTGTCTCTCACTATCTCTTGCTGTCTCTCTTTGCCCTCTCTGTCTCTTTCTGTCTCTCTCTGTTCCTTTTTGTCTCTGTCTCTCTCTGACTTACGCTCGCTGCTGTCTTGACCTTCTCAGCCTCATCCTGCATCACAGGGCAACGCTCAGCAACAATGTAGTCCCAGTGGAGCGCAGTTTGAAAGAAAATTAAATAAAGTGAAACAGTTTTGTTTTGCCAGCATTGTCTAGTGGAGTTACAACAAAATTAACAATGCATAACCTTCTGGGTTAAATAACATGTAGATGTGCCAACTTTCATGGAGATTGGTCACACGGTATCAGACTTTACCGCTCTTATGTATACCAACATCCATTTTTATGTATATAGATAACTATATTTAATTATTTCAGATCTTCTGACTTCTTTTTAATATTTTCTGTTCTTTCATTCACTACCAATCTTGCACCACATCCTACATGAAAATTAATATGACAGTAGATCAAATATGAGAAGTTCCCTGTAGAATTATAATGTACATTTAACATTTCTTACAGCAAGTGTTTAATATAAAAATTGATTGCTCATCAGGGACCACAAAGACTAAACTTGGACTATTGAAATTGATCTGTGAAAAAGATGTGACTTTTGATATGAGAGTGAGGCAGGCTCATTTATTTTTTCATGTATTATATTAAATAGATTTTGTTTGCCATTTGCTATCTTTCAGCGAGTGCTGTCGAGTGCTATAGCAACATGTCCACAGGGCCGTGTGCTGGGTGCACAGGCGGGTGCTCAAGCGGTGGCAGCTGCGGGGGGGAAGCTGCCTGCCGGGACAGCGACTGCAGCTGGCCTGCGGTACTGGCCCTGGTGCTGCGGCAACCGCTGGACTGAACCTCGCTCACATTGGTGGCAAGCCGGTGCTGCTGGCCAGCAAGCCGGCGACTGCTGCCGCCCAAGCTCAGGGAGCGGCCACTGTGCAGGTAATAAAGAATTTAAAGTACTGGATATTCTTGCCATATTTCACAATTCCACTTTGACAAACACCAATTGTTTTCGTTTGATGATAATTAATACTTCATTATCAATTAAATACTTTTTTGTCGCTCCTTTTTCAGAATGTATTCTTATAAGTCAAGCATGCATTATAAATTAGTTGCATATTTATTACCCTTATTTTTATTACCATTTTCTATGGTTGGATGTGGAATGCTTACTTCTATCATTGTGAATTTTTTTCATTTCCATCTCTTACAAATTTTAAATTCATACAGAAAAATTCAGATTTGGTGGGGGTTGAACTGATTTCACACGGCCTCATTGATCTTGTAACAAAATCTCTGCCCAGATTTTTATTCATTTTCACATTGTGTTTTACTTGATGCAATGCTATTCATTTGAAATTCTCTGTTTGCTAATCCATTCAAAAATATTGGTCTAATACATCCAACAAATTCGTGGTGGATGTTGATATTAAGACTGAATATCTTTATACAGTAATTGAGTAATAAGATATTATAGATTCACATAATATTTTTTTCTACTCCTGTTGTATAATGCTGTCATTGGATGGCTGCAACCAGTTGCATAATGATAGCCATTTCGATAAAGTTTTGATTATGATACAGGTTCTTGACCAATCACAGAGACGCCTTACACACCAAGTATTAGCACTTCATTAATCATTGAGAATCGTTGCAGTAAATGTCTCGTTCGAGTGTGTATATTAAAGTTGCATTTAATATTATATTATGCTTCTCAATTTTAATTTCTTTATTAGTAGTAATTTTTACGCGAAATAATATTTAAAATAAATTGGATCGTAGTTTCACTTTGACCCTATTTGACTAGCGCAGTGGTAGTTATTACAGAGAACATTTGAGTAACGTTAAGATCTGAACGCAATTCATTTTGTGTTATTTACTGCTGCATGTGGTTGTCCTTAAAAAATCCGCCCAATTCTTTAGTTTAAAATATTTAGTGAATGGTAGTTTTTTTCCGATGGTGTTGGTGTTTCCAGAAATGAGAGAAAATGCGAAAATGGTGACGTCGGAATATTATTGCCGCAACTTTCGTAGTCGCAGGCGCTCTGGTAAAACAAAGCCAGCTGCAGGTGTAGGGAAAAGAGGTGTCCGCTAGGTGGCCTTGGCTGAATCTTGCATGTCGACTGCCACGAAATGATTCAGTGGAGAAGTTTAACTTATAAAAGTTACCATAAGTTGTAGAAAAAGTACCGTATGAAACTCGATGTAACAAGCATTAATATACTCGTGTGAAGTTTACGATACTTGGTCGTTCCTCGCTCGTATCGTAATTTCACACTCTTGTATTAATACCCATCATTACATCATCGTTTCATAATGTACTATTATTGTCTTCCCAGCTTATTGTTATGGCAATATTTACGAATTTTGTGAAATGGAAAGTCAATGAAAAACATTAATTTTAACCAATTAGGCATTATCTGCAAATATAAGATGAACCTGTATTTTGCAATGAATTTTGAGGGAAAAAGCTTCACTGAGATTAAGGTAAATATGCTATAGCAGAACAATTTAGTAATCTCCCTTTGAATGCACATGCCGATGGAGGAGTATTGAATCCCACCATCACCGCTACTACCCTGAAACAGATTCAATTCAAGATTCAAAGATTCATCTTTTCAAATCCATTTCATTTAAAACCTTTTAACCGTTTTTTGGGGAGGGAAAATTATTGAAAACACTATTCAACAGCAATTTGTTATATAATAATGTGAATGGTATTATTGTTTGTGTAGGCTTCTGATGTGGGAGTTTGTATATTAGAAAATGCACGGGTTCACTAGTCAATACCGTCAATTTAGATCAATTGCATCATCGTTAGTTCTTTAACACATCTTCTGTAATGAAGCACAATAACAAGTTTCTCGCAAAAGGAACACTAAATAGTATGTGGTTCTGGTAGAATGCAGTCCATGCATGAATTTAACCCAAGGAAGTTTAGTATACAATGTTGGAGAATCTATAAACTTATTTAACAATGTACACAAAAAATATAATATTCCCTACAAGAGTGCAATGAGTGCAGTGATTCATTTTAGCTGTAATATGATGGTAATCATGAATTAACCTAAGGTATGGCATACCAAGTTGATGAGCAACATTAGTAAAAAGATGTTTTTGTGATAAACGTACAAAAAACTGAAGAAGATATCAATGTTGACTCTACAATTCAAGCGACCTATGAATAATAAGCCATACTTTTTGTCTCCTGGGGATCTCAACAATTTTTTTTAGTGATTTAAATTTGTCAAAGCCAACAAATTTTAGTTTTTTGATAAAAAGAGTGGTCTTTTCCATGTTTTGGAAGTGAGTGTTTTTTTGTGGCTGTCATGCTAATTTATTTATTTATTATTAAGTAATATACAGCAACAGCATACATCTCATACAGCCCGATTCAGTGCTAACATAATTAATTATTTTATCGGTCACATGCGTCTTAACCTCTGTTAACGTGCAACCCTTCATGTTTGTTATGTGCACTTGTACCTATCTGTATGTTTAAAAATTCAAAATCCTTAGCAACGTGTTTTAACATCCTTTAGCAACGTAAATAAACAACCATTGATCATCGCAAGCCAACTTTATTACGAAAAAACAACACGTCAATTAACAAGACAAACAGGAATAAAAGTAACTCATTATCTTTGGGAGATGCTCATTATAAATTGAAATATATTAATTGTGCAATTAGGAAAATTAGAAAATTGGGTCAATTAGCATCATTTTCATGTCATTCAATGAAATGAATATCTTCTCCCAATAATATTTCCTGACTATGTGTGTCGCCACTGGAATTTGACGCGCCACCTTCCTTGCCGATAGTAATTTTTTTTGTTGTTGCTATTTTCACCGTATTACCACGGACTCCTCAGCATAGGATTCGGCTATGGTAGAGCTCCGACACCCACCAAAATGTTTCAAATCTGTAATCAAAGCTCCTGAATTGGCCGATGCCGTCAGCCGAAGTTCTTCTGAAAGAGTGACCGGTGTATTTTTTCGGGGTCTGGAAGACTAAGATAGGTCGCTATAATTTTTGTGCACCCCTGCAATATTGTGAATGCACGTGACACGAAGCTGCGTTTTCAAAGCCTAAATTGCTGGTATGCCTTTTGTATCGTCCTTTGGATCTTTTGGGGATTAAATCCCATGTGACTTCTGCAGCGGGATCTAAAATTTCTTGCGGAAGAGACAAATTTTTCCGCTTCCATCGTGGAGCCACAGTATGCGAATGTACTGTTGAAATAGATAAATTGCAAGCAACTCCCAACAATATCTATAACGCCACAGCAGTAGAATTCATTCGTTTCATATCACAGTAATGTAAATTTCCAAAAATCTTGAGATTATTCTCGACTTCACTATGCTCTGCCTCGATTTTTAACTTTTGCCTCGGCAGTAATAACACTCATAATATTTCTACATATGTTAATAGCTATAACATATCACATTTCCATATCTCAAAAACAAATAACTCATGGTGCTATAAATTTTCCAAAAAGGGACATGGAATATTGAGTTAAAGTAGTAAAGGGCCTGGAATCAGGGAATTAATGGCTAAAGAACATTTCATTGATTTCTTGAGTCACTTAAGTCATTTAAAGTCACTTAAACTATATTATTTCTACTATCATTTGGACTTCTCAAATAACTTGGGCACTGTAAGTGATGAATATAGCAAAAGGTTCCAACAGAACATTTATCAAATACAATGTATTATCAAGGCAGGCTGAATGCTACAATGTTGTCACTTTTCTTTACTATTAGGTTGTATTTTTTTACTGTTCACATTAGGATCTCGTAGATGAAATGGGAAGTTGTCTATATGTTATTAACTCTCTTATAAGGAATAAATAGCTCTTATAAGGAAATAAATTGTATACAAGTGAATTTCATAAATTGTTATTTGTTGAACCTGTTAAAACAGCACTGTGAAGTGAAATGAATTTTAGAGGAGATGCAAAAGTCTCAGGTCATTATGATAAACAAGGACAGTATTCGGTTACAGCACAGATAATTTTCTTCTATGTGCTGTAACTGCACTAATGTAACCATGAAAGTTTCACAGTTTTTGAAAAAACAGTTCTAAGTAGTTTATTTCTCCTTAGAGTATACAAAATTTTTGTAATAAAGTCCACATAGCCAGTTTTCGGTCCTAATGTCAAAATAATACTTCCATATCAAGTTGCAAAAATACGTTTGGCTCTCTTTTTCAAACGACTAGAAAGAAAAAAAACGTTTGTATTTTTGTAACTAATAATGCTTACTCCTTCAGTAATAATCACAATATTAGTAATATTCTCATGTTTTAATGAAAATGTATATGATAAGCCCTTTGTTATTTTAAACCGTTTCCTTTCATCATATTGTTTGTTATATATTTTGCAAACTGTTGTGTGTTTGCAGGCTCTTCGACCAGGTGTAGTTCTAGCAGCACAGCCAGCAAACACAGCAACAGCAGCACACGTTGGTGCCTCTGGAGCGACAGCGACACAGTCAGCAACAGCAGGCACAGGGGACAGCTGCACCTGGCACAGCGCAGACAGTGGTGCTGGCATCGCAAGCGCTGCGGGCTGGGACGGGAGGAGCCCTGCTTCTACAGGTGTGACTTTGATGTATTTTCAAGAACATTGTTCCTCTGCAATTATATTATAATATATGTAGTCCTGCTGTCCTCTTTTAATCCAAGAATGGCATGAATTCTACGTGAGTAATGTGCTTCAAATGACTTCAAATTTCGCATTTTAGTGGTGCTTAAACGCCATTTTCTAGAACGGATACAAATTTTAAAGAAAACTTGCCATATAGGACGAGGTTTTTCTGTTCTTAATATTTTAAAATTAATATTTCCGTTCTACTATTAGGAAACCGAAAAATTTTTTAAATGTCAAAAACATGTAGTTTGGGCAGTAATAGATGGCAGTGGCATGAGTATGTTGCAATTCCTAATAGCTAGCCGAGGCTGAAGGAAATAGAAAACTAATACGAGAAAGTCTGTGCTATTCTGTAGCACCGTTAGTTTTAATTATTGTGCAGAACCTTCTGGGTTGATAAGACCATAAAGTTGTGGGGTAATGTTTGACTTGTGGCTCAGGTTCTTTCAGTGCAAGGTCCTGGATTGATTCCTGAAAGAGTCTAGTATTGAATTCTGCAATGGCATATTTTAGAATGGTTGTTTGAAGTGTATTATTTAAATGTGAAAATTGCTAAAGATGTGGTTTGAATGTTATTTCTAGGGTGGAGGTGGCCCTGCACAACAAATCCTACTACCTCCTGGCTTTGCTGGAGGAACACTCAACATTAAAACACAGTGGGGACTCAAAGTCATACCGTTGGCCAGGCTGGAACTGCGAATGCTGCAGGGGCTGCTGGAGCAACCGCAGGGAAAGGTGAGGATGTTTTCCATCTAAACACAAAATAAGGTTCCAACAGTATGTTGGTGTATTGATTCAGAAATACAGGTATAAATTTCTGTAAGCAACTTGTATCAAATACTGAAGCAACATACACACAGTGTTTCTCATTATATTTA
>JAHLJT010005437.1:34004540-34019839 GCA_031308135.1 Acheta domesticus | reverse complement strand
AAGGTCCCTGGATTGATCCCGGGTTTCGGCAGAATATATTAAAGATAAATTTCTAAAATAGTACTATAGTACATTAAAAGATAGAACAGCTTTTCCGCAGAAATCGCTCAGCTGGAAGAGCGTTTAGACCTAAGAACTAAAGGGCCCTTTGTTCGATCCCGGGGTTTCGGCGGAATATTTTAAATATAATTTTCTAAAAATATACTACAATACATTAAAAGATTGAAGAGTTACCGCCGAAATAGCTCAGCTGGCAGAGCGTTAGACTGAAGATCTAAAGATCACTAGTTCGATCTCGGGTTTCGGACAGAATGTATTAAAATAATTTTCTAAAAAAATACCACAATCCTTTAAAAGAGCCGTGAGCTTACCGCCGGAAATAGCTCAGCAGGGAGAGCGTTAGATTGAAGATGTAAAGGTCCCTGGTTCGATCCCGGGTTTCGGCAAATTTAATTAAAGTATGATTTTCTAAAAAAAATAGTGTAATACATTAAAAGAGCGAAGGGCTTGCAGCCGAAATAGTTCAGCTGGGAGAGCGTTAGACTAAAGGTTTAAAGGTCCCTGGTTTTATTCCCGCGTTTTCGGCAGAATATATCAAAAGTATAATTTTAAAAAATATACTACAGTACATTAAAAGAGCGAAGTGTTACTGCCGAAATAGCTCCAGCAGGGAGAGCGTTAGGCTGAGGATCTAAAGGTCCCTGGTTCGATCCGGGTTTCGGCAGAAATAATTAAAGTATAATTTCCTAAAAAATACTACAAAAACATTAAAAGAGCCAGGGGTTACCGCCGAAATAGCTCAGCTGGGAGAACGTTAGACTGAAGATCTAAAGGTCCCTGGTTCTATCCCTGGTTTCGGCAGGAATGTATTAAAGTATAATTTTCTAAAACAAAATACTACAAAACATTAAAAGAGCCAGATGATACCGCCGAAATAGCTCAGCTGGGAGAGCGTTAGACTGAAGATCTAAAGGTCCCTGGTTCTATCCCTGGTTTCGGCAGAATATATTAAAGTATATTTTCTAACAAATACTACAATATATTAAAAGAGCAAAGAGCTTACCGCCGAAATAGCTCAGCTGGAAGACAGTGTAACTGAAGATCTAAGGTCCTTGGTTTGATACCGGGTTCGGCAGAATATAATAAAGAATAATTTTCTAAAAAAATTACTACAATACATTAAATGAGCGAAGAGTTGCTGCCGAAATAGCGCAGCTGGGAGAGCGTTAGACCGAAGATCTAAAAGTCCCTGGTTCGATCTCGTGTTTCGCAGAATATATTACAGTATAATTTTCTAAAAAAAATACTACAATACATTAAATGAGCGAAGAGTTGCTGCCGAAATAGCTCGGCAGGGAGAGCGTTTCACTGAAGATCTAAAGGTCCCTGGTTCGATCCCGGGTTTCGGCAGAATATATTAAAGTATAATTTTCTAAAAAAAATACTACAATACACTAACAGAGCAAAAGGTTACCGCCGAAATAGCTCAGCTGTGAGAGCATTAGACTCAAGATCTAAAGGTCCCTGTTTCAATCCCGGGTTACTGCAGAGGGTATTAAAGTGTAATTTTTTAAAAAAATACTACAATACATTAAAAGAGCGAACTGCTTACCGCCGAAATAGCTGAGCTGGGGAGGGCGTTAGACTGAAGATCTAGAGGTCCCTGGTTCGTTCCCGGGTTTTGGCCGAATATATTAAAGAATCATTTTCTAAAAAAAATATTACAATACGTTAAAAGAGCCAATGGTTACCGCCGAAATAGCTCAGCTGGGAGAGCGTTAGACTGAAGATCTAAAGGCCCCTCGGTTCGATCCCGGGTTTCGGCAGAATATATTAAAGAATAATTTTCTAAAAACAATTCTACAATACATTAAATGAGCTAAAAACTACCGCCGAAATAGCTGAGCTTGAAGAGCGGTAGACTGAAGATCTAAAGGTCCCTGGTTCGATACCGTGTTTCGGCATAATATATTTAAGTATAATTTTCTAAAAAAAATACAATACATTAAAAGAGCGAAGGGTTACCGTCGAAATATCTCAGCTAGGTGAGCGTTAGACTAAAGATCTAAAGGTCCCCTGGTTCGATGCCGGATTTCGGCAGAGTATATTAAAGTATAATTTTCTAAAACAAATACTACAATACATTAAAAAGCAAAAGTTTACCGCCGAAATTGCTCAGCTGTGAGAGCGGTAGACTCAAGATCTAAAGGTCCCTGATAAAATCCCGGGATTCAGGAGAGTGTATTAAAGTATAATTTTTTTAAAAAAATACTACAATACATTAAAAGAGCAAAAGGTTACCGCGGAAATAGCTCAGCTGTGAGAGCGTTACACTCAAGATATAAAGGTCCCTGGTTCTATCCCGGGTTTCGGCAGAATATATTAAAGTACAATTTTCTAAACAATTACTACAATTCATTAAAAGAGCAAAGGTTTACCGCCGAAATAGCTCAGCTGGGAGAGCGTTAGACTGAAGATCTAAAGGTCCCTGGTTCGATCCCGGGTTTCGGCAGAATAAATTGAAGTATAATTTTCTAAAAAAGTACTATAACGCCTTAAAAGAGCGAAGGGTTACTGCCGAAATAGCTCAGCTGGGAAAGCGTTTAGACTGAAGATCTAAAGGTCCCTGGTTTGATCCCGGGATTCGGCAGAATATATTAAAGTTTATTTTCTAAAAAATACTACAATACATTAGAAGACCAAGAGCTTACCGCCAAAATAGCTCAGCTGGGAGACAGTGTAACTGAAGATCTAAAGTTCCCTGGGTTCGATCTCGGGTTTCGGCAGAATACATTAAAAATAAATTTCTGAAAAAAATACTACAATACATTAAATGAGCGAAGGGTTACTGCCGAAATAGCTCAGCTGGGAGAGCGTTACGCTGAGGATCTAAAGGTCCCTGTATCGATCCCGGGTTTCGGCAGAATATGTATTAAAGTATAATTTTCTAGAAAAAATTCTACAACTCATTAAAAGAGCGAAGGGTTACCGCCGATATAGCTCAGCTGGGAGAGCGTTAGACTGAAGATCTAAAGGTCCCTGATTGGATCCTGTGTTTCCGCTAAATATATTAAAGAATAATTTTCTAAAAAAAATATTACAATACATTACAAGGGCGAAGAATTACCGCCGAAATAGCTTATCTGGGAGAGCGTTTAGACTGAAGATCTAAAGGTCCCTGGTTCGATCCCGGGATTCGACAGAATATATTAAAGTTTATTTTCTAAAAAAATACTACAATACATTAGAAGACCAAGAGCTTACCGCCAAAATAGCTCAGCTGGGAGACAGTGTAACTGAAGATCTAAAGTTCCCTGGTTCGATCTCGGGTTTCGGCAGAATACATTAAAATAAATTTCTGAAAAAAATACTACAATACATTAAATGAGCGAAGGGTTACTGCCGAAATAGCTCAGCTGGGAGAGCGTTACGCTGAGGATCTAAAGGTCCCTGTATCGATCCCGGGTTTCGGCAGAATATGTATTAAAGTATAATTTTCTAGAAAAAATTCTACAACTCATTAAAAGAGCGAAGGGTTACCGCCGATATAGCTCAGCTGGGAGAGCGTTAGACTGAAGATCTAAAGGTCCCTGATTGGATCCTGTGTTTCCGCTAAATATATTAAAGAATAATTTTCTAAAAAAAATATTACAATACATTACAAGGGCGAAGAATTACCGCCGAAATAGCTCATCTGGGAGAGCGTTAGACTGAAGATCTAAAGGTCCCTGGTTCGATCCCGGGATTCGACAGAATATATTAAAGTTTATTTTCTAAAAAAATACTACAATACATTAGAAGAGCAAAGAGCTTACCGCCAAAATAGCTCAGCTGGGAGACAGTGTAACTGAAGATCTAAAGATCACTGGTTCGATCCCGGGCTTCGGCAGAATACATTAAAAAATAATTTTCTAAAGAAAATACTACAACACATTAAAAGAGGGAAGGGTTACCGCGGATATAGCTCAGCTGTGAGAGCGTTAGTCTGAAGATCTAAAGGTCCCTGGTTCGATCCTGTGTTTCGGCTAAATATATTAAAGAATAATTTTCTAAAAAACATACTACAATACATTACAAGAGCGAAGAGTTATCGCCGAAATAGCTCAGCTGGGAGAGCGATAGACTGAAGATCTAAAGGTCCCTTGTTCGATCCCGGGTTTCGGAAGAACGTACTAAAGTATAATTTTCTAAAACAAATACTACAATACATTAAAATAGAGAAAGCCTTAACGCCGAAATAGCTCAGTTGGGACAGCGTTAGACTGAAGATCTAATGGTCCATGGTACAATCCCGGGTTTCGGCAGAACGTGCTAAGGTATAATTTTCTAAAAAAAATACTACAATACTTTAAAATACAGAAAAACTTACCGCCGAAATAGCTTAGTTGGGAGGGCTAGACTGAAGATCTAAAGGTCCCTGGTTTGATCCCGGGTTTCGGCAGAATATATTAAAGAATAAATTTCTAAAAATAGTACTATAGTACATTAAAAGAGAGAACAGCTTTCCGCAGAAATCGCTCAGCTGGAAGAGCGTTAGACCTAAGAACTAAAGGTCCTTTGTTCGATCCCGGGTTTCGGCGGAATATTTTAAATATAATTTTCTAAAAATAATACTACAATACATTAAAAGAGTGAAGAGTTACCGCCGAAATAGCTCAGCTGGCAGAGCGTTAGACTGAAGATCTAAAGGTCACTAGTTCGATCTCGGGTTTCGACAGAATGTATTAAAATATAATTTTCTAAAAAAATACCACAATCCTTTAAAAGAGCCGTGAGCTTACCGCCGAAATAGCTCAGCAGGGAGAGCGTTAGATTGAAGATGTAAAGGTCCCTGGTTCGATCCCGGGTTTCGGCAAATTTAATTAAAGTATGATTTTCTTAAAAAAATAGTGTAATACATTAAAAGAGCGAAGGGCTTGCAGCCGAAATAGTTCAGCTGGGAGAGCGTTAGACTAAAGGTTTAAAGGTCCCTGGTTTTATCCCGCGTTTCGGCAGAATATATCAAAGTATAATTTTAAAAATATACTACAATACATTAAAAGAGCGAAGTGTTACTGCCGAAATAGCTCAGCAGGGAGAGCGTTAGGCTGAGGATCTAAAGGTCCCTGGTTCGATCCCGGGTTTCGGCAGAAATAATTAAAGTATAATTTACTAAAAAATACTACAAAACATTAAAAGAGCCAGGGGTTACCGCCGAAATAGCTCAGCTGGGAGAACGTTAGACTGAAGATCTAAAGGTCCATGGTTCGATCCTGGTTTTGGCAGGTTATGCTTAAGTATAATTTTCTAAAACAAAATACTACAATACATTAAAAGAGCCAAGGGTTGCGGCCGAAACAGCTCAGCTGGGAGAGCGTTAGACTGAAGATCTAAAGGTCCCTGGTTCGATCCCGGGTTTCGGCAGATTAGATTAAAGTCAAAATTTTTAAAACAAAATACTACAATACGTTAAAAGAGCTAAAGGTTACCGCCGAAATAGCTCAGCTGGGAGATCGTGTAACTGAAGATCTAAATGTCCCTGGTTCGATCCCGGGTTTTGTGCAGAGTATATTAAAGTATATTTTTCTAAAAAAATATTACAATACATTAAATGAGCGATTGATTACCAGCGAAATAGCTCAGCTGGGAGAACGTTAGACTGAAGATCTAAAGGTCCCGGGTTCGAACCCGGGATTCGGCAGAATATATTAAAGTATAATGTTCTAAAATTAATACTACAATGCATTAAAAGAACACTGAGCTTACCGCCGAAATAGCTCAGCAGGGAGACCGTGTAAATGAAGATCAAAAGGTCCCTGGTTCGATCCCCGGTTTCGGCAGAATATGCTAAAGTATAATTTTCTAAAACAAAATACTACAATACATTAAAAGAGCAAAGGGTTACCGCCGAATTAGCTCAGCTGGGAGAGCGTTAGACTGAAGATCTAAAGGTCCCTGGTTCGATCCCGGGTTTGGGCAGAATATGTTAAAGAATAATTTTCTAAAAAAATACTATATTACATTAAAAGAGCGAAGGGTTACCGTCGAAATATCTCAGCTTGGAGAGCGTTAGACTGAAGAACTAAAGGACTCGGGCTCAATTGCGGATTCGTCAGAATATTTTAAGATTTTTTTTTAAAAAATGCACTACAGAGTATTGAAAGTGTGCATTATGACCTTAGCAATTTGCGCTCCCGAAATCATTCAATTGCTTATTCTGTAAGGTCTTGATTTTTTTTGCCACCAACGAACAAGATATGGCGCTGCTTAACTCAAAACATTGCGCTGGTCCTTTAGCAATTGACAGCTCTACATCCTACGTGACGCGCATTGTCACTATTTTCTATACATTTTATGTACTTCGACTTACGCCCAATCGGGGGCTTCACTCATCGCTGGCACTCCCTAATCGCCAAACATCCAACCATGGTGGACAGAAATGGGTAATTTGGTTCTGCGCACCGATTTTCGCTCCTTCTGAGAAGCTCCAGATAACTCACGAATCATGTGATCACCACAGGGCACTTCGTTTTGAAAAGCTAGACCAGACGCTGGCGGTCATGTTGTATGGAGAGCGACAAGTGATGAGAAACATTTTGAAAGTGGTATAAAGTGAAAAATATTAACGAAAAATGAAGGAGTAATTGAAATAAAGGATGCAATACTTAATTTATTTCAATGACTTATATGAAGGTAATAATTTTGGTAACTAGCTGCATTGAAAATTACCGCTAACATTGTGACGCAAACTGCTGCGTGAAGCGCACTTGCTGAAGTCAGATAGGATGCGCAAAAGCGCACCCATTTCCTTCCACCACGCAGCCATCTATTCCTGAGACTCCTGCTGTGCCCGACCGAAACTGTGGAATTTTAAGGGCGAAAAAATCTTTCGTGCGCCTTCCATCGGAGGAGAAGTAAAGCCGGATGTCCCATGTTGTACACTTACTGCATGTAAAAAGATTCTTAAGCCTCTTGAGCAAAATTCAAATCGCCTGTTTCTTCGGCCGTGTGATACCCCGTCTCTGACGGTGAAAGGAGCGTAGCGGAATGGTCGTGCTCAGGCGGAAACCGAGGGCCTGATGTCCCGAGTCTCGCTACGTAAGGCCTCATTCACAATGCAAACTTAAACATAACGTAATGCTGTAAACTTAGCCGCAAAATTTACACGGAAAAACAAGCGTTTCACAATGACGAACGTAAGTTTCACCTGAACCAATCAGAATTCGATGTACTGAAACTTTATCGATTCGTATGTAACATGGTGAAAAGATCTTTCCACCATGGTTTCTAGCTTTTTCTTCGAGATTCCTATCGGTTTGTCTTTAATATACATGGGAGTAGATGTTGTAGTAGTGCTCACACTTCCTTCATCTTATAAACAAGGATTCTCATGAACCAAATTCATGAGTAATTCGTCGGACATAAGTAGTTTATTCGCCATCTCAGGTTAAAGTCACCATAAAAATTGTCCAAATTCTTACATTGAATTCACCACACGCATCAAAAGCATTGGTAAACTAGTTCTCTACATTACAATAACAATGACATAACCACAAACTACTTGAACACAGTCTGAAATTGAACTTCCATGCTGCTCTCTGATTGGTCTTCGGTAGAATTCCGACGTAAACTTAACGTAAAAGCTTGGAGCTTGCGAACTCTTATTAAGGTTACGGTCTTACGTCAACGGTTTACGTCAAGGCATTGTGAATGGTCTCGCTTAATAACACATTTCTAGGTTTTGTGGCTACGTTACGTTTACGTTTAAGTTTGTATTGTGAATGAGGCATGGGCTAACTTACTTCCGCCATCACTCTTCCAATGGCGCAGTGCTGCCAACGCCCGGGGCGGAGGGGAGGCGGTCGACGCAGCGACGGCAGCGCACCTCGCGGGCGGCGAGGCGAACGAAGTCGCAAGGGGCGCCTTGCCGGATTTGGCGTGAGGGCCATCCTCAACGCTGATCTTGTGGTTACATTCAATGTTCCCGAAATAGCACTTTGCCATTGTTTTTCAAACAGTAAATGAAGCTTTTGCATAAATAAAAGTTCCGGAGAAAATTTGTATTTCGTCAAACTGCACACTGTGTCGTACCCAGAATGTCCAGGGAAGGAACAAGGAAACTTTGAAAATAAGATTTTAAGTCAATTTTCAGCGTATTTTGTCTAATAAACTCTTTCTATATTTCGAATAGTTGAACCGAAATAAGCACTTAAAAATACATTTTTATGCCAAAATGTCCTTTTCAGAGACATATAAACACTCCAGAAACGTGTATATTGTTTATTTACAAAAGCTACACATTCTTAAGCATTATAATCAAACCGCCGCCCCCGCCCAAACCTCCGTCACTTCGTCTTGTCGTGTGGCTAGGACTAGCTTCATCTCTATCAACTATAACTGCAGACTCTTCCACATCTTCATGTTCCTCTATGCTAACAGGTTTAGGAGTCCTATCACTGATTGTTCACAGCGTGTTAGTGGTTCTTGTAAGCAGGGTCCACCTCCAGTTCTATTTCTTGAAGCAATATTTTTTGCTTCTTTACTCTTCGTTTGGCTTCTTTTATCTTGCCATGTCTGTAATAGTTTGAATACATTATAACGGCTATGAAATAAGAAATGAGTATTGTAGCAATTATCAGCTGAGTTTAACTTTCTTACAAATGCATTACAAATGATTACATGCTTACCTTTCTTCACGGTTTCCAAGTTTTAGTAGCCCCATTTGGCATTGCATTTAGTATAAGTGTGAATTCCTTCCATTTATTTTCAGCATATTTAGTCGAAAATGACTGTGAAAATTTTCCAGACACTAATTCATTCTCACTTCACCATTCTCGGGCTGTCTCAACCACTCTATCATTAGTTCTTTTTGCTTTTTGGTAGTATACACCTTCTTCGAATCCATACTTACAACAAAGTATACAAAACACAAAACTAAATACTAATTACGAAGGAAGTCTATGGCTTAACTGTACTATAACATGAACTAAAAATAAATTAGAAACCTGAGAACAACGGAAAATAACTACATACTTACTCGAACCAAAATGTAATGTAAAGAATTTCACTGAACCTGACCGAACACAGTCCTTTCCATACAACGCGCGTGAACCTCAGTTGTTTGAGACAATCAGGCAGCGAATGCTGCGTTGCCAAAACTTTACCGCTCGTGATGTGCGAATGGTATCGCGAAGGGTGTTTAAAAATACGGTCTTTTCGTGGTCTTTGCAATTGGACGGTTTCGAGACAGGAATGCAAGATATCACGAATGATGTTTAAGAATAGGAGCCCTGAACCGACTAGAGTAGAAGGAGGTCGACAGGGCCAGTTTTAGCCGATCTGAACCGACCAGGGGTGAAAGGAGGTGGGCAGTGCGTATTTGGGACGACCTGAACAGAAGCAGCAGCGCAAGGTTCGTACATACGGGCAACGAGCTCACGAGTACACTGAAAAAAAAAAAGAGACCATAAATTGACAAACCGCGGCTGATTTTAAGGACAGGGTTCGGCTCACGGCGCACGGTTCACTTGCGCATGGTTCACTCGCGCGGACCACGAGAACGAATCACTCAGGGAGCACTGCTTGCATTGTGCATTGTGCGGTGTGGTGCGAATGTGTAATGGAGAATTACAATGGTTAAATGCATAAAATGCGTTGCATGCATAATGTTAAATGCATAAAATGCTTTGGTAATTATGCGTTCGACAGACTCAAGGATGTTTTATGTTAACGCGAGGGCCGAAGGCCCGAGCCTCGTCCTCAACTTGGACACGGGTAGCGAAGCGTCACGATTCCACACGAAAATGCGTTGGCCACGTGGCCGTGTGCACACTGTGGCGGCGCCGCGAGTGACTCGTTCGGAACCGAATCGTGCGCGTCAATAGGAGCCGAACCCTGTTCTTAAAATCTAACGAAACCGCAAATAGAGAAAATTTCATTTTTAATTTCATGGGACATAACCGTGCTCACACTTGAAATGAATCTGAATTCTTGGTGAGGTTCACGAAACACTGGAATTTTCATATAATCCTTGTCAGTTTTATCATGTTTTATTATTTCACTTACATTTTCCAGGAACTTTTCTCTATTTGATGATTCCCTATTTTCATTATGGCTAGAAAATACAAGCCCTTGTCTCCCAAAAAAGCATACAACTCGAATGAAGTGAGACAGAATTTCTCTATTTTCCCTATATCACCGTTGTATTTATCCCTTATATCACCGTTGTGTTTATTTCCAATGTCTTTGATTGTATTGCTCAACATAGCCTGTGTTGGCTGTTTAAATAAATTTCTATCCTCTCATATTTTAAAAAATATTTTTTACTGTTTCTCATGTGCTATAATTTGTCCACGGCACAAAAATACAACTCCATAAGTATGTAGGCACTTTGGATTGCGTGGTGCTCGCCATTCCAGGGCCATTCCAGAGTCACATACCCCTTTGCATTCAACCAGCACAATTCCTAACCTAAATTGGCTACAAATATAATAATTAAATGCATTAAAATTAAGGTAAGGAAACTTATGTATGCACCCTAGATGTAATGGGTCAGTGTGCATCTGATTCTTAGCGCAGGCTAGGCGGTATTTCAGACTGATTCGTTCAACCATGTGAAGAATCGAATTCTCAACGTCGCAATGTTTGAAATATAATGAAATATTTTGCAGAAGAAAAAGAAAATAACAAATTGACAATTTACAATCATTTTAAAATGAAATAGCTGATATTGTCAGGGTATGTAACACATCATCCACATCCATGGACGCTACGCCCCTGGTTGTAAAGAATTTTCGGTAAATTTCAAGGACAGGGTTCGGCTCCTATTGACGCGCACGATTCGGTTCCGAACGAGTCACTCGCGGCGGCGCCACAGTGTGCCCGGCCACACGGCCACGTGGCCAACGCACTTTCGTGTGTGGAATCGTGACGCTTCGCTACCCGTGTCCAAGTTGAGGACGAGGCTCGGGCCTTCGGCCCTCGCGTTAACATAAAACATCCTTGAGTCTGTCCAACGCATAATTACCAACGCATTTTATGCATTTAACATTATGCACGCAACGCATTTTATGCATTTAACCATTGTAATTCTCCATTACACATTCGCACCACACCGCACAATGCACAATGCAAGCACAAAGGCATCTTCCCGCTCCCTGAGTGATCCGTTCTCGTGGTCCGCGCGAGTGAACCATGCGCAAGTGAACCGTGCGCCGTTGTTTTAGTGAGCCGAACCCTGCCCTTAAAATCAGCCGAATTTTCTATTAAAATTATAAAGCAACATGGCAATTTTGTTCCAGAGATGTTTAAGAGTCTTTTATATCAACTGATAAAGTTTCACTTCACACAAGTATCAACAGAATTTTACAATAGTGCAATAAGGAAACTATTTAGAAGGATGGAACAAAAGCAATGATAACTTGTCTTATTTGAAATGCTAGCTCCCAAACAGTATGCCTTTGAAACAGGAGATTGACATCGCAGTTGATGAGTTTACTTTCAATGCAAAAATCTTATTCACCAGGATTTATTTGCAAACCTACTTATTTATGCAATTATTTAGCTGTAAAAGGCGAATGGTTTCTAAAAAATAATGCTTTTCATGAATTGTGCAAGATATTTTTCATTTTTCGTGATGTAAAACATCCCTTTTGCTAATAGGACCAAAACTTTTGAATTAGAAATGTACTCACTAAGTTCAAACAACACAAAGAAAGAGTACTTTCCCAAATAAATAATTTTTCGAGAAGTGAAAAATAAAGTTTAAATATAGAAATATTGCAAGTTAATTTAGCAATAAGAGTAAATTTTAACATCGTATTATAAATTCTATTCAAAATTAGAAACTAACCAAGGCATTTTGAAAAAAAAGCTCAAAAAGTGCAAAAGTTGAATTAAGATATCCTTTTAAAAGTATTAATGTAATCTATTCAAAATAATTTTGCTTACAAACATAATTTCAAAAATACACATGAATTAAACTAAAGTTGTAGCTGCATCAAACATTGGCGTTTAAGGATTTAAGATATTTGAATAGATTAAAACTGCATTACAATGAAAATTGATCTGTGATAACCAAATGTACGTTTGAAATGTTTATTTAATTAAGTATTATTGTTATCCATGTAAGTGCTTACTTTAAGTGTACATGCAAAATTTCTTTAAAAAACAGATCGCTAGGGTTGCCACCCTATTGGTTTTTAGTCATTACTGGGAATGTTGATTCAATGTTGGCTGTCAACAAAACATTGTTTTGGCAAAAATTGTTTCTATGTAAAAATTGTAAATTTTATATTATAAAAATACTATTTTTATCAAAGTAAATGAAACCTCTTATTATTCTGTCTTCCTTCCGTATCATCCTCCGAATCTTCTTTGGCAGTTGCTCACTGTCTAACCTATTTAAATGCCCATACCACACTAGTGTTGTTACTTCCATCACTTCCGAGGTTGATTTTCATTTTTCATTATGTCTCTAATTTGATTTTGAATTCTTTCTTTTTTAGAGACTGTTCAGCATCTTCCATATTCCATTCTGTAGCTCAAATTGTGGTTCTATCCCTTGCAATCGAGTTCCACTCAGCTCCATAAGTAAATAGGCCAGTGGCGTAGCGTCAGGGGACGCTAAGATGCTGAGCATCCCACGTGAAATATTAATCAATGAAGCCTAAATATTGTATTGACAATCTTCCAAGTGAGTGAAACACATTCAGCGAAACACGTTTTGTATTAATTTCTAAGTGATTTCCTATGATTGAATTCCGCGCGTTTATACAAGCTGGCCTCTGATTGCATGGACGCTAAAATGCTTCTAGCGTCTGCCGCGAGGTTGCGACGAGCAATAACGCATGCGCAGACGGTGAGGTTCTCCCCTCCCTTCTTCACCCCTGCCCAAGGATTCTCGAGTCCCGAAAAGCTAGCATACGGGCAACATACTCCTGGTGACAAAGACTTATGAAAGCAAGTTGCTCGTTTATGCAGGAGAGCGCAGCACACTTGAAGTTGTCGGAGAAATGTTTTTCTTTCTCACTCATGATTCCGTGCTTGGTCATGAGCACAAACAGTAGATATAGTGCTTGCCTACTAATTCTCAATTAATATCTAAGAAGTTGAATTCTGACTTAAATATATTAAATTTTATTTTGGTTCGAAATATATCAATTCACAAGTGATCCCATTGTCAATCGCGCGTGAGAACTGAAGCGGAGCTATTTCATAATTTGCTTTCAAGAAGTCTCCTGACATAAATCTGTTGAAGTAGTGTAACATTTGTTTCAATAACCTAGATTCTAGATAACATTAAGAATCATGATGTCTTCAGTTCGCATTATTATTGAGCATCCCCAAACGCACGAGACACGCTACGCCACTGAAATATGCTTTCATTTATTGTTTTGTGTGAGGTAACTTTGTGTGCCTTTTTATGTCAGAGTTCCATGTCAACGGATGCAATGACCTAATTACTTTGTATTTATGGTGTTTATACAATAAAAATTATGAAAAATGGTTTGATTAGGAAAGCTCTCCATCTGACCCTATATGTTGCTTCATCTGGGATAGATTCAAACTTTCTCCTCTATAACTGCATTATTAAATTCCTTTTCTCCCCTTTCAATTGTAATGTTAGTTATGTAGTATTGCTGTAGCAATTATTTTCAGAGTTAGCTAGCTTTGTCCTTGAAGACATGGGACCTTTTATGTAGCCAAATCATCTTTCTACAATATTCCTACGGCATAACATTTGAACAAAGGAAACATATTGTAATAAAAGATTTTCTCTTTGGAATTCGAAGAAATTAATAAGAATTAATTCACCACACAATTATATAAGAATAATGTAAATTGTATCTGGCAATATGTAAGTTTGAACTTTCTGAAGTTTATTTACATTGTCAAGCCGCGCGGGCCCTCGCGTGTGACGTCGGGGCTCGATCGGGCGCTCGAGATCCCCCCCTTTTCTTTCACTCACCTGGGTAGTTGCCGGGCTAACTCAGGAGTAGTGATCCTCTACGAGAAATGGGGGCCTATGGATGGACGCTACTTGGTTGCCAAAATGAAATACATTGAGTTTTTAAAAAAAATAAAAATTTAATGAGCTAAAATAAAAGAAATATAAAATAAATCCTATTACTAATAACCCTTCCCTCTTAAACCCAAAGACATCCCTCCCCTCTTTCTTATTTATCCCGCAACTCCCAAAAAACAGCTTGAATTTACCCCCCCTTTCCCAGATTCCCCTTTTACTTAAATAACTTTCTTACTAGAAGACAATACAATTAAGATACAATTTTCAGAGGAAGAAGCAAAATACAATTTGGGAAGATTTTTTTTCAAAAAAAAAGCCAGCGCGGCTCGCTTATGATGGGGCACAGGTCTGTAATCCGGGCCATTCACAAGAGTCTAGGGGACAACAGACCGTGTTTTGGGAGACTTCGTAGGGTCGATGCCCGACCTTCGGGGGACGTCACCAGAGCTCCTTCTTCTTCGGCGGTGAAAACCGTGCCAGCAGTGGGTCACAGCTGACGAGGCAGGGTCCTCGCCGGGGGGCGGGAGGCAGGCACTCGTACTCGAAGCCGGCGAGGTGAGGTGGACGGAGACTCCAGTACGAATATAGCTCTGCGGCGGTCGCGGGCGTAGTGGCGCAAGCCGAATTGAATATTTTTGATTCGCGCGCGGCACAAGATTGCTCCGCACAAGCAGCGACTGTCTCTTTCAGGCGACCGAACGAGATTGCTTTGCGCCAAACGAAAGTAACGGCGCACTAGCCACAATAATAGTCCTTTAATAATTCAAAGCCCTACACGCGTGATAGCGAACATCCGTCAGGAGCAATTCCGCATCACACACAGCGCACCAAAAAATATAACAGCTCTGTCTCTCACACTGCGGAGGCGCCCACGCCAGCGGCGTTTGCTCCCCGAACGACGCACCGCCGAGGTGCGCGTTCCTCGCTCCTCCCCGAACCCTCTCTCAAGACCGTCTCCTCCCTTCTTTTTTGATTTTCACTTGGTCACTTCTCGCGAAGCCTCTGTAACCCCCTCTCCTTACTCCTTCGTCGAAAATTCTGGAATGATTTCGGTTTAAATTTTAAAAGGTTCCTCTCTATTGGCAAAAGGCTACTGCGTCTTAGGTTAATTTCGACCAATGTCCGGAAGCGTTTTCTGACCGTAGTCGATGGAAAAATTTCGCTCAACCCTCTCACTCTAACGTCGGGTGAGGCCGCGGGTCGCCTGGGGGGTGGCGGCGCCAGAGGGACGCCGTCGGAACGTGGTCATAATCTGGTACACACGCTGGCCCCCTGCCGGACAAGGGCGCGAGGG
>JAHLJT010005437.1:33966369-34004440 GCA_031308135.1 Acheta domesticus | reverse complement strand
TAATCTAGTAAATGATTTTTGTACTTGAATGAAAATAAAATTATATTCAGTAAGACTTGGTGGTTGTCCTTAAAAAATGTCTAATTAAAATGTCTGGTGAATCAACGGTGGTCTTGAGACCTCCAGAAATAAGTGTAAAAGAAAGATGGTGACGTCGAAATTATTGCAGCAAATTCTGTACTCCTTGGCTGGCTGACTGGTGAAACAAAGCCACCTGTGGTGGGTGATTTAATGATTTTATTTGCTCGTGGGATTGCGCCACTTGGCCTATCGGCTTTATAACGCAACCTTTCCTGCCCGCGAAATGAAATGCTCATTTTACCATTCATGTCATCAGGTGGAATAAGTGTATTCATGCGTCATCTGTAGATAAAACTCATTTATTTCAATTGTTCTTAAAAGACGGCGAACTGTTAAATTCTTAACGGATGCCGCCCGTTAAGAGTGGCTTTTCGTTCCTGTGGTTGCGTTTATTCGAAATAACAGTAAGGTATTAAGAGGAACATTAATGAGATTAAGAACAGAATATCATGCTTTAAGAACAACCAAGGGAGGTTGGGGATACTCCAGAGACGTCGAAGATTGCGAATGCGGAGTGATGCGGGACTGAAAGGATGTGTCGGTTTCAGTTGACCTTGAAGCACCAGCCAAGACAGCACCATTGACCTGAAGATCTTAGAGACCTGACGGTGGCGGACTTTCGACCCACCTATTGAGCTAGATCGAATTCAAACACTGTACTGTCTAGCGACCGACCTGTCATGATCGGTAGTTTTCCAGGAATTCTCAAATCAACAGGCGAATGCCGGAGTCGTACCCTAACGAACATGCAACGGTATGCACACAATTCTTCCTTCGCTTTTCCTTCCCATTATCATCTCCAATGCGGACCGTTGCGTAGATTTCCGTGGTTTTCTCTGTTTCAACCACTGGGTAATGTCGGAGGACCCTAACAAACCGAGAGCCCACAGATCGAGCGCGATCTTTCCTTCATCTTCCTTCTCCTATCCGCACCCCTTCCGTACACACACCAACACTTACATACACTACACCACCACATATGTCGGGAGCTTAGAGCTTGTCCCGGCTGGGGCAGTGCCCCGCTGGTGGGAGATACCTGGGGGAAAAACCCGGCAGCCGATATGTGGGTGTGCGTCGAATCTCACGTTCCATAGGGGAAGGTCACCTCCCGACTCTCGAAGAACACACATGCACTACACTTACGGGACAAACGACATTGGCCGTTGACCCGCCTGGAATCATAATTCAATCAATTAATTAGTCATCCGGACTGCTACGCTGTTGTGGATTGCCCTAACTCACTCCGTCGCATGGCGAGAAGGCCTTGGGGAGCCTGCAAATGCGCGGGGTTACCGTTTGACTTACCGTAATTTCATATTCGATGTATACAATGGACGAGCTGCCGTGGGAATTTGCAGCGAGCACGTGGCCAGCTCGGTTGTATGCGAGACAATGACCCCCTCTGAACAGAACTGTCAGCACCACACTGCCGATCTGACGGACCCATTCTTCGTGTTGGGCAAGCGAAAATATTACATACAGAAGCGAAAGGGGCAGTTCGCGTGACGGAAATCTCGAGCGGAGCGGGGTATCAGCGTGCGACGGCGGTGGAACATTTGTGTTTTGTTTTGCGATATTTGCACTTTAATGTTGATAAATGTGTGTGATGAGTTGAGCCCGGAAGTACAGGCATTTGTATTGCCTAAAATAGGCAAAATAGTATTTATTCTGGCTAAACTAAGGGTTCAAAAGGACATGGAAAATATAACAAATGAGCTGAGGTTTATTATAATTGACTAATAGATTTATTAATTTAGCAAACACTCAAATACTTGAAAAATGGGCGAAGCCGTGTTGTCAAGGTCGATGCCACGAGCGGGAGTCCATGGCACGAGTGCCACGACGAAATCGCCCCTCCATGGAGTTCATTACCCCGCCACCAGAGACAACACCATCCCTATTGTAAAACGGCGGGGTTACTAATGGTTTCCTTTCCCGACGGTAGTGCGCAGAGAAGCTCGTGGCATGGCACGATGCGACAATGCGTGCCATTGCCACCAGTAGCAGACTTGACTCCACTGACGTAGATGATCTGGAGCTTGCTTCTCGCAAACGTGTAAAAAAATGAACTGTGGAATTATGGCAACGTTCGAACGATTTTACGAACAACATTAGAGTGTTTTTCGGATGAAATAAGTCGGACCAATTTCGCCGGGCAGTCATCCTGTAACGAACGCCCGATATCAGGAAATTTAGCGCCACGCGTAAGAGAACATACTGAAACACTATTGATCACGGGACTAACGAAGTTATACGGTTATAAGGAACAATGTTCAGATGAGCTTTTGCAATTGCATCATTGCATTGTGCATTATAATAAAAGAAGCATTTCAAGCTCTGAACAAAAGAATTGCATTATAGATAAAATATTGCAGACAGTTGTTGAGACATTTGAACTATGGTACGAGACAAAAGTAAACAAATCTTCATTATACAGTTATTTTTTTACATTTCGGGCTCTGCTAATCATTTGTGTGCAATCGAATTTTGAGTCGCCTTTTCTGGAAAATGTAGGGAATAGCACCATTCGTTATGAGCATAAAACAATCTAACACGTGATAATATTAAACTTCTTTTTCGCGAATGTTTTACTTGTCACCTTTCCGACATTTTTCTTTAATAACACGGATGTTGGAAAGGATTGATTGTAACTACCACATACGGAAATCTGTTCATAAGAGATAGAACAAATTCATTTTTTCGTGTTAACAGGCGGCCATTTTGCCATTTTTAAGGTGACCGTAGATACTCCTACATGTGTGCACTATTTATGAAAGTACAGAGTCGTGCCTTAGACTTAAAGTTGTGACTTGACCCATCACGTGCTTGTTGATGCATATCGCCGCTACTATAGCATGGCGCTAAAACTCCGTATTTCGGCTGCACTGTGAACCTAGACGGTCACAGTGCAGACGATCTTGCGCGAAATTTCGGTCAGACGTTCGCGGCGTCCGATATGCCCGATTCGTTCGAACACGCGCTAGTCAGTGGGAATGGGCATATTGAACACAAACGATACATTCCGACGGCATCCGGAAACATCGGATCTTTTTCGTTTGACTTTATCGGTTGCATTAGCCCGAAATTAGCTGGAGAGCCCAGGCTAACGGTAATACAAGATTACTGCAAAACATGTGGATGGTCTTGAGCGTGCTTCTAGTAAATATTTCAAACAATGTACTACGGAACCATAGGATATTCGGGCTTTTTTCGGGTGCTTTTCCGATGAAATAAGTGGGACGATTTCGCTCGCAGTCGTCCGGTAGTGGGCGACCGATATTTCGGATGCACTGTGACCTGAGCGGCGAATCGTCTCTCGGTGTCGTACTTTCTTCTCGCCGTGTCGGCGGAGCCGCCCTGTTGAATTCTGTCCGAAGCGTTACCCGGCAGGTAGTACCTGTGCTCTTCTCCGGATCTCGCAGACAATGGACGGCGCTCCCCAATAGGCAAGAAAAACGAGGCTCCAGAGATTCTGCGCGCGCGAATAGGCGCAGCGGGGCTGCCGTTGAGGGGAGGGGGGTAACGGCGTCCTTAGAAGGCCGTCTGAATGCGGGGAGCTACCTGACACTTACCCTTTGTGAGCGGGCCGGCTGCGAGAAACACGTGAATAGAGCTCTCTCTCTCTGTGTACGGCGATCGGCGGAGCACGTGGAATTTGCAGTGGGGACAGCTGATCGCAGGGACTTGCTTTCACGTGACCAGCTGTGTTCACGGCACTGTTGCCGCTGGACGGACAATAAGAAACGGCAGATGGTTCTTTCTCGTCTCCTACCTTTTCTATTTTCTTTTGTTCTTTCCTTAGGCTTCCTTTTTCTTTTCTTTCTGTTCCTAACTAAAGTGAAGGACCTCTGCAACCTAAATAAAACTATGCGGCGCTTATAATTGGGACAAAATTAAAATAAACTTATACATGTAGTGTATTTTTTTTTGTAAAAATGGCTGGGGAATTGTATTCTTTGTGGGGTTTTCATATTTGTACATTTTTGGATAGTTTTTTAGAAAACGTATTCAGTCAAGGTTTTCGGATAAGTGAAAAAGTCACATAGCTGCTGCAGAGAGAAAATGTTTTTTCTAGTTTAATGAAAAACTGTAGTATTCGACTAGCATAGTCTAACATGAAAACAATTGATGATAATATTAATTGCGGATGTTAATCCATGTTAATTAGGAATTTTGATGAGAATCATTCTTTTCTTTCTTGCATTTTTTTAAAAACCTCTCACTAGTCACGCAAGTATGTGATATTTTCCATCAAGTTTCCACAAGCCGGTTTCATGAAGTCGTCACTGCTTAGGTTATTGTTGTGGGTGTAGGAAGAATTGATTCTATAGGAGGTGCATCTCGTGGAAGATATAAGAGATTCTTCCTTTTTTTCTGTTCGTTAATAAAAGCTTTCAAATTTCATTTGAATGTAGGATGTAAAAATTCGAAATAACTCAGATGTTTATGAAATATTCTCTTCACGTAATGGAATCGGCCACCGTACTATTATTATTACGAATGCGACATGAATGAAAGAATGCACATCTAGAATAATTTTTCGTGTACTTACAAGCGGTTTGTTAACGGCAAGTACTGAAAATTAAATATCTCACACTTCCATCGCACTTTGCATGTGAACTATTTCGGTGCCTAGACTGTGACTAACGCTAGATGAAGAATGTATAATTAGTTTCATTTGAAGAAAGTGAATCCGTGTTTTTTTTTAAATTATTCTCTGTGGGGCAAACCGTAATTAAATTACATTCCTGTTTCTGTCGTTACTTTAATAAAATAATTTTAATGTAATGACTAATTACAGTGAACTCTTTTAAGTGTGTATTATATGTCTGCCGTGTAATTTAAGCAAACTCTGCATCACTTATTGCAGACATATAACCTGCTTTCTGCATGCAGTGCTTTCAGAATGACTGGTTTTTCCAATTCCGGTACTTCCATGTGGCTGGAAACGCATTCCTTATCTTGTTAGCTTACGCTCTTCCTTTGTTTATTTTCCCTATAAACTTTTTCGAACATCCTGCGTGACGTCTGATCAAGGCGTCAATGCGAAGTGACTCAGCCACCGTGGCCGCAAAAAAAAAGTTGTTTGTGGCGCTTAAGAATGCATTCATTGGGGGAGGGATCGGGAAAATGAACAATGTGGAGCAGGAAAGTTTCACATCGTCACTTCCTATTGCTTTGTTGCTTCTTTTTCATTCAGGTGAATGACGGAAGGATGTAAAAAGGTAGACAAAAAAGACTTCCAAGAAATGAATCACGAAATGTTTAACTGGATGATTTGTTTCCTTCCAAAATTTACGTCCAATTCAGAAGTTCACTGCAATTAGGCTGGCGAGATACTGATCGGTGGGTGGTGGCACGTGCGTGATTCGTCAGAAAAAGTGCATTTATAAACTTGTTCCAAAGATAATTGCTTGATATTTTGGAAGCAGTTAAGCCTCGCCGGTCATCGTAGGAAGTGATAGCGGTGCCAGGAATTTTTCTCCGTCCTTGAGATATCTTACTATAGTGATAGTTAATTTTCTGGTCGAAGTGTCGTTTTTATATGAGGAGACCTTACTCTCTGTGTAAAGCAAAATATTAGTAAACTACCTTAGCGTGACTCCTTTCCATGTTGGTGTGTTGTTTAATTACAAAATTAGGATTAATCGGATGAATTATGTTGTAAAGGTTCATATAAATGCCGGAAAGAGAGTATAGTCATTCACAGTGTTCACCAAACTATTTGTAATATTACGGAAACCTGACATTATAGATATCTATAATACTTATCGTGCTTGCAATTGCCTTTGGGCATTGATGAATAAATAAATCGATGAAAAAATGCCGATTATCATTTTGGCATTTTCCTTGTTATATTAACTGAAGTCTTACTATGTTATCCATTGTCATCCTTTTCAACATGTATCATTTTCTTCATACTTCTAAGATCTCTCTTACGTGTTACTCCCGACAACATATTTACACAATGTTCTTTGAGAACACGCAGCTCTCACAATACTTCATTCTGTAACATCATTAAAACACACGTTTTCCTGGAATTCTTCCAGAATTTCGTTGAGAGAACCTTCTAAAAATTTGTTGGAACCTCCTAGATTGATCCGAAAAAAGGTGGGGGGGGGGAGGTCACGTCCCCACCAGAAACCAAGGGGCGGGGTGAATGATACTTCATTTGTCTCGTTTCTTAGAAGGTGTCTAACCGTGAGGGACTGACGGATAGACACTGGTTAGTCGATTCCTTTGTAATTATGCTTCACCCATTGGTGAGTAAAATAAATTAAAAACCGGGTTGGTTCCCTCTACTTCTGCGATTGGATCAACCAAGGATTTTTTTTGATTAATTGATTAGTGATTCCGGGCACGACAACTGCTAAAGTTATCAGCCTCAATTAGATTTTTTTTTGATTGATTAGTGTTTCCGAGCGCATTTCTATTGCTGTCATTCGTCTCGTAAATGTAGTGGATGTTTTACCGCGGATCCTGCTGGTGACCTTACCCCACGGTGGATGGTGAGATCCGGCGCGGACCTGTCGTCGTCTAGCGGTGTTTTCCCCAATCAGGTACCTCCCACCAGCGGGGCACCGCCCCAGCCGGGAGAAGCCCTAAGCTCTCAACCGGTCTTCCGGCATATAGTGTAGTGCATGTTAGTGTGTGTTAGTAAGGGGTAACGATAGGACAAGGAAGAGGAAGGAAAGATCGCGCGCAGTCCGTTTGTTAGGGTACTGCTCCGGCATTCGCCTGGTGTTGATCGGAGAAACCACGTAAAACTACTGATCAGAGCAGCCGGCCGCTAGAATTCTCCTCCAGTCAGCGTCCGAATTTGACTTCGCTATCGAATGTCCACTTTCGGGACTCGAACCTAGGACTTCCCGGTCAGAAGCCCTGCAGTGACATCAGTTGGTGTCCTGAGCCACCTCTCCCGGTCCTAGCAATTGGAGGGCTCGGAGCAGCGTAATTGAGGGATTTCTTACAAGAACCAAACAAGTCAGAAATTACATATTTTGAGAGATTTCACCAAGTTATTCTCTTCAATTGGTGCTATCTGCTGGTATATTTCGTTTCGGCAAGAGCGAAACACATTGAAAGATATGAAGCCGGAAAAAGTCATCAGTGTATTACTACGCAAGTCCGTGGTATGAAGTTTTTTGTTCCTCCTGAAAAGTCTCGAGTTTGGAGTAGTGTGGCTCTTGTATAACACCCTTCAATTGTAACTGACATTTCACACGTCCAACACACTTTTAGTGTCACAAAATAAGTCTTCACAAACTAAGAAATGTCTAATTTTCAAACCTACACTTCGGTTTTTCCTTCTTTGCGCGTGGGGATGTGTCATCAAAATGGAAAATCTCACGGTATTTCTCGTCGTTCTCAGTCGTGTCGCTAGGAGTCGCATGATCGCCAGCACTACTCGATACAGTTGCGAGCACGCGATCCCTAGCGGCACAACCGAGAACGACGCGAAATACCGTGAGATATTCCATTTTGATGACCCCCGCCCCCCGCGCCAAGAAAGAAAAACCGAAGAATATTTCTCTGGCTTGCGAAATAAACAGATATGAGGGCACGTTCTTCTTGATCTGCGTGCTCGCGGCGGCCGTAGCTGCGACCGCACAGTTGGCCGTCGACCGCAGACATCCAACGCCGGTCGCCGATGCGCTCCACTTGCGTTACCAAAGGCCGGGGGCCGTGGGGTGTGCGGGTCCGATTCACAGAGGTGTCGCGTCGGCCTGAACCTGCGACTGCGCGGATGCGGGGCGGGGCGGCGCCGTCGATGACTACTGTGCTTACAATAATAATAATAGTGATAAATAACAACAATAATAACAATACTTGTCGAAATTGCTGTACCTTGCGATCAAAACGTCGTAACCAAGGAGGCAGACAAACGTCTTAAATACAAGAGTTTGGAAATCGAGATCAGCCGAATGTGGGGTGTAAAAGCTCGGGTAGTTATCGGAGCTCTGGGATTTGTTCCGCAAAATTTGTGTAAGAACTTGTCTAAACTCCCAGGTAATTCAAAAGACTGGGAAGTGCAAGAAATCGCTTTATTTGGAACAGCCCACATTTTGCGCAAAGTATTGTAGAGGCACCGACAGTCCCCAGATCTACTCCTTAGGTAGCTGGTTGCAACCTGGAGTAGATTTTATATTCAGCCGCCGACACATAACATCTTTAGTCGTGATATAGAGGAATAATAATAATAATAATAATAATAATAATAATAATAATAATAATAATAATATGAATGTTTGTACTTGACCTTTTTAAGGGTCAGATTAATCTGATTTTTATCTCGCTAACGGTGTTCCCAGGCCTGGTGGTGTAAGGCATTCTCCATATTGAGCTCACGTTCGTCACACAGCTATTCTTCTTCTTCTCATTATTATTATTAGCGTATCGGCTATTTCTGACCACGCTATACGTTCTCTTTCGAGGCTCAGTCATATTCTGTCCTGGAGAGAGATTAACGTGTGTAATTGTGGGGATCAGCTTATCGGCTATATCCCTTCGTAAGACAAGGTACCCTTGAATTATGAGTTATGAGGTGATATGATGATGAGGGATGAAGGGACAATCACAAAGGTACATCAAAATTATTGTTGTTATTATTATTATTATTATTATTATCATCATCATTATCATCTCATCATTAGTTTGGTCGCGAATTGGCCTCTCTAGGTCTATGCAAACGCGCTACTTGTACCCACCGAGGCCCAGTCATATCCTCCCGGAGGTAAGTGCACGCTCGACCTTTTTGGGGGGATCAGCAATTTTATGCCGAATCCATTTTTACACCCCAGGGTCGTAAGCCCAGAGGGAATGAAATATATGACGATGAGTGAATGGACAATCACTAATACAAATACACGTAACCATGTCCGAGGTGGGACTCGAACCCGTAATCCTTCCGTCTGAGATCGTCACGGCACTACTGCTTTAGCGATCTCGGCTATCCGAATAGACCTTCTTCTTCTTCTTCTTCTTCTTCTTCTTCATATTATTATTATTATTATTATTATTATTATTATTAAACCCCCTTGCGCGGTTAACGGACAGCGTGCTAGCTTTCCGTAGTGCGATCCGAGGTGCGATCCTCGGTGGGAGCAAAAATAGAGCTGTAGCTTTCTTATACAAATAGTCTCCAATCGGGCCTGATGGCCCGAGTCTCGCCAGTCCAAAGGATGCCTCTGAGCTAAATTAAAAATCGCCTGTCTCGTCTCCCGAGTGATGATACCTTCTTTCTCCGTTAAATGGTGAAAGGAGTGTAGCGAAATTTGCTTGGTCAGACGGAAGCGCGGGCCTGGTGGCCCGAGTCTCGCCACGTAAAATAAGGCATTAACTAACTACAAGGTAGTCCGTCCGTGTCGCCCCGCAGGTGGCTCTGGAGCGTAGCGAAATTTGCGTGGTCAGACGGAAGATGGTCCAGGGTGATGGTCCAGGTCTCGCCACGTAGAATAAGGCATTAACTAACTAGAAGGTAGTCCGTCCACGTTGCCCCGCTGGTGGCTTTAGAGCGAAGCGAAATTTACGTGTGGTCAAACAAAAGAGCGGGCCTGATGGCCCGAGTGTCGCCGCGTAAAATAAGGCATTACCTAACTAGAAGGTAGTCCGTCCATGTCGCCCCGCAGGTGGCTTTGGAGCGTGGCGAAATTTGCGTGGTCAGACGGAAGAGCGGGCCTGATGGTCCAAGTCTCGCCACGTAAAATAAGAAACTAACTAACTAGAAGATAGTCCGTCCACGTCGTCCCGCAGATGGCTTTGGAGCGTGGCGAAATTTGCGTGGAAGAGCGGGCCTGATGGCCCGAGTCTCGCCACGTAAAATAAGGCATTTCTAACTGGAAGGTAGTCCGTCCGCGTCTCCCGGCTGGTGGCTTTGGGGGCCTTTTTCGTCCGCTGCGGCGGCGCGCGTGGCGGGCGGGGCCGGGTCGGGCCGTCTGCTCAACTGGGGCGCGAACGAGGTCGCGTGGGCGGTGCGCTCTTTGGGGGCAGGGGCGGAGGGGAAGGTACAAATGAGCGGGGCGTTGGGAGGGGCGGGGCGGGGCGGGGTCAGGCGGCTGCTGCTGCAGATCGACCGCGGCGCCGCGCCTGGCCGTGCCTCCCGGAGCCGGCCCGTGCCACCGCCCTCGGCGGCGCTCACGCCAGCCCCACCGCCACCACCGCAAGAGGGCGACGTGTTAATTAGGCCCCGCTGTTATGAGGCGGCCACCGCATCAGCATTTTCGTTTGATTTATTTATTTAAAGAATGTTAAAAATTCTATGCAGACACGTATCTGTACTGCAATTTTTAGTAACTTTGCCCCTGACAGGAATCGGCTGTTGACGGTTTCATCCAATCGGGAGCTTGAACGTCATCACAGTGACGTCACTTTCGCGAAATATAAGCTCCCAATTGGACGGCAGCGAAACAGCTGATTCCTGTCAGGAGCAAAGTAGGAAGCTCGCAGTATAGGTATTCGGGCGCCCATGGCAAGCATAGAATTTGTTCCCCTGTCAGGGTACTTCAAATTAGGGTTGTTAATTTTAGCGGGTATACTCTAAATAGCGCCCCTTGTTAGGGGGCAGCCGTGGCACGTGTCATCCCTGCCATATCGTAGATTCCCAACTGATGTATGTGACGTATGAGGGAGAGGTTCTGCCTAAGCACCTACGTGCTTTCAATACGTGCATTTCCATTTAACGTGTTTCTTCTTTTCTCCCTATACTATCGTATTTTTCAGGCAATTCTTATATTTCCTTGTATTCACCTCTACAGTATCAGATCTCAGAGTTTGCCGTAAAATTCGTGTTTAAGTTTCTTTTAGCCTATGACTTCGCACATTCGTCGGAACTAAGGCCTATTAGGGGTGTTCTAAATGTGATTCAGGCTTCGAAATCCAATGTGGTCAAATATTTTCGCGGGTTCAAGTAGGATTTTGATGTTACTAACAGTTACAAATAATGCGAGAAAGTGCGTGCAGTTGTAGCTCCACCAAAGTTCCTAAGGATAAATTTGAAGTGTATATCCTTGAGGGCTTGGGGCAATAACGGGATAAATCAGTGTAGCGACTGCGAGCTTCCTGTTTTTCGTAATATTTTGATGTTGGTCGTGTGTCTCATCTTGTTACTACCCCCAAGCGCGTCATGAATAAGAACAAGCCACAGTGTAGTAGCGGGACGCGAAGACACGATTTACATGCCTCCTTTTGACGGATGATTTCGGGAGTTGTAGCGAACGGGCGCATGCGCCGCTGACGGTCGACTGAGGCGGAGAGCCGCTCTGGGCATGCGCTTGGTCGTTAAAACTCCGAAAATCCTAAGGTAAACGTGGAAATCGTGTCTTAAGACGGACGCACCTTTTGAAAAGGGTGTGGTGTAACAAGCGTGGAAGAGGTGACGCGTTAATTAGCAACAATGAAGCTACGAATAAAATAAAAAATAAAGCATAGTTGGAAATTTAGAGGAATGGATTGATTTAATAAACTACTTGAAAGCAGAGATTGCCGAGCAGGATGGGCTTTGACAGTTTTCGCCGAAATTATCAGCAATCAGAAATTAGGGATTATCAGCAGAGAAGACGCGGGGCCTAGAATTGATTCCAGAGGAATATATGTATTCAATGTACGGTGTAATTTAAAATTAATTGTATTAACTGTATGATGACTGCAACTCTTAAAGCATACCGAATGTACTACTTCCTAAGAAGACTTGATTTAATTTAACACTTCTCAGACTACTTACACAAGTAGTATACTCACATTGCTTGTTTCAAGGTATTAGGTATGTGATCGTGACTGCGATTTCTACAAAAAAAGGGGGAAAAATCTTGAGAATAATGAAATGTTTTTCTTCAGATCTTTCATGCTTAATAGCTTTGAGAATATTCTTGTCTTCGTATTATAATAATGTAAAGAGGTATTACTATTTTAACGACATGAATTCTTAGTTATGAATTAGAAGAAATTTGTGTTGTGTTTGGCTCAGTAGAAAAATATTTAGATTTACTTCCTTATTTTTTTATATTAATTATTTATCCACTTGTCACGAAAAGACTCCAAGAAAACGGTCAGTACAAATTATACACTTCGTTTTTTCTTTTTCTTCTTCTCCGCATCTTTCTTTCTCTTCCTCGTTTTCTATTTCATCTTGTTGGTATACTTTTTTTCCTTTCCCACCTCTTCCATCTATCCTCTGTATCCTTAGTATCTTTATCTCCTTTCTGTGTTCTCCGTATCCTCTCTCTTTTTCACCGTTTTCATCTTTTATTTGTGTTCTCTTTTTCTCCTTTTCCTCCTGCTCCTCCTCATCTATGTCCTCTTTCTCTTTATTCGTTTTTCTTTTCCATATCTTTCTTCACTTTTCTCCTTTTCTTCCATGTTCTCCGTATCAATATCTTTCACTTCGATCGTTTTCCGTTTCTTCTCCGTACCATTCTTCTCCTTTTCTTATTTTCCTTCTCTTCCGTGTCCTCATCCTTCCGTTTTGTCCTTCTTCTCCGTATGCTTCGTTCGCGAGGGCGTGCGATGCGAATTGCGGTAATCCTTCTGCGGTGTTCACAGCGAATACCAGGGACAATAATATTTGGATTATTCGGGTCATTGTGATGAACGGTGATTTAGATGATTATATAGGACCCGCATTTGCCTTCCTTCCATGCCACAATCACAAGTCGGGAGCATCCATGCTTTACACGCTGTTCGAACCCCACAATTCTACCGCAGAGCGATTACTTCCCCAACGGTCTGCGCTGGTTGAGTCTCGCTTATTTACACATTGAGCAAATGCTCAGATGGGCCCCTTGTTTTGCTTCCAGACAATTGTACACATCATTGCACGCACGTTATATTGAGCTCTCCTTTGGCTAGTTGTGGAAGGAGGAAATAGGAGAGGGTTGTTATTTTGTCAGCAGTACTGTAATAGTTATTTATGCATCAAGGGCGTTATAAGGGTTCTAACGATCTAGCAGCGACGAAACGCCCTACGGCCATTACAACCAGTTAACGCCCGTGGTACATACATAATTTTATTTTTTACCTAATTTTATTGATTTAGATTTACTTGTTTTCTAATTAACTGGGTGTTAACTTGACTCTGCTTGTTTTTTTCATATTTCCCTCCCAGAATTCCCTCCTTAAGGGAACATTTAGCGTCATTCAACTGTTTTCATATTTCTCTCGTAACCACGATCCTTTCGATCCAGGTATGTTTTGCAGCGTATATCGCACTCCGTATCGAAGGCAATAACAAACAATTACGTATCAGTAAAAAATAAAATAAAATGTGCAATTTGTTTGCGGATGTAAACTTTTTTTCTGTTACACGGGAGCGAAAATTCTAGTTTTCAAACGTTGATTGTTGGTACCGATATTCATATTTCAACTACGCAGAGGCAAAGAGTGGGGAAGGACTCAGGAGTACCAAACTTTTTTTGGGAGGGAATTTGCTACGACCGGATTAAGAAAAGATAACCGATATTCAATAAATAAAGGAAAGTTGGTAGTGTTTAAGAACAACCTTTGCCACCCTTTCTGAAAGCGCCCTGCCGCTGGCAATTCCCACGTGCAGCCTCTGGCTGAGGCGCCGCCCGCTCCTTCTGTCCCCGGAGCTTCGAGGGCGGAGGCGTTCAAACTTCCCTTTTGAAGCGAGTGGCGCATTAATTATCTCTCGAGGCCCCCGGGGCGAAACAGGAGTGTTCGCCTAGTCTCCCCTGCCTTATAAAATTGTATGTCAGGCGCCGTTTTCGTTGCTATTTATTCGGTGAGGGAAGAGTTTCTAAAGTGCAAGACCCGCCAGGATCATAAATATTGTGATATCAGAAAATACGATGAAAGTACACGGAATATTTGACATTTCATTAACATTAATTGATGGCTGGATTCGAAGCTGAAGTTTCGGGAGAGGAGATTAGTCTGCACGACTCGTTCATGCAAACTAGATTTGTTCATCTACACTACTACTTTGTCTTACTTGGGTGACTGTTAGCTTTGAAAATGCATATGCACATGATTAAAAGCGGCTTCGCACGTTCGGAATTCGCGAGTAGAGTGCGACTGCTTTACCTGTCGTGAGTAGCTGAGGTGCTCGCGGGCTTTCTTTTGTTTGTCCAAAAGGCGATACGTTGGGGATATCGCGAGGGCCGAATGTTTGACGCGGGGCAAATGCTAAGCAACCCATCCTCACCACTTGGGATTCGATGAGCGGTCGCTCATCACATGCCGAATATATGGAGCCCCACGGCAAATGACCAACACGGTGCTAAGTAGCGCGAGAATCGAATGTTCGTCTCTCGGCAAATAGCAAGAAACTCATCCACACTACTTGGAATTAGGTGAGTGGTAGCTCGCTACTCGCCGAATGCCGAATGTGTGGTGCCCCATCTCAAATGACAAACACGTTGCGGATAGAGCGAGCGCCGAATGTTCGTCGCTCGGCAAGTAGTACGAAGCACATCCACACTACTCGGAATTAGGTGAGCGGTCGCTCGGTACTCGCAGTATACCGAATGTGTGGAGCCCCACCGCAAGTGACCAACTCGTTGCGAGTAGTGCGAGCATCGAATGTTTGACACTCGGCAAATAGCAAGCAACCCATCCATACTACTCGGGATTCGAAGAGCGGTGACTGGCTGTGTGCCGAATGTGTGGTGCCCCCCTAAATGACCGACACGTTACGGGTCGTGCGAGCTCCGAATGTTCTTCGCTCGGCAAGTACCAAGCAACCCATACTCACTACCCGGAATTAGGCAAATTAGCGTTCGCACCACGCTGAATACCGAATATGTGGAGCCATCTCAAATAACCAAAACACTGCGACCGCAGACTACTGAATATTTGGGGCTCGCGAAATAGCAAGTAACCCATCCACACTACTCGGGATTGGGCGAGCGGTCGGCAATATTCGCGGAATATATTGAAATGATTGAAATGCGTGTGTTCTTGAATAATATTCATGTTGTAATGTTTTCCATATTTTGCTATACATTTCTTTGGATTAACGATCTTATTTTGTTCTTGTTTCAGGTAAGCGTTTCCTGTCAGGAGGAGGACTCATCAATCATGGCGAGGCAAAACTGTATTAAGATTTCTGTCATAATATTGAAGGAAGTTCTTATTTCATGTTCTGTGTCTGACGAGAGAAGTTTTGTGATATTAAACTTATGAAGTTGAAACTTAAAAACATTCTTAACGATTCGTAGTAATTTGCATTCGAGTTTTCAGGTTCGAGATATCGAAGTTCCACGTATTGGCTTTTAATTTTAAAAAATGCGATTGGAATTTCTCAAGAGTACTTGGACCCCGAACCAATCTTGTAATTCGCGAGCCACATGGTTTTGGGTTGATTTAGATTTTAAAGCGCTTGTACTCTCGTAGTGGCACCCGGGTATGAGAAAGTCACACGATTAGAGTTCGATTCAGGAAGGCGCGGCAAGCTGGTGATAGTGATCTCTTATGTATAGTAACATCCCATAACGAAACATAGGATCCATATCGCCGTAACGGCCAGCGTCCATTTAAGACGTTAAGTTCTCTGTCGTGAGAAAAAAGCAAGTTAAGGTTTAGACATTGCATTCTACACATGCGGATAAAGAACATTCATGTATGAATTTACACTGCCATCTTGAGGCGAATCTTTAAAATAAACACCCAACATCTAGATACATCTATGGGGCGTCCAAATACACTAATATCTCAATTTCTTCAGAAATGTGGCATAGCATGTTCTTGCCCCAAGTTCTTCAATTATTATTGTAATAAAATGACATTGCAGAAAATATTGCACAACACATTGCGAGTATCTCTAGCTCGGGACTTGGTTAGTTATTTTAACTTCCGCCCCCATCCATTGTTCGCTGTACATTTGTCCAATGACTCGAATAACTATCAGAATGAAGAGAGACGCGAGCCCTGCGTGTTAGAAAGCGCGATATCGCGGGTGTCGAGCGGGGTGCCGACAGGTGGATGGCCGGGCGCCGGCGCGGGCGAGGGCGCGGGGGGCGGGAGCGGGGGCGGGGCGTGGGCGGCGCCTGGTACTGAAGTCGCGGCGGTCGCGTGACCGGCCACAGCCCCGTGAGCGCGCGTGCGCCGTGGGAATGGGCACGCGCCGACACGGGAGGCAAGGTCGGATGCCGCCGCCGGCGAGGTCAGGCCCCTCCGGGTTTGGGCTGGGAATTTGCTATCGAATTCTATAGAGAGGTTTCTATAAGACGGGGCCGCTTTGACAACTACTGCTGGCAATATAACGAGCAACGGATTCGATGGTATAACGGTCAGCGTGTCGGGTTGTTGTACCCAAGATTGCGGATTGAAACCCGATCGAAGCAGTGGATCGTAAGGCGAAAAAATCCTTCGCACGCCTTTGGAAGGGGAAGTAAAGCCGGCTGTCCCATGCAGTAGATTTACTGCATGTAAAAGACCTTCAAGCCTAAAAGAAGCCTCTGAGCTAAATTCAAATCGCCTGTTTCGGCGCCAGATAATACCTTATTTCTCCGCTAGTTGGTGAAAGGAGCGTAGCGAAATTTGCGTGGTCAGACGGATGAGCGGGCCTGATGGCTCGAGTCTCGCCACGTAAAATAAGGCATTAACTTAACTCTAACTGCGAGTTTCGTCCATGCACTCATTTTGTCACTGCGTTCGTTTACAGTTGGCTTATTTGTAAATGGCTTCATACTCTCTCTCTCTCCCAATGTCATCCCCCTGCATGACGTTTATTTCTTTCCCGACTTGTCAAAGTGGTCCCTTCTTAGAGTAACTTCTCTATACTTTAGCTCTTCAATATATTACTCTTAGACTTCATTTAATGAATGAATTATTTCTTCAACATATCCCATAAGGAGAGACTTAGGCAGGCCAAAGAAATGGACACTGGAAGAAGTTGAAGCCTAATCCTTGCAGGTGGAAAAAGATGATTACACTTTGTGAGCGATAATTTTGTCACTAATTTCTGCCAAATGATAATGGGGTGTGGTTCGTGTGCGACATGCAGAAGTTCACTTCATATTCATTTCGCAAACTTTAGCTAATCTGTGCTGGGGCTGTGGCACTCCCTTTTGAGTTTGTTATTCTGCGGGCTACAGAATGTTAGCGTGACACCAATGCATTTTTGTAGCTAGAGCGCAAGAAAAAATAGTACTCTCACCTATTCAAAGGAATATTGCTCACACGGATTATACACTACGTTGCTCATACCCCGCGGCGGCAGATGGGAATGGCATTTCCGAGAAATGCTTTAAGACAATTTATGGCGTATTTGGTCAAAATATATTAAATCCATAAGAGCAGATGTCAAGACTGAGTTAACTGGAAAGATTTATCTTTACTTCTCTAGGGTCATACCGCGCCCGCAAGCGCCACCAAGCAGATGTCCTCATTTAACTAAAGTTTCTTTTGAGGTTACATTAACATTATTGCCATAAGATCTTATGGCGTTAATACATTTTGATCGGGTACTCTACAGAAAGGGAAAAGAGAGATCTTTCAAACAGTGCTTAATTTATTTTGTGGTTTCAAACATTTGCACTTATTTATAACTAGTGGACCTGGCAATGCTTCACTATTACAATTTATTAGACTTCACGCGCTACTTGTTACATGATTGTTAATCACAATTTACGCAACGCCCTGCAAAAATTTTAATAGAAAGACTCTTGCGAATATGTGTTTGTTCTGGTTTTGGAGATGGTTGTCAAGTATCCTAATGTTAAAGCGTTCTCCCTCAAGTTTGGACATTCATTCGCTATGGCACTTTCTTGGAGAAATTTGATTTGCTTGTCCCATATAACATTAAAGTAATCATTTCGTCCGATATTTCACAATTGTAGGGAAATAATATGCAGCGAAAACGCGCTTAATTAATGAGGATGCGTCGGGATGCGTAGGAGCGTCTACGGATGCGTAGAGCGTCTGTTCATGGGCGCTTGAATCAGCACAAACGCACAAAATTATCAACGCTCGTCTGTGTGTGACAGACATACACAAAGTTCCCATTGTACTATGTCTATATTCTTCGCAAAACGTCTATTTTATTGCAGTTGGCGGCAGCGCATCCAATACGAACAAACAAACTTTGGTTTTTATATATTTGATAATTAGATACTAATCCACATATTTTAAAATATAAATTTTAAAGCTGCAACATTTTAACGCAAAACATTCTATATATTCCATATACAAAACCAACATATTTAAACATTTTTTAATAATCGTGAAACTTAATTAGTCAGGGAATATTAGGAAGAGTTTAACCGACTCTCTTGTCCCCCTCCAAAGTAATGCCAGTGGTCCTTACGTTCACTAGCCCATCGCCACTGATAAAAACTCATCATCGAAACAACTATTGCTTACTCTTAGTACTTCCAGATTTGTTCTTGTTTAATCGTTAATTTTTTAAATTAATTTATGTCTTGTTTACGAAACTGGCCAAATTATGTGAGAGATTGCTATTGAAAATAAACTGAAATAATCCATTATTTTTCAAAAATTAAAAATTCTTATACATAATAGGCACATGTTTATTACATTTCTTGCACATTGTAATAGAATTTGGTATGCGGAAATAGTTTTCATAATAAGCTGATATCTAGTTGTATGACGTATGTGCACTTCTCGGTTTGTAATTGAATATTAATAACTCATTTGTCATATTTCCGGGCACCAAGTATTGGATGACTTCACTATTTTGGTTATTTTAAAGAGACAAAGTGCAATTCTTTTTTAGGTTATCAGAATAGGGGTTTCAAAAAAGCAGGAAATAGTATATTTTTTTCAGTGTCCTAGAAATATGGAAATCAAAAGCCTGTATTTTCATTCTTGATTAATTTGTTTTCAATATTATACTTTGATAAGATCGGTGCTTGCTAATATTGATTGCTTGTGAATACTTGTGGCGTAGTAAGTGCTGTATATGTGTACTTTGTTTTAATTCGTCGTAAGGAATACATTGAATGAATGATAACATGAATAGCACTTTAAATTTTATCATAGAGTTATCTTTTCGTTTTCTTAATTTTTGCATGTGTTAAGTTCTAGAATCGTAGTTTCGAGAATCGGTTAGACATGGTGCTGACGAAGGGTTTCTTTGAAGGGAAAACGAGAATAAATGTTTGTTGTGCAAAATTAGCAAGTAATAGACGTATACCATTTGATAACTGGCGGTTTTATAAATGGATCTAGCATTTTCTGTGCAAAGTAGTGCAGCTTAGGTAAAATGTTATATGTTAAGAACATTCTAGAAAGAAATTTGAAAAATTACATACATGTCGTGCGAATCCGTTCCTGTCATTGATAAGCTGTCGGATGTAGCAAGTAGTTGAGGTTGATTGTTTTATCTACTCCGTCACTTATATGAGAACAAGGAAATAATACTACGTCCAAGTATTGAAGGAAAGGAAGGACGAATCCTATTTTTTTTATATAGGATCCCAGTTCTAAATGTTTTTTGAATGTTGAATGTTTAGAATGTTCCGTAGGTAATAATGCTAGCTCTACCTGTACGAATGTTTCGCGCTTTGTACGACCAGGCCCTTCGCTACGAAAAGAAAAAAAAAAGACAACAACAACAAAAACATTTTGACTCTGACCTTGACTACATTCGAGGTATTGAAAGATCGGAATGATTCAACATTCTGATAGTAAATCTTGAAACCGAAGATACCACGTTGGGTTTTCGAAGATGTTCTTGCCCAAAGGGCCCGAGTTAGACTTGCATCCTCAGCGAGCAGGCAAAGGAAATATTTTTGACCCCCATGCCGCCGCCCCCCCCTCATCCTTGGAAACCCACTTGGATGCCTATGATGGCAGGGGCCGAATAGCATGGTAAATTAATTGCAAAGACAAAAGTAAAACAAAGAAGCAAAACAAATTCCCATTAAGATGTTAAAAATAATTTTGGTGAAAATAAAACATTTTTTAAAAATTGTCAACCTTAGCTTTTATTTAGCTTTTGTTTAGCTTTAGCTTTTGTTTAGCTTTTATTGAGGCTTAATAAGGGCAATAGCATAATCATTCAATGTTATGATAACGACCAAACACAACCAGTGCTGTTAACAATGTGCCCGCCCTGGGAAACGTAAGGGATGCCCCAGGCAGCGGTGCATGTGGGCGCATATGGCGTAGTGAATTAAGTTTAAAGAAAAAAAGCAAATTAAAGAAAACTTTTCGGCTCTTGGAATTGAGTATATTTTCCCGGATTTTAGCCCTGTTTCTAATGGTTATTCGTGAGACCGAAAACAGCCAACCGGACGTACGTGCCCATTGGGCAGCCGTGGACATGCTTCCGCAGCGACCAGGCAAAGGGCGTCCCCTTGGCAAACCCTGCGATGTCTGTGGCGGGCGCGGCGCGGCGTATCGCATGGTAAATTAGCTGCGCTGTGAGTCACGAGGCGGCGGACTCCTCCATCAAGTCGTTTAGCGGCGACCCGCCTCGCAATCAGTGCCCGGCCACCCGCTCGCGTCCTCTCGCGCCCGCACTCCATCCGTTCCTCCCAGCTCCTCTGCCCTGCCCCGCCCCTCCCCGCCCCTCCCCGCCCTTCCCTGCCATGCAGGGCAGATCTGAGCTTCCTTGCCATACTCTCGACCTTCCTTCCCTAGTTTCACCCTGCCCTGCCCTGCCCTGCCCTGCCCTGCCCTGCCCTGCCCTGCCCTGCCCTGCCCTGCCCTGCCCTGCCCTGCCCTGCCCTGCCCCGCCCTGCCCCGCCCTGCCCCGCCCTGCCCCGCCCTGCCCCGCCCTGCCCCGCCCTGCCCCGCCCTGCCCCGCCCAGCCCAGCCCCGCCCAGCCCCGCCCAGCCCCGCCCAGCCCCGCCCAGCCCCGCCCAGCCCCGCCCAGCCCCGCCCAGCCCCGCCCAGCCCCGCCCCGCCCTGCCCTGTCCTGCCGTCCCCGCCCTCCCCCTCCGCCCCGGACGCCATTGCGAGAGGGCCACAGTTAATGCTGACGATTGATTACATTGTTTCTGGGGGCGTCAACTGTAATGGTCATTCGCCCCGTGGATGTGCATGTTAAAGCCCAGAGGTGGTGGTGCTAATCCTCCGCTGTAACATTAGATCCGGCGTCGATCGTCTATTTGTCGGCCTGCCGAGTCCCCTCCGCCAGGTATCCCTGCCAGCGGGACACCGCCCCTCCCGACACAGGCTCTAATCTCTCGACTAGTCTCGTCAGGTGTGATAGTATTATGCTAATAAGGGTTAGTGTGTGCGTGCTAGTAAGGAGTGAGGATAAGAGGAAAAATGGGGAAGGAAAGATCACGTGCGGTCCTTGGCTCGTTTGTTAGGGTAGTCTTAGGTACGCCATTTCCGTGGTGGTGTTTGGAGAAACTGAAAACTACCTTTTAGAGCAGCCGGCTGCTAGAGTTCTCGAGACAGTGGTTCAATCCGAATCGTTTAAGTAGCTAGTATCGGTAAATTCACGTCGCGAGTCTAAGCATAAGGTCAGCTAGGCTGCAGTGGCAACGAATGTTGTCACTGAGTCATCGCAACCGCTCTCTCTGTTTGGGTAATTTCCTGAAATAGGCCTGGGTCCTGAACCAAATGGAATTTGGAACGTGGGCAGATTGGGCAATCCACAAGAGTCGTGGCTTCAGTGTTCGTAGAGCGTGAAAGTCAAAAGAGGTTTAAAACAACCAATTGAAGGTCAAAATATGTTCTAACGTTAAAGCAATAACTTTGAGCATCTACACTGGTTAGAGGAAAAGGCAAAATAAGGAAACATAAATGTTCCTGACACATTTTTATTCCTCGAATAACAAAAGCATGCACAGACTACATTGAGTGGAGTAAGATCCATAATTTTTACCATCGTTGTAGCCAGGAACAGAAATATTCTCTTGAAGTAACCACAGTTGATTAAGCCAGGATATATCATCTAGAAAATTGCCTTTGGGTTTGTTACATTTCCCGTAATGGAATTTTGGCGTGTTACGAGTCTGATAAGGGAGCTTATTATATTAGTTTGTAGCGCGCATGTCTATTTAGCTGCCAACGAAAAGCATGCGATTTGAAACTGTTTTCATTTGCCATGGAGGGTCAACAATTATACTTTTTTATATTTAATACCTGATATTTTTTAAAAAATTTTAGCTAGTCAACAGACGCAATATTCTTTTTTAATTCTCCATTGATTTCATAATTCTTAAATCAAATAGAAGACAATTAAAGGATCAGTGGCAAGGTAATGAACCAAGTCGCTCACGTGTAATTTTCTTGAATTCATGTGTCATTATCGAAATGGAACGTATGGAACGTTGACTTGTAATACAAGACTTGGAATGACGTTCATTCTGGTTGACGCCGTGTGGAATGTTTGTTTCAATTTTTTTAAGTATTCCAGTCGAAGTACTCCAGACTTCTTTTGGAAGGGTTATTCTAAACATTTCCTAGGGTGATATGCCCCGAGTCACATTTTACTTTAGCCAGCACTGTGTGCCAATGTGATCTTTAGCCCGATGTCCAAAATGATTCATTTGGTACAGCTTTGTCTAAAATATCTGTCTTGACTGCAAATTAACGGGTCAATTCGAGAATTAAACGTATTTCGAACTTAAGCCATAGCAAATAAAATAATTTACAACTTAACAAATACAATAAATTATAACATCCCTTTGATGGGAAAATTGCCGCAGGTTATTGTTTTTGGAGTTTCCTTTACGTAGGAGTTGTGATTGGGATACGTGAAGTTGTGTTCGTTGTTAATCACAGAGTTCTGCGCCTGGAACATCGATCGCTAAAAGTAGAAATACCATTCTGGGACGAAATAACATTATTTACTCACCTTTGCGATTCTTTGCCAACTAAGCAGGGGTTCCCGCAGGGTTCGATCTTAGGCTGTCTTCTTTTATTCGTGAAGTTGTGCCCTTGTTCATTAGAAACGGAAGAACTGATTGCTGATGACACAAAATGTTATTTGCAAAAAAGAAACAATTCTGTAGTTTCGGAAGTTTTAAATTGTTTCGTAATAAATATTATAATAGTTAATAATTAATAGTTCACAAATGAAAAACGATTTCAACAATTTCATTTTTGCATTTTAATCTTAACGTTCTGATGAAGCAGAGAATGTGGAAATCTTCAGAAAAATACAAATATTGATGCCACTATAGCCAGTTAAACGATTATAGAGAAGCGGCGAGAATCAGCACAGTCTAGTGTATGTTCCGTTTGTAAGACGAAGTTGTTCGGCTAACAATGTCAGATTGGTTGATTGTTAGTGATTCAGGGCCCGTCAACTACGGAGGTCATTAGTTCCGTAAGTGTAGTGCATGGTTGTCTTCGGGAGACGGCGATGATCTTCCTCTGCTAGTTGACGAAATCCGGCGTCGACCTACCGTCGGCTAGTGGAGTTTCCCCTAACCAGACATCTCCCACCAGCGCAAGCACCGCCCCAACCGGGATAAGCTCTAAGCTCCCGAGCGGAATGTGAGGTAATGTATGTTAGTGTATATTGTGCGTAACAGGTGAGGATAGGACAAGGAAGAGGAAGGAAAGATCGCACGTGGTTCGTGGCCCGTTTCTTAGGGTATTACTCCGGCATTCGCCTGGTGTTAATCGGAGAAACCACAGAAAACTACCGATCAGAGCAACCGACCGCTAGAATTCTCCAGACGAGTGAATTCGACCTAGCTGACATGCCTCTGTCGGGAGTCGAACCTAGGACCTCCCGGTGCCAACAATGTAAGAAGAATGCAGGAAACAGTGCTGTAAAAACTTGTTTATGATGGCGATCATTTTCGGACAGGCTTAACGCTCAATATTTCAAACAAAATCCATTAAGAGAATTTATTCTTATTAGAAATTATTCTTTGTATGTTCCCCAGAAAAAAACGTTCTTTAATGCAGGAGGCAAACGACCCATAAACACAAGTGCGGCATAAATGCTGCTGCATAAACTCTTTGGCCCTTTTCGGCTTTGAGCGTGTATACATTGGAGTAATCTTCCGATTAGTTATTTGTTGCCTGTCTCGTAGCGTCACTGTCAGTCCAAGCCTTTCATCCCTTTGACCAGGGCTCGGCGCCGTTGGTAACAGGCGCGACTAGAGGGTCATCCATCTGGAAATCCATGGTGTCTCGAGTTGCTTAACTTCCGTGACTTTCTCGGATCGTAGTTAAGCAATGGCTAACGACGCCCGCGGCCTCCATCATATGGTGCTCAACCGATGAAGACGAAATCACTTGTAATTTGCCATTGCGTTTATTATTTAACCTGGTGCCATTGCGATCATTTGCCCCCCAATGGGTTCTTTTTGCCGTGTAAATAACCACCATAAGTAATACCGAAGTTTAGTATTGAAAAATTTGACAGGGGCATGACACAGACACAAAATTTGACACGCACATGAAAACTCTGTACAATGTTATTTCATCAATTCTGAAATTACGAGCATTTATTATCAGTGAATAGTTCAAGCTATAAATTCGACAGGTTATCTCACTTGATGCAGGTTGCTCTGCTTATATTTGTATATTGTATTGTCTTAATTATTTTGTATCTTATGTTATTGTATTATATTGATTATTTTGTTATTGTGTTACTATATTAAATGCATTTGTTGTGTTATTTATATTGTATCTTGCACTAACTACTTTATGCTATTAGAGGTTATTTATAATGAAATTGTTTACGATAGAGCTGTGATTATACACAGCAATTTGTAATAGGTTAACCTTATAAGCAAATAAAATTGAATTGAATAAGTATTACAAACTGTCGATCGTCTGATCCTTGTTCTTCGTCCAGTTGCTTCGTGGCGCCTCGTGGCTGGAGCGCAGGGCGCGTGTGAATGGCACTGGCGCTGTGCGGCCTGCGCCGGCGCCTCTCTGTCGCGGGGCGGCGCGGGCGGCCGGGAGGGCAGGGGCGGCAGGCGTGCCATTGAGGTCTTCGCTCGCGGCGTAAATCGGGCCGCCGATTAGCGCCATCGATTTTCGTTTAGCGCCCCCTTCTCTCCCGCCCTCCTTCCTCCCACCCCTCCCCCATCCGTCTTTCTCGCCTCCCTCTCCCTCCGCGCGTCACGTGAACGTTCGCGACACGCCCGCCCGCCTACTCGCCCGCCCGCCCGCCCACCGCCCGCCCGCCTACTCGCCGCCCAGTCCACCCGCCTTCTCGTCCGTCCGCCTGCCTACTCGCCTGTCCGCCCGCCTACACGCCGGCCCACACGCCGGCCCGCCGTCCGCCTACTCGCCCGCTCGTCTACTCGTCCGCCCGTCTACTCGCCCACTTACTATCTCACCCGCTTACCCTTCCGCCCGACAACTTTTTCGAAAATTGAGTATTTTTCTTGTGATTTGTGTGAAATATAGGCAATTAATTTCTCAAAACAGTTCCAAATTTTCTCCTCAATGTATAAAAGGTCGGTAAAAGATTGTGGTCCGGTTTCGGCGGACTCTCTTGACGTTCGAAACTTGCAAAAAATTAAGATTACAATACTACGACATTGACGTTGGAGATTTTTGTCTGATATAAAATCTGTCCTAAGAAAATCAGTTTTTTTAAAAACGGGCATGTACATTTTTTTAAAAAAAAGTAATTTCTGCGTGAAGTTAATGCAGTAAATAAAAAAAAACATTTTCTCAAAAACGACTCTATTTTTTTCTTTTATGTTTTTCCAGGGATAGAGCAAAGAACGCATGAAAATTCGCGCAGGTCTTCCTTTCTTTGAAGTTGGAAGTATGCGAGATAATATGTACTGTTGTGTCACCAATGGTTAAAGAAACGTGAGGATGTGTTCGGATTGACTGCATTTATAACACATACTGTTTCATTTTCAAAAATTCCCTTGTTCTCTTGTTTCTTCTTAGTCGTGCTCTCACTTACATAAATAGGCAGTCAATATTTTCTGTTGCAATTCTGTTCATCTCGATTAGAGTGGAAAGTAGAAACTAAATTTAACTATAATAGGCATAACAAGGCATAGAATTCACGATTAAAATAGGGTCATGAACTTAATGCTTGAAAGTCGCTCGTGGGAGAGGTATAATTTGCTTGTCGACGTCTTGATATTATGAAGGAGCCTCTGCCGATACACATAATTGGGAAGAAATTGCTGATCCTTGGAATTAATGAAGTCTTCCTCAATGGGGAGGAAGGAGGCGGAGGAGAAATTGAGTTGACGTTGACGGATGGATGTGCCTGTAATGAGGAGGCGAGGCCTTTTTGCACTTGCGTTGGCTTTCAGACTTATAATATACGAAGTATGTTATATTAGTATTCTATTGAAATACGTATCTAAGTGTTTAAAGGTCGTGATGAATCTCGTATTATGTATGTATACAAGATGCCCATCAACTCTCTCACTAGAAATACCTACGAACTTTCATGAATCGCTGCAAAGAATTTTGAAATTTTACAGTTTTGTGAACTTTGCTTTATTAATGTTGGTGGCGTTTGCGTGCAACCAGAGAAAAGGCAGACTTTGCTACATGCAGGTATGAAGAGTGTACATGAAGAAACAACCTACATATTATCCGACTATAGTTTCTTAAGTAAAGAAGTGGGGGTATGTATTTCGGTGCCCGAGAAAATGTGAGCGTATATCGTACAGAAAAATATTTGCTTTTTTAAAATTGATTTAGTGCAGATGTAAGGTTATATTTGCTGATAAAGAGCTCATTTGTTCAATTGTCAAAGTCTATGGAACATCCATTAACGTTATCTTTGCAGATCTAATGTTGAGTTCATTTATTTAAAGAACATTTACAAGTTAGCCAATAACACTGCGTTTGTTATTTGTAATAATACAAATAACAAAGTAATATCAGTAACGAGGATAATAAAGTCAGTAATAGCCCTTAACAAATTTCGAAATGGCTTGAAAAAATGTAATTTGGGAGGACGCTGGACTGAAATTTGTTAGTGAAATGAAAAACGTTCAACTTGACTGGATTAAATTTGAAGGGAAGGATTAGTTTGTACTGTTTGTGACAAATATTTTCTGCCATAATACGGAATGTTCTATTATTTGCTCGTAAATATGTTAGATACAAGACTGCAGTAATACCAATTCAATTGCGAGGCTTTGTGAAGATTTTTTTTATAAAAAAATCAATTCTTTGTCAATTACATACCGATGTAATAATAAATAATGGATATTGTTATCCGAGATATGGAGAAAAAAATCGTGTTTACTTGATGTTGCTGTGCCTTGCGATCAAAACGTAACCAAGGAGGCAGAGAAACGTCTTAAATACAAGAGTTTGGAAATCGAGATCAGCCGAATGTTGGGCATGAGAGTTCAGGTATGGGAGCTCTGGGATTTTTTCCTCAAAATTTATCTAAGAACTTGGCTAAACTCCCAGGTCATTCAAAACTGGGAAGTGCAAGAAATGGCTTTATTTGGAACAGCCCGCATTTTACGCAAAGTATTGTAGAGGCCCCGACAGTCCCTAAATCTGCTGCTTAGGTAACTGGTTGCAACCTGGAGTAGATTTCATAATGAACCCGCTCATAACATCTGTAGTCCTGAATTAGAGGAATAATATCCAAAAACGTAGCACCGCTATAGGACACTTTTTCAGATGTTGCCAAGCAACAAAATTGCTCCGATCTGGGCGCAATCAACAGCGTCCCCCCCTCGGCTGTTGAGAGCCATCTCATGCTGTTTAGTAGCCTGCGAGTAAAGTGATTTCTTTACGAGCGCCCGCGCCAGTTCCCGGCGTGGTAATGGGATGCTTGTTTGTTACCACGCGTTATTTTCCGAAGAGCCGATGCGACGGACACGTTGGCACTCACGGAAAAGCAAGGCAACACGCCTTGTATTCCGCCAGAAAGAATGTGTTTACGAAGCATGAGGCCGAGTAGAGAGGGTGTTCCCAAACTAAGTGCTAATTTATGTAAGCTTGATTTGCGTAGCGACAGATAGGTCAGAGGCCTTACGACGAAAATGACGGCTTAAGAAGATTGATTTTTGATTCCAGGAGCGTCAATTGCTAAAGTCGTTAGTCCCGGTAAGTGTAGTGCAGGTTTGCATCGTTGGAAGTGGCGGTGATCTAGCCCTGCAGGTTGGCGAGATCCGGCTGCTGTCGGCTTGCTGGGGGGGGGGGGGGTCCACAGTAAGCTATTTCCCACCGGTGTCTGCCTCAGCCGGGACAAACTCTTGAGCTCCCGAAGTCTGAAGGAAAGAAGTTTTTGCAACTAGATTTTAATTACGTTCGTAAAAGTGTCGTCATATCTCGTAACGCAATGAAACGAATGAAGAGCACTCTCAACTGTGAGCGTCCGTTAAGGAATTTAATAGTACTCCGTTTATTTTTGAATAATCGAAACAATTGACGTGTAATAAAGATGGCGTATGAGTAATCAGATTTTTAAAAAATCATTCCTTATTTTTATGATTTTTTTATATAGTTTGCAATATTATGAAACGTATACTGCATTGGCAAGCGATATCTACGGCCTACCTATGTGGCAACATCAAACAAACGGAGGCGTTTAAAGTTTGTGAATCTAGGCGAAAGCCAAGATTTATTACCAATTAACTAAAAGTTTTTTCTTTTTTAAATTTAATTCGAAGGATACGAAAGAAACGACTAGTTCCTACCGTTAGATGACGCCTAGAAAATACCTCCCTTGCCCCAATCAGGGGACTGGAACGTGGTGTAGCCGTCAGTGGACACACGCAGGCCTCTTCGATTCGCTGGCCATGCCAAATACTACATATGTACTGGAAGGAAACCATGGTTTGGGGAAGGGGTGTGTGTCGGGAGAGTTAGCAGGTTACGTCGACAACGCGACGTTTTTTTGTTGTTGTTGTTGTCGCGATCAGTTAGTATTAATTAATTGAAAGTAAAATAAGTAAGCAGTAGCGAGAGCACGCACACCCCATACATAGTAAGAAGTAGTGAAACGATCACAGTGGCGCCTCAACGTGGTGCGTGATCATAAACGTAGTCTCGTTGTAGTGAGCCAGTTGTGAGAGAGAAACTATTAATTTCGAAATTATATTACAATGGAGACCCGTAGTGGAAAAAATGATCAGCGTCAGGGAGGAGTCTGATTCTGAAACGATTTCGGCTCGAGACGAGGTCGATGAGTACCAGAATTTAGTCGATTTAGAGGTCGAAGGGGAGGGTAACATCGCAAATAATGCGAACGAGGTAGCTATTGGGCAGCCGACAGCGGCCGAAGCTACGGCCGAAGGTGGCAGATCCGAACCTAGTCTTTCTATGATCACGAAGTCTCGTAATAATCGTCCATCCTGTCCGGAATACACCCCTGGAACGATGATCGCAGATCCTCATCAAAATATTCCAACAAATCCCGCGGCCCCCGCATACAGCAGCCGGTACCTTGCAATTGACACGTTCCATCATTTTAATTTCCACCCCTACATTTTTTTTCATACACGTGCACGTTTTCCAATCGCCAGCCAAAAACAGCTTTAGGACGGGCATCGGCTGCTCACTGAGCATCGGTTTCTGTCAGCCTTTATTATTATTATTATTTTTTTTTTTTTTTTTTTCAATTTCCCCCGGATGCCTCCGCGTGCCCGAACCGCCGCGCTGCGCCTCGAGGTCACGTGACTTTGGATGCGTTCGGCGCGTGGGCCGGGCCGCGTCGGAAATTAAGCGGCGTGTGCATTTAGGTTGAATTTCCGTCGGGAGGCCGGGCACCGCCGGTTGGGCGGATCTCGGCGCCCTCGCTGCGCGGCGCGCGGCTTAAAGAGCCCAACGCACGCGATTCGCCATCTGGCGGACGGGGAGGGAAGTATGCGGAGGAGGGTCGTTCCTTATTTTGGACAGGTTCCTCTTCTCCCCACTCGATGGTACTTAGGCAAATGAGGGGAAGTAAAGTTTTAGTGCAGTGTGTCAAGGTCGATGCCACGAGCGGGAATCCGAGGCACGAGTGCACGGCGAGATTGCCCCTCCACCCAGTTCATCACCCCGTTACCAGAGACAACGCCATCCTATTGTAAAACGGCGGGGTTACTAATAGTTCCCTCTCCCGACGCTAGTGGCGCAGAGAAGCTCGTGGCATGCTACGGTGCCACAATGTGTGCCCAGCCACCAGTAGAAGACCTTGACACCACTGTTTTAGAGCATTCAACTAATACTTGTCACTAAAAACTAAGTTTTTAGTATTTTTGGATATTTTCTTGGAACAATGATAAATTAATTGTGTAAATGTAAATGTATTAAATGAACCCATTTCGGCTACAATATATAATTTTTCACCGCTTTAACTAAAACATAAAAAATTGCAGTAATTAATTATTGCAATTATTATTATTTGTGTATAGGCCATTTATGACCACGCTACACATCTTCCCGGAGAGATGTGTGTAATTCTGGTTGGATCAGCATTACGCTCGATCCCATTTTATCCCCCCAAGGTTGTTAGCCCTGCGGGTATGGAAGATGGAATGATGATGATAATGAAGAGTGAAAGGACGACACACACACAGACATACACAAATACACCCATGTCCGAGGCGGGACTCGACACTCGCGACCCTTTGGTCCGAGTTCGCCACGGCACTCCTGACCTAGCGATCTCGGCACGGAGCCGAATTATTATTATTATTATTATTATTATTATTATTATTATTATTATTATTATTATTATTTCATTTTTTTTCATTTCACTACCAAGCACGGTTGTAAGTTTAACAATAGCTTAGGAATATGGTTCCCTTTTCGCAACTGCCAACTAACCATTCTGACCCCGCAGGTACTAGAGAATGATGTTTGACTGTTTAAAGAATAGACGGACGCAACAGGGTCTCGACCCTGGACCTCCCGGTACACGCCCTGTTCCTTCTGTGAACAGTCAAACATCATTTGCAACATTACTTCTACAAAGTAGCTGTGGGGTCGCAAAGTTAGCAATTGCGAAACGGGAAACAAATTCCAATGCTATTGTTTAGACATAAACTGTGACCAGGTGGTGAAATGTCAAGTGTAAGCGTCACAGGCCTCTTACTCATGTAGTGGGTTCGAAGAGTCTACTGTCTCGGTACAAGTGGTTAGAGCAACTGAACGTATATCGGAAATCGGGTTCAATTCCTGTTGGTGCAATCTATTCGCTAAATCGTGTAGGTAACAACAGTTGTAGAAACACCATTTCAAAATAATATTTCTCAAATGTCTTCTGTGTGAACTTAATTTTTAGTTTCTCATTCTGTATGGAGTATCGAGAGATGTTATGTAATGCTCTAAAACATCGATGGCGATATTTTGACCGAAATACACGTTTTTTTTTAGGTCGTTTATACTGCCAAAAGTGTTTTTTTATAAATGTCTGGATGCCCATATCAGTTAAGTGTGGTTCTATGTCATGTCTACGAATGTTTGATTTTGAGAGGGAGAAATCTGGGTACTTGTGAGGGAGCAGTTTCCCCACGGGGAGGTATCTTATTACTTGGAGTTGTTTCAATATATTTGTAAAACAATTAAGATAAAAAGTGGATTGTAAGAACTAGACCATCATATGTTACTTAAAATTTATTTAAGAATAAAACTATTTAAAGTCTGATAAATATGTGCATGAAACTGACAAAAGATGACATATGAAGAAGTTGTATAATGCTTATTTTTGCTTATTTAGCATAAATGCCTTCGGGTTTTATGTATCATTTTTTTGTACAATACTAAGGTATCAGAAACTCGGCCATGGTCCAACCTGACCATTCATTACGAAACCTTCAATTCATATATTTGTATTTTGAAATACGAGAGAATTCCTGAAAGTATACAACATATTTTTCTCCATTTCCCTATTTCATAAATACTAGCCAAGTTCTTTGAAAATGGTCGATTGACAATACACCCAGGGCACCTTTTGAGTGGAAGTAAATGTAAATTCCCAGAAGGTTCCAGTGTTGGTAATATTGGACTTCTAAAAATATGCCAGACACATCAGTAGATGTTCAGAAATCCTTCTCTGCATTCAAACAGATTTTGTCTCCCAATCGTTGCAGATTTGAAATTGCGATCCTTGAAAAGTTACTGGTAATATATTGCAATGGAAACTAAGAATAAAATGTAGAAGAGTTGTAAATATGTATGGAGAGTTTTACAAATAATTTTTAATTTTATTGTGAATGTAATTTATGACAGTGTCTTTTTTTCTCCTTATTCTTGACACTTTCAGTGCCTTTTTAAGCGCCTAAAAGGCGTTTTTTTAAATGCCTAAACATTCGATGTCTAGTAATAACGCAAGATCTTTTCGGTCGCATAACGATCGTCATCATCATAATCATCGTCATCAGAGCTTGCAAGGTCCTCGAGGAAATCGAAATTCTGCAATTGAAGTGTAGACCCATTGAAAACAGTTTTGATTTGCAAATTATATATTACATATGATGTTAAAGTTTGTGTTCTAGTGAACTCGTGTTAGTGAGACCCAATACTTTTCAGACTATTCTGAAGTACGAACGACCTATTCGCGTCGGTAATTCGCATGGCGATAAAAGAAAAACTCATTTTACACTAATGGTGCTGCTTGTTTTGGAACAGCGATTACAAACTTTACCAATTTAACACTTTTTCAGCAGTTGTATATAGCAAATCTCGGATAATTTTCTGGGTTTAACAGTCTTCCAGCATCATTTCGTTGTTTCTTGTAGTCCGTAATAATGCCTGAATGCTCTAACATTCAGAGTTTACCTCGCGGATGAAAAGAAATTGTACTTCCAGATAGTGTCATGCGGTTTTGTTGGAAGACCCTCCTTGAAGTTCAAACAGAATGAAAGTGAACTTTGAAAAAGTTCGTGGCTCTGAAAACTTAAAATTGCTCAGGGGACGGGATGTTTTGTTGTGCACTCATGATCACGAAAAAAACTTGCTTGTTTCGCCAAACGTTTAAATTTGTAGAAGCGAGTAATAAAACTCAGTAATTTCGGAAAACAGTGGTAACCAAAAGATCTTGCATTAGCGTTTTATCGCTTAGCAGTTGCGGAAAGTAAAATAAGTTAATAATGTAACTAAATAATTAAAATTAAAATCTTAGTTATACATTGAGAGATTGCGAAACAATTTACCTGAAAATGGAATAATATTTGAACTTGGCGTAATTCGAATTGCAATTCGATTGTTAGGGTAAAGGGTGTTAGTCGCAAGAAAAGTGGAAATACAAATTCGTGTGATCATTAAAGCAGATAATAATTTCAAAAATATTAAATATCTAGTTTCAAAAAGGATATTTGTCATGTATAATGTACATTTTTTCATACGTAACTCCCTAAACAACATAATTTCACTTTCACAAAAGCAACGTAACTCACTTTACTCGTCTAATTTTCTTTGAGGGTGGAGCAATTTCCCGTCGTGATCCTGGACCGAACATTGTAAATTGTGGCCATTGCTGTGTACATTTTACCGCAAGCCATTATGAAGAATCTTAAACGGAATGTATTTTAAAGTGTTGCAAACCCTTAAGACGAATTCTCGTACGGAATAAGTCTTGAAGGTCTTCGCAGACCTTCCTAAATTCCTGAATGGCATGTGTATTGAAGATAGTTGCAGTCACTAATAGAATTCCGTTACGGAATGAGTGTCACAAGGTTTTGATGAATCCTCTTATGGATTCATATTGCAAAATCTCGCAAACTACACAATTCCTCCACCTGTTGTGAATTGATGAGTACGTCTTTGTTTGCCCTAGCATTGTTCAATCATGCGAGTAACGTGTTCGCGACTCGGATTAGCGAAAATTGTGGCCGAAACTTGGCAACCACGATACCGAGTGACAGATGCGAGACGAATGCATCGCCTTTACAAAAAAAAGGACACTTTGGCGAGATTACGGAAACGAGCGCTTTTGCTTCGTGACATCCGATACCAAGAAGGACGCGACCGTGTGAAATATTAAACTCTGGAGCGTTTCCGACACCAGCGCCCGCAAAAAAATGCGGGCGAAGATGACATTCCTGAAATATGGCTTTTCCTGCGTGAATGCGGTGCTCAATGTGCTAGACGGTTAGAGGAAATTTGAGTTCAGATCTATCTTGGATTGATTGCTGATTCCGGGTGCATCAACAGCGAATGTCATTCGTCCCCTAATCTAGTGCATGTTTCATCGCGGAAGGAAGTTGGCGTGTGTGATCTTCCCCAGATGATGAAATCCCGCGCCGACCTACCCGTCATCTTGCGGTGTTTGTGATGAGAGATGGAGATGTCACTGAATGAAGTCGTCGACGGCGTCACCCGATATTGTTGTGTTCCCCGGCGCACTGGACAGTTGAAGGGGGATACTAGGTACATGTTTCTGGATATGTGTGGTGGTCAGTTGAGTGATTTCACGAAGTATGTATTGTATGGGAATAAACTACTGTTCTTGGTAAATGATATCACGGTATACATCTTTTATTAATATCAAATAAGTTTCCTTCCACCAGGTATCCCCCACCACCCCATCCGGGACAAGCTCTAAGCTCCCGAGATGTGTGATAGTGTAGTGCGTGTAAGTGCAAGGGGTGAGGACTGGGCAAGGATCGCGCCGTGACGCGTTTGTTAGGGTACTGCTCCGGCATTCGCTTGTTGTTGATCGGAGAAAACTACGGAAAACTACCCTCAGAGCAGCCGGTAACTATAATTCTCCTCCAGACAGCGGCTGAAGTTACCTAGCTACTTAGCTATTGTCGAAAATCCTACCATCACCTACCACCAGGGAGTCCGATGCCTTCGGGATTTAATGTCTGCATTGTGCAGTTTCAAAGCCAGCTGTATGCTGTTGCTGCTGTACTACACTACTACTATACTACTACAAAACCTTTTGGGCTCGAGCCCAGTCAGAGGCACAGCAGTAGCATCAATGATGTCCTAAAACTGACTTGGAAACGCCGCAGGCTGAACATTCAACAAAACTCGAAAATTAGATTCATACACTCCCTAAAAGTAGATGTAGAGTTTTGAGAGTTCTTTTAAGTTAAGCGTCTCTGGAGTTTGACTTTATTTTTGGTTGGTGACTCAGCTTCTGGTATGAGTTAGAGAGAACTGATCGAATTTCTTGAATATTAATGCCTGTTTTTTCTACTCCCATTGTATAATGCTGTCATTTGATGGCTGCTACCAGTTGCATAATGATATTCATTTCGATACAGTTTTCATTATGATACAGGTTCTCGACCAATCATAGAGAAGTTTACAAACCAAAAATTGACATTAATCATTGATGAGAATCGTTTTAGCAAATGTTTCGTTTGATTGGTAGGGCAGGCGGACTGGTAACCACAGCCCACCTGCGGCAGCATGCGAGGGTGGATTTAGGTAGCTCTCTGCTAGGTGGCCTTGGCTGAATCAACTGCCACGAAACTATTCATTGTAAAAGTTTAACTTATAAAAGTCGTAGAAAACGTACCGTTTGAAACTCGATGTAATGGACATTAATATCACTCGTGTGAAGTTTACAATACTGGCTCGTTCCCGCTCGTATCGTAATATCACACTCGTGTATTAATACCCATCATTACATCATCGTTTCTTAATGTACTATTAGTATTTAACTCAAACTGCCTCGAAACTCTTGTACAGAAAGCTGCTGAGGTTGCCCCGGAAATATGGTTTTCCAAGCGGTTGACACCAACCGCTGAGAGTGTAGACTAGGAATGCGAGTTAAAAACCTGAAAATTCCGCAAGCTGAACGTGGACAAAATTTGAAAATAGCATGAGATTCACCCCCCAAACTAAATGTGAAGTTTGGAAGAACTAGATGTAGAAATTTTCGTTTTAAGATTAGTTTTTGTGTACTTTGACTTGGTTTTGGATAGAGATTCAACCTCAGAATATGTGATTGAATTTGTGATGGAGAATTATTGAAATTTGGGGAAAAATAACTTTCATTTAAACTCTTAATGTATTGTTTTGCACAAAAGTGGTTTGAATAAGACGTTTCTGAAATAAGATTTTACCAGGTGCGGCTGTTCGTATTCGATGTTGCCAAACGCGAAAATTTTTCCTTCAAAAACTGGCATGAAATACGCAAATATTTCAAATCATTGATGCAAATGTGTTTAGAATTCAATTCGTTTCGGACATTAAATTGAAAATAGATATAAACCCATATTGTAGTATTAAATCGATAAGATATCACGTTTATTAACTTTTTAATTTTTAAAATATTGTCAGATATGAAGCTGTCTAAATCGTCGATATTGCGAATGCTTTAATAAATATGTGGGAAAAGATGATTCTTTTATTTCTAATCGTAATTAAACTATCGTTCTACCAGCTCGATGTTTCATTCCCTTGTTTGATTAATGTTCGTATTAGTATTGTTGTGTAAAATTTAACCTGTATTTGGGTATGTCTTTAATGTAGTTTACCTATTGTTACTTTTTTTATTTATTTGGAATGAATGTTAACTTTCCTCAAAGTGAAAGTACTTTCATTTCGATTTGTATAGACTTGAAAGCTTTATTGCTGTGTGTGACAGGAACGCTGTTCGTGTTTCCAATCATTTCCGTAACACTTTGATATTATGTGCACATATATAAAGCGAATAATACTGAGTTCTCGGATGACGTTATAGCATTATTAGAATTAGCCTGACGTGTGTTTCTGAGAGGTCTGAAGTGGCACATGCTTACAATTCTGTTCTGGGTTCAGCTTTGCTTTGTCATCAGCCATGCGCATCGTTTTGTGGACTACCTGTGCATCATTTTGTGACCCACCCCTGCATTTTGTGAGCCACCCCTGCATCATTACTACTAAACTCCTTGTGCTTCATTTGCGACGCCGCTGGCTGCGAATGCGCGGGCGGGCGCCTCTTGTAAGGCCCCGCGGCGGCGTCGCGCGGGCGGAGTGCGTTGTGCGCGGCCGGCGCGGCGGGGCATGCGAGGCGAGGGGGACGGCATGGACGTTCCGTGGCCGGAACGACGGACGCTCGCCCGGAAAGCTGCTCGCCGGAAGCAGAGTGACGTCACCCGGAGGTCGGCGCTCACGCACGCTTCCGCCTGTGTGCGTGGGTGCGTTCTTCGGCCGTGAGCTTATATATTCCGCTCGCCGCGAGGCGTTCGCGGGGATCTTAAGTGCCGATGGGAGGTCAGGACAGCAAGTCACTCCTATACTGCGATTTTTTCTAGAGCGACCCTCAAGGCCACTCAATCCCATCTTCGCGATGGAATATGTCACGGCATTCGCGTCTTTTCTCGGTCTTGCCAGTAGAAGTCGCGTGATCGCAAGCACTGCTTCATACGGTCGCGATCGTGCGAAATCTAGTGGAACGACTGAGAAAGACGCGAAATGCCGTGACATATTCCATCGCGAAGATGGGATTTGAGTGGCCTTGAGGTCGCTCTTAGAAAAATCGCAGTATAAATACCTGAACTTCTGTCCTCTGTCGTACAAAATATATACCATAAGTATGATTTGCACACTGTTTTGAAATTAACTCTTCTAATATTAATATCGAATTATCTGGGCTCTACTATGTACTCCTTACAGTATAGAGATGCCACTCACTACCTTGTGTACCACCTACCTGATAACGATCAACAAATGATGGAGAAGGGCTCACTAAATAATGCTTATTAAGTACTCAAAGGGTACTTGTTTCAGAAAACGAGGAAGGATATAAAAATGTTTTACATATGTTCTCAGCAACTGGATTAGATAGTGTGTTCTGTTTATGGTTGGTATCAGAACTAAATATAACATCGCGTCACGGGGTGGCAACATTACGTGTATGCATCTCTGAGAATAACCATGTTTCTTGTGATTCTCGTACGGAACCTGAGGAAACTACTGGGTGATGAATGCAATTCATGATGAGGTGAAGATTGATGATTGAAAGGAGGAGGGAAGCACAGGCATAGTCTGTCAGCAGCCATTCATTTTTACTATTTATCTTCATGAGAGATAAATATATAAAAATAATACTAGCTGGATCCATGCGAACATTTCGTACATTGTAAGTGCGGTTTTAAAACATGTCTTTAAATCTAAAAGACAAATCTGATTGTTTATTTTTATTATTTATTATTATTATTATTATTATTAATTACTGTTATTCTCGACAGTTGAAAATCATCTTATACCAAAAAATGTTGATTCGTGCCTACGTTCACAATTCAACATGCGGGTAATTCGACCAATGAAA